>JAWNLC010000235.1:6000000-6310000 GCA_035041535.1 Drosophila cognata
GACGCGGCGGCGGATAGCTGGGCATGGGTGGCTCCTCGCCCGTCGATTCGCCGCTGCTCGACTGAAGATGCTGATGCTGCTGCTGCTGTGCCTGGCTGCGCAACTGCACTAGTTGCGATGCCTCCTGAGCCAAAATCTTGGTCAGCGGCAAGGGGGGCGCTGGGCGGGAACGCAATGCCTCATCGTAGCTGGGCGGCTTTGCCTTGATCTTCGGTTTGTGCTGGACTTTGGGCTTGGGCTCCTCGTACTCCAGTTCCGTGTGCGCGCTGAGATCCGTGTGACCGCCACCGGCGGCATTGCGATGCAGTGGACTGCTGAACTGTATCGTATTGAAGACGTCCGTGTTGGGCATGGTGCGTCGTCGATCTAGCTCCATTTGCTGTTCCACTTCGGAGTGGCTGTTGAAGCCCGTTGATTCGGACGCCTTGTTGTCCCGTCTGCCCAGCGTAAAGTTCGAGCCAAACTGTTTGCCGGCGTTCCTCAGCCGGCTACCGGCTTCCGCGCTTAGATTGCTAATTGCCTCCGTGGAGCTCTTCAGATTCTTATCCAGACGCTTCCTAGCGCCTTTGGCCTTGAACGCGACACGCTCGCCAATCGCTTCGCCGAGTAACTTCGAGGTGGAGCCCAGCGAGCGCAGCAGATTCCTGTGAGAGATTCAGATTGATTCGTTGATTCGTTTGTTATTCACTTGAATGACTCGAAAACGTTCCCGCACCGCCCACTCCAATTGGGGTTAGTAGACTAGAGAAAGACACCTCAAATAAACAGTTAGCAACCACACAAATATATATATATATAGATATATATATCTGTATCTGTATCTGTATCTGTATCTGTTTGTTGTCTGACGTTCGCTGCCAACTGCCAGGCGACAACTGAGCTCAACTCCTGCGCCAACGAAACGAAACGGAACCAAAATGGAAACCAGCTCAGCGCGCATCATTTGTCATTGATCTTGAAATGTCTGACGGCAGGCGACTATTTTTGGATACGCCCGACATTGGCGTGATTAATGCGTCGGCGGAAGTTGAAGTTCAGAGTCGCAAGGAGCCCTATAAATAGAGCGAACAACGCACCAGATGAATCAGTGGCAGCAACTAGCAACTAGGGTGTGCTAGGCGGGGGCGGCAACCTCCGTTTGCTGTCCCTGCAACAGTTTCAGCTGTTGCCTCCATCTCATCTCAAACCACAACGAAATGCCACCAAATGCAGTCAAAGATCTATTGCTAATTAGATTGGAAATAAATATTTTAAATATGTTTTCAATGCCTATAAGCCTACATGCCCCGAACTTCTCCTTATCCAAGAGATCTGTTATGTTTCAATATAATTAGGCTAACTAAGCCATAACTGAATAGCTAATGCAAAACAATAGATGCAAGCTGATCTATCAAATAAATGGTATATTTTGATAACTTATACCTCGAATGATTCAAAATCAAATGATAATCACTTGAAAATTTGTAGTAATCTAGTTAATCTAATGCTAGAACCCACTTGACTTGGCGTTGTTTTTTGAAACTCAAAATTAAAACATGCTTCGAGTGTTGAATCGATGGTGAAATCTTGTCAAATAATTCGCATATCTCAGGATTATACGCAAAATAGGCAAAAAATGAAATTTGCATGGACTTTTGTCAGTTATTACACTTAATTGTAGATGTTAAATGAACCCACATTAGTAGATGATATTCAAATGTTGCCACAACTTACACAACTTACAGTGTCGCAGCTTCTTTTCGAAGGCAACCCAAAAGTAACCCAAACCAGACCAAGATCAATCGAGTCTGGCTTGGGGATTCCTCGTGCATTCCCATTTTTGACTAATCAGGTGAATTTATACACAAATCCATCAAATGCTTGTTAGCGTTTCTACAATGTTAATCATCGCACCCGACCCACTTGGATTAGTTGTTCAACAAATACAAAATACAAATTATTCTAATTCCAATTCAAATTCAAATTAAAATACAATAGCAATACGGGGAAGGATGGCAGTGCACTACTATACGTACTATACTATATATACTATACAATACATATATAGATATATATATATATGTACATTTATATATAAGTTGCAACATGGCATTGGGAGAAGGATTGTAAAAGTACACCAAAGATTCGTACAAAAGAAGAGAACAAAAATGTTGGTAACAAAAAAAGTTTACTTGTCATCGTCGTCACAGGGCGAGGATAGCTCCGCCTGATCGGACGAGGCGGCGCCTTCTGCCCCCGTTTCCGTTTCGGAATCACACTCAAGATCATCTTGCCCACGTGCCCGACGAACACCATCATCCACTTGCTCGCCCTCGTCTACGTACCCGGGTGACGCCGACTTGTATTTGCCGCTCTGCGAGCTCTCGCTGCAGTCGAGCGATGCATTTGAGGTGTAACGGAAATCATCCTCCGGCAGCCCATTGGCTCCGCTGGCGGCGCCGATGCTCGTCGTGGAGAACTCGCTGGAGATGGAACAGCGGTCGATTCGCCGCCGTTCCTGCTCAATGTTCAGCGCCTTGGACACCTGTGGCACCTTTGGCGCTGCACGCAAAGTGCCCCTCGGCGATTGTTGTCTCTCCAACTGATCCTCCTCCTGCTCCGGCAATAGCTCGGCGCGTGCTCGCTGCCTGGGCGCCGGCCTGGGCGTGGCATAAATTGGCTCCGTGCTGGACACATTCTCATTCGCATCGGGGCCATATATGGGCTGCTCCACATTGTGCTCCTGCAGTATCAGTTTGCCATGGCTGCTCGCCGGCAGTTTCTTCTCCGTACAGCTGCCATGCAGATTCTCCGCTTCGATATTTTGCTTTCTGCTAGTGTTGTTGTTGTTGATATTGTTGATGTTGTTGTTGTTGTTGTTGTGACTGGTCTGTGTGTGATGGGTGTTAAGGGAGTTGATGTTGCTGTTGCTGTTGGCGTTACTGTTGCTGGGAGTGGAAGTGGAATTGGAGGTGCTGCACACATTGATATCGATATTCTCGTAGTTGGAGGACCGCAACTCCGGGAAGAGGCGCCGGGGCGCCGCCACGGGTCGTGTCTGTGTGCCGCCCGCCTGTTCCATGACTAAAGACGACTGAAACCAGATCAGAGAGCGAGAGAGAGTTTCGCATAAGCATAAGAATGTATATATACAAAAGCATATAGAAGCAATAGACCATATATTAAATTGTATCAAATCAATCGATTTCACTGATGAGCTCTTAAGACTAACTGGACCGAAGAAGAAATGGTTCTTTTTCCAATTAGTTACAAGAGATTAGATTAAAGGTTTATATTATATATATTATAAATATTAATATATGTATAAGTATGTACAGATGATGAGGAAGGATGATGAAGGACATTCAAAACACTTTTCTTAAAGATATTTACAACTTTTTATTTTGAGTGCATGAGCGAAAATGTTGGCTCTATCTTTAATGTGTCAACATCAGGGGCTTCCCGCTTTTATTGGGTTTTTTTTTTTTGGTTGTTCTTGTTTACCTAGAACTGGGAGATTCCATAGACCATATGGGATGTGTGGAATCAAAAGTTATTGGCAGGCAAGGGATTTATGTGGACAGGCAATGCTACCTGTTGCATGTATATAAAAGTGAGTTCTGAGCCACAGCAGCGGCACAGTTAACGCAAGCAACGCAGTGCAACAGGAGCATGCAACAAGTCGCGAGTCTTAGGAACAATCTGTGGGAGCTGCTCTACTGCCTGTTGCTACAGTTCTTCGGCCCAATCTGCTGCACAACGAAGCAGACAAAGATGACTGGAAACAAGCAACAGCGCCAGCAAGAGGTTCATCGCCCACTTACAGAGCGGCATGCCACGGCCTATGACAAAGTGGAGCTGCTGCATCGGATGCTCGTCGCACAGCAGCTGCAGCAACTGGAACAGCGACGTCTGCGGCTACTCGCACTGGAGCGACGGGAGGCGACTCGAGTTCCAGTTTGACTTGATCAATTATAGGCGTTTATCTCTTGAGTAGTCATAGTTTAAGTTTAGCATATTTAAGTGCAAATTATCATGGAAGGAAATCTGACAAAGTGAACAATAAAACTGAATAATTATAATAATAAAAACGAGGTTCTTCTCCATATTAAAGATGGTTTATATGAGAGCAGACATGATAAGTGATAACTCGAACAAACTAAACGAGTAGAATTTCCTTCAGGTCATCCAATCTGATTTATATATATTTATATATATATATATATTTACAAATCGACACACATTCACATTACTCTGAGCGAGGGTGATTAAACAGAGAAAAGACCCAAAGCGAAAAACACAAACTGGCCGAAAAAGTGAGACGCGTGTTTCCTCTTTGTGTCTTGGTTGTTGGCCAATTACTTAAACGACAATCGCCGCCAATGGACAGATAGATAAATAGATATATATATATATATATATATATATATATGTATAAAGATAGCCATCATTAATTGCCCATTTGGCTTTCACTTTCGGCTTTGATCGCTTGCGAACTTTGTTCTCTATCTCTCCGGTCCGGTTGCACCACACTATAAATAAAAGTCTTCAATAATGGCACTAAAACTTGGCCAACTCACAAAGAAAGTCAACTTCCAATGACCATTCAAACTCCACACACGATCACATATACATGTATATAAATATTTATATATATATATTTTTATATTACGAGTCTGTTCAGTTTGCATATACAAATCGAACACAAAGCAACACTCACCGCAAGATATTCTGCGACCTGAATTCAAAGAAAGTCGCGCAATTGATTTTGCTCATTGGCCAGGTGCATCAATTGCTAAATATGTATCAAGTCTCAACGCAAAGTATTTGTATGTATGTAAATCAATTGGAGCGCACAAGATCCAGTACATAATTGTATAGCAGATGTGTGGCATAAGGAAACAAATCATGAAACGAAATAAATAGACCAAAACATAACACAACTTTCTCACTGAAATTCTAAAATTAAATTGCACTTCTCAAAAATAAACAAACAAAAAGCGAAAACAGTTTACAACCATATTGTAATAAGGACCTCAACATTATTAGCCTGATGCCATCATTAACATTTCTTGCACTCTCGCAAATATTAGATATTCAAATGATTTATCGAAGTTCGAATTTACTATGACAATATCAAAGGTAAAAGGTTAAACTTACACATGTTAACCATCATATTAGGAATATAATTAAAAGATGGGCAAAGCCCCGAAAGCAACAAATAGACAAGAAACTCGTCTAAATGAATTGGCTTATTATTCATCTTTTATTGAAATCACCTTAACGACAACGTAGATTCCCCCATGGAATCGGAAAATGTATAGAATGTGAATGGTCGAAATGTTGGGCATATTGGAAGCGGGCTATAAGGCACCATAGAACAAGTTGGCCGATAGCTAACGGTAACGAACACTCTATACACTCTGTGTATATCAGATGCCATAAAGCGATATAGATTAAATATATTATGGCTTATCAACACCTTTAAGTATCTTATACGAGTGCCCGCCCAGCTAATGCAATTAGAGTCTACAATTATCCATTTAAGGAAAATAGTTTTGTTTACTGATACGCAGTATTCAAGTTGTGCACAGTCCACAGATGAACTCTGGAACCGGGCCATTTGCCATAGACAGCTGGACATTTGGTGGAATTTGGGATGTAGATGTGGTTGATGTTGTTGTTGATGTTGTTGATGCTGTTTGTTGCTGTTTGTTGCTTAAGTGCCCAGCACTTTAAATGAAAGTTGTGCTGGGCAGCTGCAGCTGGCTCAATCATTTTGTTTACAATGTTAATGAACTTGTTGTTGTTGCTGTTGTTGTTGTTATCATTGTTGTTGTTGCTGTTTTCCGCAACAACTTGAATAAATGGATGAATGAACTTGCATATGACAGTGCGTCTGATACGTCTGTTGCACGCCTGAGTCATGGACACACAGATCGACAGAAAGGGACAGGGAGAGAGAGAGAGAGAGAGTCCATCACCATCCCCAACAAAGCAAATCAAATTCTAATTGGGCTACATCATGTGAAGCATTTTCTAGGAACAGCAACTCATCTGCCTCCCCTCTCCCACTTGACGGAATATTGTCAACTTGATGATTAATCGGATAGCTGCTTGAAGCAATTGTTCCACGTCTAAATGATTCAGTGGGCACACATACATATATGCATGAGCTTATACAACTATGTAGCTCACATCTTGCGGATATCTGTGTATATATATATATATATATATACAAGTATGTATGTTAGAATGTTACTTTTATATTTTTGCGATAACAACAACGGCAACGACAACAAGAACGAGTGGCAAGCGACAATTATAAACCGCATATAAGGCATGAATGGGCAGCTCGTTAAATACATTAACCATCCCCAACTAGGGCACCCCAATTCAATTCGCCCATCAATCAATACATCTATTGTGATCATGGATCATGGATCAACTCTCCATCTTCTTCTTCTTCTAGATTAAAAAATTAAAATTTAACAAAAGAAATAAGTATGGAATAAGAAGATGGCATCGACGGAGAAACTCACAACCAAATGGTTCAAGTTCACACTGATTTTGCTATATCTATATATAAATATATATATATATATATATACATACATACATAGGCATGGTGTATGCTTAATATGACAACAATTTATGACAACAAACGTATATTGTCTTATCTTGTAATTATCGCGAGACCCGTGCAAAGTTGTTTGAGCTGCACATGGCAAAATTAGATGTTTTGTGTATTTTGCTGCTCTTCAAAGATGTGAGTTCATTTTAAAAATTGTATTTATATATATATATATAGACTGAGAAGTCACCTAACTAAGTTAGGTATTTATAGTAGCGATGTATGCAGGTTTTGTGGTAGCGAGGGGGAATCCTCAATGAATAAAACATTAAGAAAAGTATCCATATAAATATATATATATATATATATATATATATAGGTAAACTATATATACGGCTGCAGCGATAACGAGTTGACATTTCATGAACCAGGCGTGCAGAGGAAAACCTTAAGCCTGCGGCTTCTGTGAGTTATCAATTGCTTATTAATAAACAAAGGCTGACGGATTCATTCCAAGAAATTGTAATTATCAACAGAAACAAATAAGCAAACTTCGTTTATAATAATCCAAACAAAGAGAGAAAAACTTGCAAACAAAGCGTTATGGTGAAAACATAAAGATCATAAATATGAATACCAAAGTCATTTCTCATTTAAGAAAACTAATTTAAATTTAATATACAAATGTATTTTTGGCATATGTACATGTCTAAATACATGTCAGATTCAAGATTCCTTGAATGCCCCTTAGTCATATGTTCTGCCCAAAATATGTATGTATATATTTATATTTGACATAGTTCAGTGACAGTGAACAGCTTTTTGCTCTTGAACTCAATTTCACAGTATAGATAGTGTTGGCTAAACTAAAGAAATGTTACAAGTTGCCCAGAAAGAAAATGTACACTTTGAGTGGAGTGGAGGAAAGCGAGTGAATGATTCACTTGCCCTTAAACGAGTACATTTGATAGCTCTTGTTTGTGGCGCAGTTGCTCTCGTTGCTGTTGTCGTTTAGCATTGATTCGTTGTTAAAAGTGTGAATCATACACATAAGCAATAATGATATGTATGTGCATATAAACAGACATCCACATACATATATGTATCTATATAAATATTTATCTATATATGAGTATTTATACTTATCAAGTTTATCTGACAGAGTGACCGGCAAAAGAAGCTGATGCCGCAGGAGTTCGAGTTTCATTCCAAACAACTGGAAATGCATATGAATGTGAATGCGAGTGTGAATGTGAATGTGAATGTGAATATGGCAAGTGAGTGTGCATGTGCTGAGGAGTAAGCAGAAAATTTAAATGTCAACGCATGAAGAAATTACCACAGATCATCAGTACAACTTAATTGCAATTCAGAGCACAAAATTTATAAATATATATACTTCATTCCGAAAGCTGATCAACAGATTTCTAATTCGTCTTACACATACAAACAAAATGTATACCGACTTATTTATTTGTTGTCGATCGAAGATCTGTTGTCGCTATAAATACACTACATCAAGTATCGACTGACAAATATATATATATATATATATATATATATATTTTTTTTTTTTGTTTGTTACTACAATTTCAATGCGTGCCTGTCGCCGTAAAACTAGCAAAGCGTTTAACATAACTTTTTGTTTTTCTCAATATTTTCACTCGATTTTCATTTGATTTACACACGTGCCTGCGCAACAACAACATTTGAATGCATCCAGCCAAACGTGAAAAGACTATACAAAAATAGCCAATGCGAAATGGAGGAGAGAGCGGGAGAGAGACACCTCGACAGAGGGAGAGAGAGTGGGGCGCATGGTTTGCTTGATTAGCTGACAGACAAAGAATTACAAAGCTGATTTGTAACTAAGTGCGTATGTATGTGTGAGCGTGTGTGTGCATGCATGCATATAAATGCACAGACAGGGGGTGTCTGTGTATGAGTGTCTGCACGCTGTGCATTTGAAGGCAACGTGTTTGCTGCGCGAATGGCGACCCATCTGGTTTTTTGGGCTTGTCAGGCAGCCAGTTATTATTATTATTGTTGTTGTTCTTCTTCTTCTTCTTGTCTGCAAGTGTGCTGTGTGCTTTTGTGTGTGCGACAAGTTGAAAAGTGAGTCGTGGTCTGGTGTACAAAAAAAATTAAAACTTTTCAGTGTGCTTTGTGCTTACCCTCGAAGTAAAATTGAGAACTGGTCAAAGGGAAAATTTCGCTCCAAATTTGTACAAAAATGTTTTCTATTTTTTTAAATTTAATTTGTATTAGAATTTTAAATTATTTGTCCAATGATATTTTGTTATATGGAGCTGGTTACAGGGTATCTGCAAGCCGACCATCGCTTCAAAGTTGGACTTGAGTTCAGTTTTTTGTTGGTGAATTGAGCTTTTCTTCAATTAGTTGAAATATTGACTGATTCACTAAAAACAAAAGCAAAGCAAATCGATGTATTTATTATGTACCGTTTTGATTAACGATTAGTGACAATCGATTATCAAAGTTCTCAATGGGTTTTGCCAGAGGGAAAATCGCAAAAACTCAACAAGCACACGCACACACACACACATATGAATGTGTGTCAGCGCCATGAAACTTAATATGTTTATAATTGTCTCAAATTGCCAAACAATTAAAAGCGTTAGAAACAAAAAAATTGTAGTTCACAACGAAAACAAACAAGAACAAAAATGCGAATGCGAATTGGGTGCCACAGTCAAAGCGTGTCCCATTTTGCGGCAACAGGTGGACACTGTGCATTCAATAAATAAACATACATACGCATACTGAATCGGAGTGACAGAGAGAGATATAGAGCGATAACGGGTTTACATTTAAGTTTGACTTCTGCTTTCTCTCTCGCTCTCTCGCTTTTTCTGCCTCTATTCGAAATTTGAGTGATAAGCAGTCGTAAGTAAGTTAGTGGGCACAACAACAATAATATTTTGTGCTAAAATGATAATATAACAAATCCAATCAAACGCACACGTCTGTGTGTATGCGTGTATGCATGTATTCATACATACAAAACAAAAACAAACACGCACGGACAATGCAACTGCGAGAGAGCATATAAATGTTTGCTGCAATCGCTGTTAAGCAACTGTTAAGAGTTAGATAATAAATTATCGATCACATAACATAAAATCGGCATACACACACATACATACATACATAAGTGCATTTTTAAGGCGTGTATTGTTTTCGGAAAGAAAATGCGGGCGCACGCCTAAAGGTTAATAAGAGAGCCAGCGATAAAAAGAGCGATTGCGCGACAGAGATGGATGGATGCATGCTTCTTTCTTTTCTCCTCTCCTCTTTGCTTTGTTATTGTTTTCGACACGGATATAAATGTTTTGTATATGTTAATGTATATGTTATGTTAATTTATGCAAATTAACCCAAGACCAAAAGATATACAAAAAAACGAAGAAAAACAAACTTTTACCTTTCGCTTTTGTCGCCGGACAGCTGTAAATTTCTATGCAATTATGCGAAATTTGTGTCGTTGGCCCACATTAAAAACTCACACACACAAACATAGGCACAATAAAAAATAAAGAAGATTTAAATGCACTGTTTGCACTATTTGGGCACATTTGTCGTCTGGAATATGAAGAAGAGGGATTTCAATTGACAATTGACGCTGCACATAATGATTTATATATTTCTATATATGAACGTGCTAAACTGTTCCTCTCCCCCTTCTACGTCTGTTTCGTTCAGTTTCGGTTCGTTTAGTTTTTGCTTTTGCTTTTGCTGGACACGAACTATTAATTTATGATTTGCGCTGCCGAGTAGAATGATTCATTTCCATGTTTTTATCACAAGCAGCACTAACAGCAACACTAACAGCACTGTCACTAGCGGGTCGCCGATCTCGCACACAGATTGCCTGCGAAGTGAGTCGCGACTCGCGAATCGCGATTGCAAACGGAATGGAAATGGAATGTGTTTCTTTTTGCTGACTGACCGGCAACAGCAATAACAACAACTAATGCTACTACGAAAAACAATACTAACCACACACGTATCTACGTTCAGCACTTGATGGAGTCGCGGCAGACGCGGACTTATCGCGACAAGAGCAAAATAAAATGCCAAACAACTTGTTGGCTGCTCATTTGATATATGAATGTGTGTGTCCGTACCTATGTGTGTGTGTGTTTACATTACAGATGCGCTGTTGTTCCGTTGTGTGTCTAATGTTAGAGAAGTTTTTTGTTTATGGAGACAGCGTAGATGGTTAGTTTGGCTCACTGTTGTCGCTCAAATGATCTGTTAGTGTTATTTGTTGCTCAAAAGGATCTGTTAACTGACTGTTACAGTTTTACAGATCTATAATAAACGCATATGATTTTCAACTCAGTTTTATTTTATTTTCAGCACAGCCCCAATTCAATTTATTCACCATTATTATGAATGAGATTGGCATGAAGAAGTGAACATTGCGAATATTTTTGGTTTTTTTTTAATCGAGCAAAATGTAATTATCAAATTGCCCGCGTAACAGATGCGTTTGTCTCTGACCTAGCAATTTAATAACCTGATATCGATGATTAATCGATTAAGACTGCCAACTCATCGTTTAAAGTAAGTAGTTGGCAACGCGGCCAGTGCTCAAATTTGGCACTCACGTTAAGTTGGCTGCGACCTCTGGTGGCATAGCTCGAGTGAAGTGAGCTGCGCGCCAAAGCTGTTCCCACTTGAAGTTGGCTGCGCACAAGCCAATGCAATAACCACTATTTGTCGAGTTTTGGCTTATTACCAGTTTTTCCAGTGCGGCCCTTGTGTGCATGTGTGTGTGTGTGGCACGCATTCGATTCAGCAGCCCATGAGTATGTGTGGGCGTACGCAAACAACATCCACAGCTGCGATTGGCCAACGCCATTTAGCTGCTGCGCACAAGCTCCACAAATGACGAAACCCGTTTGGCAACGCCCCCTTGAAACCGTTATGTGCGTATGCCAACTGCTGCGACGCTGATGTTTCCCCCATTTTGTGTGCGTGTGTGTGTGTGCTGTGTGTGTGTGTGTGTGTGTGTGTTGGCTTGTTTGTTTGTTTGCTTGGGCTTCGTTTGTCGTATAAGTGATGAGTCAATTAACCCAACATTCCTCGAGGCCACATATTGCTTTAATTAAACAGACAAACAAAATTGCAACAAAATCACCAGCAGCAACAACAACAGCAACAACAACAATAACTGCAATGCACTACAAATTGCGGTTGTTGTTGTTGCTTCCGCTTTTTCTGACTTTCGTCGCTGTTGTTGTTGTTGCTGTTTCTGTTGCGGGCATTAAATGAAAAACACAAACACTTCGACAAGTTAAATATGTATGCATGTATATATATATATATATATATAAGTGTGTGTGTGTGTGTGTGTGTGTGTGTTTGTCATGTTTCTCATTTACCAAGCCACACACACACACACACACACACGCACACACACAGAGGCGCAACCTTGAAAGGCCAACAGCACAGCAAAAGTTGCGCTGTTAATTAAACTTTAATTACTTGTAATTAATAAACTAGATTGAATGCGTTAAGCTTTTTTTTCATCTGCTTACAGTTTTTTATAAAGCTTGCATCGTGGCTGCGTGTGTGTGTGTGTTTCTCTAGCCAAGCATTTGCAGTTAGAATATGTTGCCTACTTTAAGGCGCACAATATTCAATTTTCTTTTCACTTAAATTCTGCAACATCTTTAAGCATATCTTTGAGCAATTTTAAGTTTTACTTTATTATTTGCAATATGTCATCGAATTCTGCATTATTCAATGAAAAACAGGCGCAGATTTAGCAAAAATTAATGAATGAACAAATAATCTGCAGCAGCAGAACTGCTCAAATTGAGTTTATTGTTTAATAAAGAATTGTTTGTTCAATAGTGCTTAAATATCCTTTGTGCTGCTTTCATTTGTTCTTCTTGTTGCAAAAGTTGCTTTTTAATTTGTCGCTTTAGCATTGAAATTAAAGTAAATCAATTGCAATAACATTTAATTATTTATTTATGCCAATTAAAAATGCTTTTTGAAAAAACAAACAAACAAAAATGCTGCAAATAGCTGTCATTTATACAGAATCTAATATCTATATATATATATATATATATATATATATATTTATGTACGCCAATAAAGTTCCCCATTTATGGGAATTTTGATTATTTAGTCGTAAATCCATTTCAATTATAATCAATTATTATAATTAACAATTTCTCAGACTTAACTTAAAAATATTTATTATTGCTTTCGATTTAATTGGAAATTTGAAGAAAGTATTTAAATGTTGCACTTTAACAAATATAAACTAATAATAATAATAATATTTGAATAAGTTTTCGCATTTTGAGGCGAGGCGTAAGAAAAGTTCGATATGATGAAGAAGAAGCCGTTATAATGCTACGGATGATGACAGGACGATGACGATGAGAATGAAAATGGGAAATTGAAGTTTGACGATGGAAAATTGGACATTGGTGAGTTCATTATCGAGGGATCAGCGCTAAACACAAATGGAAACACAGTCCAAGCAAATTTGCCTGATTATTGCCAGACAATGGCAAATGCAAAATGCAAAATGCAAAATGCGGAATGCAAAATTGCAAAATGACAAATGGCAAATGCAAAATGAGAGACGACAAATGAAAAATGCATGCCAATTTCAATGGTTTGCGAGTGAAAATGGTAAACTTGAGAAAAACGACCGCATGCAAATGCAGGCACCGAAAGGAAAATGAAAATGAAACAAAGCAAAACAAGGCGAAACAACAACAACAACAACAACAACAGCAACATCAAACATACAACATAAAACCAAACAGTGGCGAACAAAACCGAATTTGGGATTTTGGTTGAGCTGAGGAGATGAGGACAGAAATGAAAATGCGAACAAGAACGTGAATCAGAATGCGAATGGCAATGGCAATTGGATGGGAAAGGGGAGGGGGGCGGGGGGAACGGGGAACGGGAATGAGGTTTACATTTGAAAACCGTTTCACAATGAACGAAAATGTGAACAATGACAGCAAACTGCCAGCAAATTTTGCATGCAAAACGCAGCAAACAAATGAAATCTATGACAGAGAGAGCAACAGAGAGAGCAACAGAGATAGAGAGAGAGAGAGGGAGTAGAGCGAGATGGAGGCTGCAGGTGGGCTAATGAGTGCGAGCGGGACAGCTGCAGTGTGGGCGCTCGACCAAAGGCAAAATCACTCAAAGGACTTCCACTTGAATGTTCTTCAAAACAATTGAAACTCACCAACAAAAAAAAAGCAAAATAGAAATTGAAATAAATAAAAATAAACACACACAAAGCACGCATAACAAAACACGAAGCAGCCAAGCCAAAGGATAGTTGGAGACGAAAGGAAAGAACGCGTAAGGACTCGAAAGGACTCGCAGACCCATATAAAACGCAGAAATACAAATACGCAAAAAAGCAGCAACATTTTTCATCGAGCTGCATGTTGCCCCTTAAGCCCTCAGACAACAACAACAACAACAACAACAACAATAAGAATGCACACAGATCCTGGTTGCTGCTTTTTCGCCATGTTTGCCACACTTTATCGACTTCTGACTTCCTTGCCGACAGCTCCTCAGGCAATTTGCCGAGTGCAATTTAGCGAGCCTTGCAAATTTCACGCTTCACAATATAAATATATGCTGCACACACACACACACACACCACACACACACACCACACACACACACACATGGATAGAAATGTCGGATCGAATGCACCTTTCAATTGTTGCTGCTGCTGCTCGCAATGCAAACAGAGTCCTTTGAATAGATAGTTTCCCAACAATCAAATGTTGTTTGTCGATTTTCCTTCTGATATTTGATACAAATTGAAAGCGATGAGCTGGAAACGTCGAGTTGCAGCCTGCCCAGGATCGATCAGCCCTTTCCCAATCGCTAATTGGCGCAACTGCTCAAGTATCGCAAACTGAGTTGAAGCCAAGAAATCAATTGGAAAAATGCCTCCGCAAATACAAATTAAATAAACGCAGCAATTGAGCAACTATAATTGCAAAAAATACAAGAAAAAGCAAGTCGATAATCAATATAATCAATATTAATTATGCAAAAATGTAAATAAAATAACGTTGATTGCGTATGCAATCTGATGAGCTGTCTGTAATTATATAATATATGCTTAATACTTGTTAATAATTATGAAAATAAATACTAATTAATACTTAAACATGCCCATTTCAATTAAGCTTGAACATACATCGCATCGCAATTGTCATCATGATGAAAACATCTCTGTTCACATTGTGAATGAAAAATGTGTTAATGAAATCAACTAAATCAAATCAGAAACGGAAACAGCAACAGAAACAAATCAATTCTATATATATATACTATATATATATACTATATACTATACTATAGTTATACAATCCAAGCAGCTGAGAATTCTATAATTTATGATAACATAATTTGGTCATTTAATTGCCTTTTCTTCCCCTTTAGAAAAATGCTCAATACTCGAATTAATAGTGACTTGACTTGTGTGACTTCGTCAGGAATATTATATATATATATGTATATATATATATATATATATATATATATATATTATATAAGAACTCATCAGCTGAAAGATGCATGATAATGCTGTCCACACGATATGCAAGTTTCATCAATATATCTATAAAAGAATATATAAAACAGACAAATTGAAATAAAGACGGCCAAAACCGTTGTTGCCCATCAATAATACAAATCAAAATAATATAAATCAAAATAATATAAATCAAAATAATATAAATCAATAATAGAAATAAATAAAAATCGTTCTTAAATATCGAAATCCGACCGCTTGAAAACTAGAAAAATTTGCTGGTTCTTAAAAATTGTATCTAAATATACGAATTTTGATAAACTTTCAAATTAGAAAGCATTTTTGCCCAAATTATTCTTTTTTTCAAATATATTTCATAATAATAGAAAATATTTCGAAATTTCTGAATCTTAGAAAATTCTCATCAAATTTGCTCCCATGACTGATTTATTGGTCTTCGAGACAATAGATATGGAAAAATATTCGCATAGTACAGATACAATTAAAAGCTACAAGGAAGTTAAATATATGTACATTATATATATATATATATATATATATATTATTGGAATAATCAATTCAAGCTAATAACAATTTAATTACAAAATAAAAAAGAATCGCGATTAAAGAATTTTCGTATTCTACAATTAGAAATCGCACATAAATAATTTCACGAAAATATTTATAAATAATTGCATATACCTGAATTAGAAATCGTACATAAGGATTAAATTAATTATTAAAATTAATCAACAATTATTTGTTAACAAGAAATCGTCAAAAGAAGTTGCAAACTCAAATCAAGAGAATGATTTTAAAATAAGAAGTAAGAAGCCAAAGAAATCTATATTTAGCCGGGAAACACGTGAATCACATATATATATATGTATATATGTATATATATTTATATAATTTATATATATGTGTGTGATTTTCGTGATTTCCGGTAAAAATATTGCGGCCAAAATCATTTGGCACGCATGTGCACGCGAGGCAGGAACTCATTTTCTATGAACTAAGGCACATACATAAGTGTGTGTGTGTGTGTGTGTGTGTGTGTGTGTGTGTGTGTGTGTGTGTGTAGTTGACTCACACTCCATGAGCAGCACACACAATGCCTGCTCGGCCCTCAAACACAATGTTGTTGTTTTTTGCACGTTCCTCGCCGCCCGCGTCGAATCGTCATTTCGGCAAGATTCGGAATGCGGCATCAAATTGGGAATCAGAATGGCAATGGAAATGGGAATGGGAATGGGAATGGGACAACTTGTACGCAACTATTTTTTATGCCTGGACGACTTCCTCTCCCCGCTCCCCGCTCCCCATCCAACTTCTCTTTTTTTTTTGTATTTTTTATGAGCAACTATAATTGTTTTGGCTAAGGACGTGGAAGCGGCAAACTTGGACGAGACGACGACGACGATGACGACGACGACGACGACGACAGTCAGTCTGGCAGGGCGGCCATCATTTGGGATTAGTGTGCGTGTGTGTGTGTGGGTTTTCGTGTGTGTGTGTGTGTGTGTGTGTTGACCTTTGCATCTGCCAGAGGTCGTAACAGTCGCCAGGCACTAGGAGAAGGAGAAAGAGAAGGAGTCAGAGTCAGAGGCAGAGTCAGAGGCAGCGGCATAGTAGGAGTAGGAGCAGAGGGCAGGGGTCGGCATCCGCATGGCCCAGGAAGCCGTGCTCGTTATGGAGTCACGCTCATTGCTGCTCGTATATAAATTAAGATCCCTAAATGCTGACAGAGGGCACTAATTCAATGGCAATAAAACAGATATTAAACACACATCGAACTGGCTACCGACTGCCTGGCTGCATAGCAGGACAGTGGCAGGGGCATGAACAAAGGGGGACACCCCGTGAGCTCGGACCAACTCATGATTATGCTTATGATTATGTTCATCATCATCATCATCATGTAGATTTGAGGCTGCTATGCATTAATGAATCAAATGCACATAAAAAAAATGCATTTTTTTATTTTTGTTGTATTTTTGGATTTTTTTTTTTTCTCTTCTTTTTTTATGAAAGAAGAAAATGTTGAAAGAAATCGTAGGGAAACAGCGAAAGTTCGTCGTTGTTCTCGTTGTTGTTGTTGTTGTTGTTGCCAGTCCCCGCGCTGCATCACTAATTCATTTTTCTAATTTCCACATTTCTCAGATAACAACGGTCCATGTCCAGGGTGGGTGGGGGGTGTGGTGGTTGGATGGGGCATATTTGGGCAACCAATTCATTTTGTGTTATAATTTATGTGAGGCTGTCAACTCGAACAATTGCGGGACTGCAACTGGTCTTCAAATGCGCAACGCTGTCGCTGCCTCTGCCACTGCCACTGCCACTGGCTCTGACTCTGGCTGTGGCATTGCCTACTTGCCACCGATATCAAAGGTCAGTCACACTCAGGGTCAATTGCTCAGGTGTAGGCCGCCTCGGTCGCAATACAAATTAACAATTACCAACCAATTATTGGTCACAACAATGCAACAGGAAGCCGCTCAGCATTTGTCGCATTGTCTCCGAGCCCCGGCCAAATTACCCGGCCTAACCTATTCCGATTCAGATAACTATTCCGGTGCATCAAATCCGGCAATTGGCACAGCCACTGTGCGGTTTCTGCAGCTCACGTCTATTGACACACACTTGCCGCAGCTACTTGTCTTCATTCATTCATTGACTCCAATGACCGGATATGACCAAGATGACAACAGCGAAGAGTGACAGATAGAGAGAGAGAGAGAGAGAGAGAGAGAGAGAGTTTTGGAGGTGGTCCCAATTCCGGGTCAACAATTGCAATTGTGCAATTGAGTTCCTGTTTCCTCTTCATATTCATAATACTGTTGCACTTAATCATTAATGATGGCCAGAGATACATATATCTATATATATATAAGACTTCATGCTCTCTGAAATAACCTGTACTGTCAATATGAATGCTGATCAAGAATATATATTCTCTATGAGATCGGACACGACTTCTTCAACGCGTTAGACACCTCGCTATAAATTTGGAATATCCAAGGAATCAGCAAGGATACTCGATGGAGGCTAGGAGAGATGTGTGTACTTGCAGCTTGGTATTATCAACTATATATATGCCATATAACAATATAGTAATTGGCATCAGGCATCAGCTATAACTGGCTGTACATGGGAGAGTTCGAACTCAGAATAAGTCTGAGCCAGTCAATGTCAGCTTAAAGAGATTAGCTCGGAAAATACTCATTTCAAATACTCGACTGCATCATGTGGCATTAATAATTAACAATTCATTTTTAATTTATTATTATTTATAGTTATTAGTTATTAGTTTGAAATCTACTTAAACAACTCATTTTCAACGAGCTCGCAAAATGTACACATCAAAAACTCAAGTGCATCAGCTTTAGATGTGCAATTAATGTAAATTGATTAATTTATTAATTATGAACTATAACTTACATTAATTATTAACTATTAATGATCATTATTTATTATTAAATAACAAATATTTATTATTTATTGCTCATTTCGTGTTCATATATTAACAAGTAATTTTTTTTTTTGTGAAAACATTTTATTTTTAGGAATGCTGCTTTTAACTGCTTAATCTTAAACGCTCTAATATATACATATATATATATATATATATATATATATATATGTATTATTATATAATAAACGTAATTCGATATTTGCGCAAATTTACAATTGTCTCAATTACACTAACAAATCCGAGGAACGCGAGTGGCGACAACGGATTACAGGACCAGGACCAGGGCGAGGACCAGAGGTGCACTTACTTCACTGAGTGATTCCTGAACAACAACAACAACAACAACAACAACTGGCTGAAACTTTTCCATGATTGTGGGCAGCTCGATGGGGCGTCTTCGAAAGAAAGTTCCATGTCGAGCGATGTGAGCCTTTTGTAATCCGCTGCGATGCAGATATTAACCGAAATCGTTTAACAAATCGTTGACATTGGACGGCATATCAAATTTTCCCATAACACGGCAAATCAATCAAACGATTGGAAAAGCGGCCCCAACAAGCAATACGAACAAGAAGAAGAACAGCAGCAACCACAACAACGAGGACCACCCTGTGCGACGCCCTGTGACTCCTGGCTAGAATTGGGCTTGTGTTTAGTGGAGTTTTTTCCTCTTGGATTGGGGGTAGCAGACAACGACAAGCTGCAGCCGGTTCCCAGCCTAGTACCGGTCAGTCTACAAGTGGTGCACTGCAAGAAATAACTCAAGAAGTTTCCATTACGACTTTAGTATTTGTGTAGCCTAGTTTAAGGTCGCTGCTTTTTTTCTTAAATATTCCAATAAATGAATTCATTTAAGTACGAATTGTTTCAATTATAACTTTAAGCCCACATGTTTCGCGCAGTGTACTTTAAGTCTGTGTCGCAGTCAGCGTTGGGGGCTTAGCAGGCGCTGGGCAAGGGGAGAGGGTGGTGCGGGGACTCTGGGTGGTTGGGGTGCTGCCGTTTTGGGATGCACGCTGTGCCGCTTATTAATGACACACAATTTTTGTATCATTTACGGGTCACAATAATATGTTCGGCTGCAGACCTCTTCCGATCTGCTCTGCTCTGCTCTGCTTTGCTCTTCTTCTTATCGTTATTGTTGTTGTTGTTGTTTTTTTAAATATACTTTTTCAACTCTTGGGGCGTTTTGTGGCGTTGCACAGAAGCGCATTCTTAAGCTCTGCCACAGCTGCTGCTGCTGCTGCTGGTGCTGCTGCTGCTGCTGCTGGACATTGAGCAGCCTCGATAATTTATTATGCGAGAAATCTTATTCACGTGACTTATTTGCTTCTGAATGCCAAGCGACGCGTCGACGAAACGATCGCTGAGCCACACAAGAACAACATGGAGGCCCCCAATCTTTAGGCTTAGGCCGAGCCCCAGCCACAGAGCCAGAGCCAGCTCCAGTCGCAGAAGCAAACTCAGACGCATTTGCAGCTTCCAGTTTAGGCACAGACAGTCGGCCAGTTGGCCAGTTGAACTGTTGACCAGTTGGGCACTTGGCCTAATGACTCATACAAAGATAGAGAAGGAGAGCAAGCGAGAGAAAGAGAGAGCGAGAGAGAGAGAGAGAGAGAGAGAGCTAGACAGAGAGAGAGAGAGAGGGAGAGATAGAGTAGCATCTGGCTGCGTTACGGCGGTGCCTTGATGTGGGTCCCAACTCAACTCAACTCCACTCCAAGCAATACAAATACAAAGCAGAAAACAGAAACAGCGAATGAAACCATCTCAGCAGCTCCAGCAATTCATTTGACTTTTCAATACCCTTACCAAGTGGAGTTCAATGCATTTCAAATGGCAAAGGATGCAGCGCCAATATTACTATTTAAAAACTGTTTTTCTTATGAATGTTCTAAATATAAATTCCAAAAAAAGCAACAAAAAAAAATATTTGCTATTTTTCTCATTATTTAACAAGCAAAATTAAATAAATATTAATTAGAAAATGAACAAATTTATTTAATCAAATTTTAGTTGTTATTTTTTGAAATAATCATTTTCTTTTCTATGAACTCTTTTTGCGCAATGCAATTCAACAATTTTCGATCTTAACTTAAAGAGTTTTGTATTTAAACTTGACAAAATGAATAATTAGAAAATCTTACTAAAAGTGAAGCAGAATTTAACTTAACTTTGACGCGCTTCCGAGAGTTTACTGTACTTAAACTTAAATCATTTCTTTCGAATAGAAAACTACAATAAAAGTGAAGAAAAATTCGAGTTAATTTTGATACGTTTGCGAGAGTTTACTGTACTTGAACTTAATTTATTTCTTTCGATTAGAAAACTACAGTCAAAGTGAAGAAAAATTCGAGTTAATTTTGATGCGTTTGCGAGAGTTTACTGTACTTCAACTTAATTTATTTCTTTGCTCAGCCACATTGACATTTTAATTATTCGATATTTGCAATGGTTAACCACCGATATATATATATATATATATATATATATATATATATATTTGAGATTAGGGTATGCTGGAGTTCGTTGTCAGCCGATTTGGCATTTTGTATTTTAGTTATCGCTTTTGCCTTGCTTTGCTTTGCTTTAATTTATTTTCATTTGTGCCGTGTGCGAGTTTTATGCTCATTTTTGTCGAAGACATTTAATGATCGCATATAATTTGAGAATGCGAGCTGCGAATGCGTGTCCGTGTTCGTGTCCGTGTCCCTGTGCCTGTCCCTGTCCCTGGATCTCCACTTGTTCCCCGTTGCACAGCCCGCCCCGATGTCTTTGAACGTTTTGCGTCATCGTCCGTGTCGTTGCTGCAGTTGCTCATAATTTTATGGGAGCTGCTTCGGAGCCCCTTCAAATACACTGGCAAAATTTATGCACATTCCTGCCGCCCGCTGCCTGCCGCCTGTTGTTGTTGTTGCTGCTGCTGTTATTATTGGTGTTTGTGTTGTGTTTTTGCTGGTGTTGGTGTTGGTGTTGCCGTGTGACAACAACAAAGCCAATTTGCATACCAAAAGGTGCAAGGACAGCAGGCAGCAACAGCAACAGGCAACAGGCAACAGCATCAGCATCAGCATCAGCAGCACACTAAAAAGGAGCCGCTCGCGCTGTTGGAGCTCTTAACAAATTTGTTCAGGCAACACGCCCAAAACAGATCGCTGGCCAAGTGCTGGCCGAGATCCCAAGATCCCCAGTCGGACGAGCCGCAGCCTCCATCTAATTACGGGCGCGTGCAAGGGTCTCGAGATTGTGATTTTGGTTTTGGTTTCGGTTTTGGTTTTGGTTTTGGTTTTGGGTTGTCTGTCGTGTTGCCTCGATCTGTTTCGATACGCTTCTGGTTTTTGGTTTCTTTTCACTCCGCTGCGGTGACAACATGAAAGGCGCAACATCTGAAAGCCAATGCCGCAAAACAGACAGCAGGCAACTAACTGCCAACTGGCAACTGCCCAACAATAACAACAACAATAACAATAACAATACCAATACCAACACCAACAACAACAACAGCAACAGCAACGCATTGGTCAACGCTGGGTCAATCAGGCAGCACAGGTTACAAGCTACAAGGTGTGGCAGACAGCCGTCTTTTGATGCCCCTCCCCAACATGTGGATTAAATGTGCTGCAAGTGGCCAAGTCACAGATTCAGATCTAAATCACTACAATGCACAGAAGCTGCACAATTTAACAGTCGATGAATATGGCTATTGAAAATCATTGATACGTTGATGCATTATCCCATTGATTACTCATGCTGGGTCAAAGGTGAAACCATCTTAATGAGTTTGCCACTGAATGAATAAGTGCGACTGGATATGAATAAAAAGGCATTCCTCAAAAGTACCTGAAAATAACAAGAATTATTATTACAATTATTACAATAATGAAATTAAATGCAGAAGCTGAAAGCAAAGCTCAAATTTGGGCTTAAACATGCCTCCTTTGATATCTTTGCAATGAGCGTTTGCATCTTTGATCTTTGACCTTTGAGGAGCTGCATTGGCGTTGCAACAACAAAAAGGTTTCAACAACCACCGCCATCAATCGCCATTGTGCCAGATGGAGAAGCCTTCGAAATTCGAGAATTGAGCGGCGCCCGAAAGAGAGCTATAAAATTGGCAGCAAATAGCAGCTGGATGGATTCAATTGAAGCATTTTGAACAATTGAACAAATCGACAGCAAATCAGCTAAGAATTTATTGTTGAAATATGAAACATATATGTATTACATATGTGTTTATATATATATATATATATATATATATGTATGTGCTTATGTATGTGAAAGGGCCAATGCACAATTCATCTCAATATGCCAATGTTGCTTTCAACGGGCTCATTGTTTGGACATCAAACCCAGAGCCGGGTGCTCTAAGTAGCCTGAGAGAGCAACACCAACGGAGACGGACATAAAATGAGTATGAGAATATGAGGTAGACAGCCCGACGCCGTGCTCAGAGAACAGACAGAGAATAAGAACAAGAACGAGAACAAGAACGAGACCGAGACCAAGACCGAGACCGAGACCCAATTTCAATTCCAAGTTGCAGCTAAAAAGAAGGATTATCCCGGCAATGATCAATATTGAAAGAATGAAGACATATCAGCATGGGCACGTTGTCTATGCATGTGCATACAGTAGGCCAATTCACACACACACACACACGCACAACATAGACAGACATTGGCGTTGGCGGCTTCGGCTCAGATTTAAAAAAAAAAAAAAAATCAACTTGTAGACGCGAACGGGACTCAAGAAATTGAAAGGTTAAACAAAACAAAGAGCCAGGAACGAGGGATTGGGAATACACATAAAACGACGCAGGAAAAGGGAATGGAATGGGGATGGGGATGGGCAGAGGGAAACAGGGAAACAGGGACCGTGTGAGTGCTTGGCCAAGTCGAGCATGAAAGAAAGTAAAAATCAATTTGAACTCGAGCAAAACAATTACTTTCTCATATGCGTGGGCTCAACTCAACTGAACTGCATTCGAAAATTTGGTTGTCTTCAATCCGCACGTAAATAGTGTCAATCAAAAAGGTTGCACAACAACAGCAACATCAACAGCAACAACAGCAACAACAGCAACATCAACAGCAACAGCTACAGCAACAACAGCAACAACGACAGCAACTGGAGACGTCGCCGCAGATAAGCGCAACGTATCTCAAGAAACCGTTGTACCGTCTCCAACTCCAACTCCAACTTCGACTCCGTCTCCGGCTTTCGCTCTCGGTGTGTGCATTCCTGGAAGCGTTGGTTCGGTTCTCTTCCATCTTTGTTGGCCATTGTTGGCAACTCGTTTCAGAAATTTTCTCCGTGTTTCGAGTGAACTTTTTTTTTGTTGTTTTTTTTTTCGATTTTTTTTTCATTCCCCCAATGTGGGCTTAACATTTACAGTACGCCTCGTCAGTTCACTGCCATTGTTGATCTTGTCAATGTTTTGTCAGCAGTCGCCCAATAAGCCCCGTCTGATATCAAAACTATCCAACAGATCTAACAGCACACAGTAAATTTGATTGACGCCGCTCATTGTTGTTGAAAAGTTTAAAGCACACACACACACACACACACACACACACACACACACACACACACACACACACACACACACACACATACACACACACACCGTCCATGCACCTGTCCAGCAAACTTACCAGCGAGTCTGACAGCTACTCAAGCAAATGTTAACCCAGACTGGGTAAGTGAAATACGTTAACTAAACTAAACTTTAGTTACATTTCTAGCTAAAGAAAAAACATTAATTGTTGATTAGATTTTTAGATGACTTCAAAATGACATTAATTAAATGTCGACTTGGCTGCACTCAATTCAATTCAATTCATTAACAGCTTTTGTCAAAATCTAGTTGATTGTTTCTGCATTCAAGTAAAAGTTAATGATAAGATATTAACCCTGGAAAGATAGTTTTTCTTTCCATTTATTCATCATTTTATTTGTTTTTACAATTTTCAACTCTTTAACTAAGAGGGGATTTTTCAAATTAGAAAAAAAATGAGAAAAAATGAAATTTAAAATTTTATCCAAATATTTCACGGCTTAAACTTAATCGATTTTCGAGAGCAATGTTCAAAATTACATTCAAACACAACTTGTGATAAAGATTTGAAATTTTGAAACATTTGAAACTCTAATGGAAACTGGGAACAACTTTAGATATACAAAGGAAAACACAGTTAAATAAAAGGCAGAAATTGCAGTTTGGAATCATTGAGTTTATTAGTTAGGACTGTCCATCGTAAATACATATATCTATCTGTAACTGTCTGCAATGAATAAATAAATATTTCACTTCAAATATATAGAATTCAAATATTCAGCTTAGAAAGAATGTGTTTTTTTTTTAACTTAAAAGTGTGTTGAGAAATTTCTGCTTTTCAAATATATTTTTGGAAATTTACTGATAAAAATATATGCAAATATTTACTTGATTCCCATGACAACCTTTTTGTGATATGTACAAATTGAAAGTTTTTGATGTTATTCAACTGATTTGCTCTTGAGTCCAGGCTTTGTTTTACGGTACATTCTAACCTCAATATCTACGTAGATATTTGGTCTTGTAGAAGCCAGCAACTTTCCATTATGCTGCGAACAAGAAATTGAAGTGAGACAATCAGCGGACAACAATGTGCGTAATTTGTATGAAACTAACCGACACTTGTGCCCTACTGCAAACTAGCCTTTAACTAAAAGCCCCACTCTGCACTTCTGCCACTTGTGCCACTTCTGTGAAGTACGCCCCCTTTGGGCAACGCCCCTGTTGCGACCCACTCACTCACTGACAGGCTGTGATGCATTTAATTAATGCAATTAAACGAAGGCAAACCAAACAAATCCCGGAGGCAGCGAACCATAGTGCGCAGCCGTAAACTTTTGCAACAACAACAATAGCAGCAGCAACAGCAACAGCAACAACAAAGTGTGGCATACGGTGGCAATGGCTGCGCAGCTGGCGTTGGCGTTGGGCCTCGCCTCCAATGCCACCATGGGCCTCACCCTCTTTAATCACCGCCATAAGATTGTCCATAAAACGCGCCCAAAAAAAAAAATAACAACAACAACAACAGCAACAGCAACAGCAGCAACCGTTGCAGGTTCCCAATCGAGCAGACAATAAACGTAGCAAGCAAGTCGCAGCTCCCAGCTGCAACAGCTCCAAGAGCTGCTTGCTGGTCAGCTCCTCGCGCACGAATCGGTAGCCTAATCCCCTGTTGTACGACTAATAACATTGTTACGATTAATGCTTCTTTTTTTTCATCTTTTATATTGTGTGTGTTGTGTTGTGTTTTTTTTTTCTTTCGGTTTTTCTGCTGTTGCTGCTGCTGCTGTTGCTGCTGCTGCTGTTGCTGCTGCTGTTGCTGCTGCTGCTGGCTGCCTTTTATTTATTTATGCTCTTGCATGCTGCTCTGCTGCCTGCTGCCGATGGCTTTTCTTATAAGAATTGGTCAGCATTGGTCTGCGGCAGCTAGCCTCCCTTCAACTCCCTCGACACTCCCCCTTGCCCCCTGTGCAATGCAGCTACCGTGTCTGCCTCAAAATCAAGTTTCGTTAAGTGAACTCAAAGATGCTCTCTGCCTTTGCTGCGAGACTTTGCGTCGCAGTTATTGTTCGCTGTATGCGTGTGTGTGTGTGTCTGTCTGTGTGTGTGTGCCTGTGTGTATGTGTGTGTGTTTTTTTTTTATATCTTGAAAAGAATTCGTTTGATATTAGCGCTCGGTATCGGGCTTGCGCTGCTTCATATATCAAAAATTATTATGACGATTTTATGCGTTCGAAATGTCGTCTCATTATTAAACAAAAAGCCCAAAAGCAAAGCAAAATACAGAAAGAAGAAAAAGCATATATACAACAACAACAACAACAACAAAGAAAAAACATATATACATATATATATATATAAATACATATATGCATGCATATAAAAACTGAACGGCAGCAGAGTTTTGTAGTCGCAGCGAAGATCTTTGGATTCAAAGATCTTTTGTATTATTGATTTTTGTTGTTGTTGTTCAAAAAAAGAACGGCTGCTGCTGCAAGTATTAACAAATAAAATAAGAAATAAAATAATTATGAGGCGTCGATCATGGGTAATATATGCATGGTGCCCAGATCCCAGAGAAAGCCCAAGGCAAGATATTGGCAAAAAAAAAAAAAATGTTAAGGGCATGGAAGATGCCAAAGAAATAGCTACGCTAAACAGCAAGTGTTATGCTTATAGACTCCCCTTTCCCCTCCCCTTCCCCTCTCCCTCACTCAGTTCGCCCCCCTTCAGCCCTTATAATGTGTGTGAGTTGAGAAAGCGACGAATTTTGGGGCCTCGGGTCATTTGATTATTCTTATTGATATCATTTCATAGTCTGCTCTTCGGTTTATTGGTTTCTACACATAAAGAGCAAATGAAAGAAAACTTTTAAGATGAAATCGCGTCTTCTTCGTTATTATGCAGGAGTTGGGGGCAGAATGGGGGGGGGGGGGGAAACTACCTGATGGAATTGTATTTGTTGTTGCTATTGTTGTTATTGTCTGACCGTTGACGTCTTAAAATTTTCCTTTAGAGGCCACCGGAAATAACACACAATGGACATAGAACCGTATACAAAACAAATACTCCACACACACACACACACACACACACACACACACACAAGAGTAGCTGCTGGCTGGCATTTGATTTGATTTTATTTACAGCTGCTCGACGCTCGAATACGCGGCGTATGCGCAATTTGATGTTGACTCATATTGGATTGCTTTGACGACTTGATGTGATGTGTGCCTGATGCCGAGTTTCTTGCGCATTTGCCTCGCTGCCTCGCTGCCTCGACTTTATTGCTTTTGCACAATAAAATTGCAATACCAGTTGTAAGAATGATGCGAACAACCGCATTTGACAATTCAGTCTAACAAATATGAATATTTTATGGTATTATAATAAAGTTAAGATGACTCTAATACAATTGGAAGAAAGAAAATGAATGCATTGAATTAGCTCAGTGATTAAATTTCAACAATTATGGCTCTATTTGAAATTCGATAATTATTATGTTGATCTGTCGCTGTCACAATAGATAATAAACACTTATACAAGATGAACACAGATCTTAAGTTATTCTACTGCTTGCTAAATTTGCCTTATTTTGTGGAATTTTTGACACTCGTTGCTACTGAAAAAGTGTAGCTTCTTATCTCAGACATGGAGAGAACAAGCGCAACCAGATACAACAATATAATAGCGTAAAATAATTAATAAGCAATAACGAAGTATGAATAATAAAACCAAATTTCAGGGAAGAATCAGCAGCGCCAACAAAAACAATACCTGCAGGAACAGTGAAGAATATTAAGGGGTGTGTGTGTGTGTGGCGTGTGTGTGTGTGTTGTGAGTGGTGTGTGAGCTGTGCTTAAAGCCCGGAAAATGGAAGTTGATAAGCAAGCAAAGCAGACCGAATTTGGGTTAGAAAGAAGCAGTTGCCAGGTTGGGGTGAGAATTGCGTGTTGGTTTGCCGATGTATCCCATCATTTACCCATATTGCATAATATCAAGTGCATACCTATACTTGTGCATATACCCTACCAATTGCGAGTAACCAGTACATATATATAATATTAATATTATTATAATAATAATAATGGGAATAAGATGAGCACAAGTACGGCCACAGATAAATTCGAACAGATTCAGTTTGGCAAATGCAAAGCATATGTTTTCAAACAGTGTATTCGAGCTGCGGTTATGCCCACAATATTTTGCTATGCTTAGCTTATTGGTTTTTTTGTTGTTTTTGTTTTTGCTTTTTGTGGTGTAAGGAAGTAAAAGTATTTTCACCTTTTACGCTGAAATGCATTCAATTAAAAACTCGCAAAGGCACCGCGATGTCTGTGCTCAGTGCTTGTTGTTGTTGTTGTTGTTGTTACTGTTGCTATTCTTGTTGTTGTTGTAGTTGTTGTAGTTGTTGCTGATGTTCGTGTCCTCTCGCCGTGTTACCCCTATGACCAGGCCCATTCCCATTCCCATTCCCAAACGTATACTCAAACCCGAACCCATTCCCATTACTCAACCCAACTACTTCTCAACTCTTGAGCTCGTGTTAATTGCGCATGCTTGCACACACACACGCACACACAAAGATCTCTGTGTGTGTGTGTGTGTGTATGCTTATCGTTAGGCTCTATCTGTGGGCTGTGGGTCTATATGGTAACCCGATGTGCAAATAGCCTGCAGCGAGCACCGCAAGCAGCAAAAAAAAAAAAAGGAGCAACAAACGCTGCAGGCAACGATCGATAAGAGTTTTTGCCTTTGTCTGTGTGTGTGTGTGTGTGTGTATGTGTGTGTGTGTGTGTGTGCGTGTGTTATATGATATGCAATTATTTGGCAATTACTTGAAGGGGCTGCCCTTGTTGCTGTTCACTTTAGGTGCTGCCCAATCGATCGTCGATCAATCGATCATTGCGGTTCCTTCGCTCTCCTTTTTCCACACACACACACAAACACACACACACACACACATTGTACAACTACTTACCCTGCACACACTCTGACATTCTCTTTATATTTCGCACTGTTTGCCATGGGCGTTGACACCGCTGACGTCTCAGTCCCAATCATATTATGCAGTCGCATTGTTCCTCTGGCTCTTATTCCTGCTCCTTCGTCCTATATGTACACATATGTATATATATACATATGTATGTGCAGATTCGCATATGTATGTGTGCATGTGAAGAGGCTCGTTTTTGTGCTCTCATTTGTTCGGGGGGCGTTTGTTTATTATTTGACTGCCTTCGCAAAGTATTTCATTGTTAAGCACCCAAGATGATGTACTCCATGGTGTGTGTGGTTATTGGATCTAGATATAGATAGGCTGGCATACGTACACTATATATATACACACACACACAGATATATATCTTGGTTGTGATAAACATGGCTTGAAAGAATTTACACGTATAACATGTGTATTCCATTGCTCACTTGGTCAAAAGTTAGTTTTCAAGGTCCTGCATGTTCAAGTAAAGTTATCAAGTTGTTAGAAGTGGGTTTGGTGGATATGCCCTCACCTTTACCATAGCTTCTATATGTAAAGTTTGTTGTTAATGCAAGATTGTCATCTGAAGAGATTTTCCACAATTACGCAGAGTATTAGACAACAGCTTGAAAAATATATTCTTGATTAAGCGATAAGTTCAGTCAAAACTGAACAGAGTGACAAAAATCTTAAGCTAAGAATACGATCGGCTAAGTAGAATATGTTTGTTGTAGATTGAACAATCTGGAATTAAGTTTGTTGTTCTTTGAGCTTATTTCAAGAAAATATTTAACTATTTAAATGTTTGTTTTGTGAACCTGGTTTAGATTTATTACCAATGTAATATTTTGACTTCTGGGTATTTTTCTGTTCTGTTCTTCGGGCTGCAATTGTCAATTGAATTTAATTTAATTTAGTATTGTTATTATTATTTCCATTTTTATGTTAATCATATTTCATTTATTGTAGTTGCAATATATAAATATATATATATATATATTGTATATAATATATAAAGTTTCCCGTTTCTTTTCAAATATTTATATAAATGTATTCCAAACATAAAAATTCATATTTTCATTTAGCGAATTCGAGTTGATAGCAAAATTTATAAAATATTTAATTTATAATTATTTGGCTAATTATTATTTGAACTTGGACTCTACACTCTTTTAGTGGCATTTGGCACTTCCACTTTCACTCTGCAGACGCCTCTGACCTGCACCCGAGCCACCTTTTCCCCTGCTCCCTCCGATGCCTCAACTGTTGTACACCTGTTGTTCATTTAATGGCATTAAGCGGTAATTCTCTGCATTATTATTTATTTTTGTTCATATTTCTTGATTTGCTTTCTAACTAATTTTGAGTTGTTGTTGTCTCCAGTTGCGTTTTGGTTGCACCAATTCGAAAGCGGACAGCAACAAAATAATGCTTATGGATTTTTCAGATACACTTTTGGTTACTCTGTAAAAGTGGGTTAAGCGGGAAGCATGGCAAGAAACGGGGCAGAAGAAGGGCCGAGCAGATCTTTGTGGGTTGGTTCGGCTAGAGTATCTCCCAATCGATATAACTTGACTGAGGCATTCTTATTCGGTTTTGATACTAAAATGTATATATTGAAAAGTAGTTCAAGGATAGTCAAGGTGAGCATTTTTTGCACCAGTTTGGGAAGAGAGTATTGTGTAGTCGGATCGATGCGACTGCAATGCTTTTACTTGTTTATTTTTGGCTACTCATCGCAGGCGAGCACAACTCGCATCCCGACCTTAAACTGCTTATGGAAACTCTTCTCGAATCGCTCCAACAAGTCCAACAAATTGACAACTCAGGAAATGAAGCATGACATTGCACTGTCTCTGTCTCTGCTGCTGTCGCTGTCTCTGCTGCTGTCGCAGTCAGCGTCACAGTGGCTTTAACCACGCTGCGGCATCGGCATCGGCATCGGATCGGATTGTTGCATACATATTTTTAATGATTGACATGGCCAGCAGAATCGCGGAGGCAGGCAGCGACGACCAACCAACGGCAGCTAACCAAACTAATTTGTGGCAAGATCATGCCACAGATATAGTCATACATATCACAGCAAGCGATCTTGGGACCGAAACGTTGCCACAGTTGAATTGGCTGCGTGTGAGTTCAAGCAGAAGCTGAGACCGGCAAACGGCGAACGGCAAACGGAGAACGGCAAAGTCCCTCCGATTGTCAGTCAGTCAGTCAGTCAGTCAGTCAGATATGCATATACACACACACACACATACACACATATATTTACATATATATATATATATATATTCATATTTGTATATAGTATAGAGTCGCGTATATAAACAGTATACTTTGTCTAAGTTGTTGGTCGCCAGCAGCGCACGCTGAAATAAATCAACTGGCTCTGTGGAGGCCGTGGCACATGAAAAAAATTAGTTTCATCAAGGCAGGATTAGTGTCAGAAACGTGTTAAATGGACTGAAGGGTATATGATGAACGGTCGTGCAACAACTCACTGCCCGGCTCGGCGAGATGGCGATGGCTATGGAGTTGGAGATGAAGATGGAGATGGAGAGACGACTGTCGACGGTCGACTGCCGACTGCGACAGCCAGACGAACCGACGGCCACAAATCTTCAAGCACTCAGAGAGACTCCGCTCGAGACTTGCGCTGAGACAGTGGCTGTCGATCAAGCGAGAGGAGGACTGACGGTCAGTTGTTGTTGTTGTTGTTGTTGTTGTTATTACTGGTTGTTGTTGTTGTTGTTGTTGGTTGTTGTATGATCTACAACTTGGCAGGTTTCTTCCTCTTCGATGAATATTTACTGCTTGCCACGGCGTGCGATCGTTGCTGCTGCCGCTGCTCATGCTGCTGCTGTTCTCTTTTTTCGTAACTGATTTATTTGTTTGTGTAATTTAAGTCAGTTTTATTAATGAAAATCTCTGCAGTAGGGGGGAGCTCAATAATCTGGGAAACGGTCAGCTAAATTAGACCAAAAAGAAGACAAACCAAATCTTTGATGGCAAACAGCGCTTGTGAAAGAGGCAATACAACTTAAGCATTTAACATGGACATGAGCACATCAAAACCGCAAATTTGCATATCATTACGTGTAAAATTTGAATACGTGTGGCAAATTAGATCCACAAGTTAACCACTTACTGCAATGCGATTCACATTTCATTTTAAATAGCTACAGAGAACTGGCAATAACATTTATAAATCAATCTTCTATATACATATATATATATATATATGTAAATGGTTTCTGACTCCATATATATATATGTCCGACATCAATAAATTTGTACATTTCCTCATTCGATAGTCATATGAATGAAACCTGAAGCAATTGGAATATCATATTTGCTGAACAATATAGCCAAATGAAGCTGTCTAATTTTATGCTCCGATCTGATCGCTATATAACAAATTCCCATAGGAACAATCAGTCGGTTGTTCTTTTGACTTTACCAAATAAAAGTAACGAAAAGTTGACGATCGTTCTTCGTTTTTATTTATTTATTTATTTATAAATTTGTCTTAACGATTTACAGTCGTCAAAAATCGGGAAAACTATCTGCTTATAAATAAGATAGCAAATTCAAAAATAAAGTGATTTGAATTTGAATTAATAGACAACTTTGTGAGAGCCAAATGTAAACTTAATACAATATTCCGCTAAATTGGCGCAACTTGTATAAATTTACAAAAACGAAAAGAAAACAATAAAATTAACAAAGTAAATAGATAAATATGAATAAGAGTGGCAAAAGTGTAAGGTGTGTGTGTTGTGCGTGTGTGTGTAGCTTAACACTTTTTGCAGGCCAGTTCTTTCAGATGGGATTAGACAAATGCTTAATAGTTACATGGCTAAATCATGCTAATGTTAACATATTGTCTGATTGCTACAAGTTGCAAGGTATTTGATCTCAATAGCAACAATTGTTAGTCGAAATTGTCTTGATTGACGCTTAAAGCTGAATCTTAGATGGTACTTAAAGAGCGCTAGCAACTTTTGACTGGTTATTACTACAAACTGAAAAAAAAAATTAAATTTAATTAATTAATATTTAAAATCGTGTCGAAATAGAAATAAAAATGATAACATAATCATGTGTGTGCAAATAGTGCATCATTTAATGGTTGAACTTGACTCTTACCTTATGTACATAATCTTTACATAACATATTAATTGCAAAATCCGCCTCCATATATAGTTGGGCATCCAAATATATGCAGGCAAGTGGGTATTTGTATGTGAGCAAGCAGGAATGCTAATTACTCGTATTACACCTTGATTGCAGAGGAGGATTTTGTGGTTGAGAGCTATGCTGATGAAGCCTTACGAGCGTCTCATTCAATTGCTAATCGCTTATGGTCCAAATGGGGCGGCATAAGCAGCCGAAACCACCCAAAGCAAACACAATGGCTAACTTACAACATAAATCTGTGACTGAAAGCCAGGACGCAGATTCAGTTTGTGACTTCCCTCAGACGCCCCACTTCCCACTCAACGCTCTCGAAACTCTTCACGTAGCGGAGTGCCATATGGCAAGTGGATTGACATAACTTAATTGCCAGCCCAGTTGGCTGGAACCGCCCTTAAACTCGACAAATGAACGCAGCCAACGGAAAAAAAGCCAAGCCAAAAGCAAAAGCAACAAAAACAAAAAAAAAACAGAGATTCTGGCGCAAGGGGTAAAACGCTGACGAAATCATAAAACGAAATCTCATTATCGAAAACGTGATAATCGCTGATAATCGTTAATGTTGTTGTTGTTGCTGTTGTTGTTGTTGTTGTTGTTGCTTAGGCGATATCGAGCGGGATGCAGCTGGATCTACGCTGTTGGGCCTGGACACACTCTGACACTGGCACAGGCACTGGCACAGGTCCCGTGGTTTCAATTACCAAAAACCCATAAATCCGTGAGCTCAAGTAGCTGCTGCTGCTGCTGCTGCTGTTGTTGTTGTTGTTGTTGTTGCAGCTTCATTTTTGGCGGGGGTTCAGCTTTATTAAGGCAGCACGGATTTGGCAAAGGCGTAAAGCCGTCGACTATCGAATGTTGCTGCTCTTGTTGCTGCTGCTGCTGCTGCTGTTTTTGCTGCTTCCAGTTAAATTTCTTAACAGCTACCTGATACGAGCACGGAGAGATCATAAACTCATAATCACCTTGTGCTTCAGGTAATAACTAGGGCTCGCAATTGGAGTCCTGCGACTGCGACGCTAGCTCCTTACAACTCCTTAGTTCAGCTCCGGTTTGCGGCTAGTCTGCGCTGAGTTTGAGATTAATGCGCTCGCATTTTTATTGTTTCCGCATGCTTTGGCCTGCCCTGAAACAATGAACACGATTAAGGCGTTTATCCGGCTAACCGCAGTTCTCCTCGATGCTTAACTCAACTCGCGCCGGGTCGTCAAGTTGCTGGCTCGAGACCGAGACCGAGACCGAGACCGAGTACGAGTCCGAGCCCAAAGCCAAACCGCTCGGAATGCAGTTAATCCTTTAGCTATTTTCTATGTCGCGCGCTCTGCGGCGAAACGGTCCATGCTCGGATTCGGAACTCAGATTTGGACGGACTCGCTGTGCTGTCAGGTAGCTGCTGTTGGCCCTGCTCTTGCCCCCGTCTTGGGTCAGGCATTGCCGAAACTTGAACAGCTTACGCGACTCTTTTGAGTGTTGGTCTCTCGTCTCCGCTTTGTTTTTGTGTCATCCTCATGCAGGTCCTCGTCGTCAGCGTTATCTGCAAGCAGCGCAGGTCGCGCGCCGGTCACTTTGCGGTTTTTGAGCGCTTAACCGCATCATAAAACCATCACCAAATATAAAAGTAAACCATTATCATCATCATGAACGCACCGCGGTGGTCCCTCTGCCCTGAGCCAGGCTTTTGCTTTGGTCCGCTGACCGCTGCCCGTTGCCCGTTGCCCGCAGCCCGCTGTGACCGCCCGCTTGCCCGCCCCTACTACACCAGCTGCATTGATCCTTTGTAGTATCATTTTGTCGGAGCCAGAATGCCCTTTAATGAACGAATACAAATTTCATCCACGAAATAAATTTCCACTTGCCGTTTTAAAGAGGACGTCGCCCGGTTTTCCACCTCTATGCCCGTTGCCTTCCGCTTGCGTCCACTTGCGCCGACATTTCCATTCACGGAGACGCCCTTGGGTGTATCCTTGTTAAGCACCAGCTCTGTCGTCTTGACAATCCTTGTCTTATCCATCAATTAATTAAAAATACTACTTGTTTTTTCTTTTCCTTTTTTGCTGCCCGAGCATATTCCATTTCTAAGCAGCATTTGTTAGACGCTTCTCGATTTCCAGCTGTTGTTGGTTTTGTGTGGCAACTCTTTGCAGGGTTTTCTCTTTAGGTGATAATAATGGCATTTCACGAAAAGCATACACATCAAATTAATTAATGAAATTAAGTCAATTAACTTACAATGTATATACAGATAAATTCATAGCTTAAACAAATATGATTCAAAATATTAAGCAAACATAAATTTAAAGAAATTATTTCAAATGCCTACACATGAAATTAAGTTAAATAACTTAAAATATATATATATATAATATATATATATATATATATATATATAGAGGTAAATTGATAGTCTTAAAATTGAGCAAATATAGTTGAAAATATTAAGGAAATGTAAATGTGAAGAAATATTAGAAGTAGGCCAATTAGAAACTATGCGAAATCACATTTGCATATGGGAAAAACAGTTAATTGCGAACAAAGATAGTAAAAGCAACTTAGCCACATTATTTCTTTCATTTAATATGTCATATATCATATCTGTTTAGCTTTAAGCTTGTATTAATCAACATGTTGCGGACTTTCATTTTCTTGTATCAATTGCTGTGTGATTTGCAATCATCAGGCGATGAGTTGCCAGCGGTAAATCTGTGATAAAAAGATATCAAATATTACGTATACGTAGCGACTGGCCAATTGAGTCTTTTTTTTTTGCGACATTTGCAGCTGTCACACATTTCAAACTTTCTGCTGCTGATGTTGATGCTAATGCTGATACTGATGCTGCTGCTGCTGTTGCTGTTGCTGCTGATGCTGCTGCTGTTGCTGTTGCTGCTGATGCTGCTGCTGCTGCTACTGCTACTGCTTGTTATACGCAAGTTAATCATGATATTTATGCCACGCCCCTTGGTGTTGTCGCCCCCTTGTGGCCGAGCTCGCTTTAGACAATAAAAGACAACGGCTCAGGCGCTAATGAAATTTACTGGCCCGAGACTTGCAACTGGAGTCTGGACACGCGCCTACGACAGCGCCTAATGAATGTGCAACAGCAACAGTAACAACAACAACAACAACCGCAACAACAACGAGCATGAGTGGCATTCTGCATGTGGCAATAAAATATCTGGCAAACGAATTGTCGTTAATCAGCGCTCAGGCGAATGGCGAAGTTGAAGTCCATGTCCAAGTCGAAGTTGAGTTTTTAGCCGCTCGATGTTGCTGCTGCTGCTGCTGTTGCTGCTGTTGTTGTTGTTGTTGTTGCTATTGTTGTGCAGTAGATAAACACCCACACATCAACAAAAACATACACACACCACACACAGACACACACACATACACACACATAGTGCAAATCTCCACCTTGCCCATATTCTCCATTCTCAGTTTTGCGCTCCTTTCGTGCCTGTAATCAAAACTGTCGCCTATGAAAAATGTGCAGGGCAATGGCGTCAAACCCTGCACATAAGCAACAACAACAACAACAATACTCTCGCACACTCGCACACACACTCGCACACACGCACACACACACACACACACATAAAAACGCCCACACATGCAAAAGCTTTTGGTTCTGTTTATATCCTGTACCCATTAAAAATATGTCTTTAAAATATGGGTATCATGAAGTTGTGTAAATGTATGTAACAAGCAGAACAAGAAGAAGAAGAGGATAGTGTGCACTCCTATAAGCTACATACAAATTTGTGTATATGTATCAAGATATATATTATTTATTATTTTATTTGACTGAAAACGCCATTCCCACAAATCAATGAATTTCGTTTTTCATTGTAATATTTCGAAAGTTGTAGGATATCTACAAGTCGAACATGCTCTCTGTATTGTTATTAGCAATTCTCTGCTTATGTTTCCCTTTTTTATATGGACACATTTTCAATGTTGTGTGGCGTAAAATAAAAATGTATAATAAAAGTGGCTGTTAGTTTGAAGACCGCACTTTGCAAAACTGTAGTTAAAGAAGTGCAATTGTGTGTGTGTATCTTTGGGTTAATTCGAGTTGCTTGCCACAAATGCTTTGGCATTTGTGTGCATCTATGTGTGTGTGTGTGTGTGTGTGTGTATCTATGAGTTAATTCGAGTTGGTTGCCATAAATGTTTTTTGCACTTTTGGGCATAAGTTCGCTGGGATTCATTAGTTGAGAATACCAATGAAATAATATAATGAATAAATATTTTGTAGTTTTATATAGTAGTTTAGCTACGAAATTGAATATATCTATATTTATTAGTTCAAGTCGAATGTTTCTTCGACTCGCTCGCTCCTAGTGCTTTTTCAATCGCACGCCGCATTCCTAGGGCTCACCTGGAAAGTTCGTACTATTTTTCTGTGTTCATAAATTATTTTCAACATTTTTTCGGATGTGTCGAATTTAAGGGGTTTGAAGGGATATTGCCACCATGTTTGATGTATACATCAATTAGCCGGTAAAACTTTTTTTTATCAGCGCCAAAGGGACAAGCAACATAAAAAATGTTTTCCAATTTTCGTTAGTGTTTCATTTCTGTGCGTGTGTGAGTAAAAATTAATGAAAAAAAAACTGTCGTCAGCTATTTCAAAGTGGCATACAAATTTGATAAGGCTTTTTTTTTTTTTTTTTGCTACTTGCTCTTTTTTTCCACTGCGTCAGCTATAGCAACAAAACAAACAATGCCAAAATTATATATATATATATGTATATATTAAAAAAATGAAGAACGTTTTAAGCGAATCTGACCGACTGCTCAATACTTTGTCTTGTGGAAGTAATCTATTGGATTGAGATGTGTAAGAGGTCATCAGTAGCTTATATTTTAAAATTGGTGACTCTGGCCACATGAGTGCGGCAGATGTATTGGATCAATATATGTGAGCCAACAATACGAATATTCAAAGTTTGCAGCCTTGTCAAACATATTGCAATATGTATGCCCACTTGACCTATGGGGGGCAGAGTATAAAAAACTCAGCGAACGAGGAGCCATGTCAGCCATTTTGTTGTTGTTGTTGTTGTTGTTATTGTTGCTGTTGTTGTGGGTAAGCTAACTATCATGTACAGTGGAGTCGCAGTATTGTATTAACTTGTGTATGAATGTAATACTATTAATATTATGGATACATATTTAAAACTTGATATGCGACAAATTATTTCCATTCTATATTTTATATACGAGCCTCGGCAAATTTAGTTCAGTTTCAGCTAAATTAAATCTCTTTTTTTTATCTTTTTGAAAAGCAATAGCTTTTAAAAGGTTTAAGCCAATAGATTAACTTCAATACAATCAGTAATCCAATTAAGTAAATTCGCCTTTAATATTCAAATTAATTTAATTTATTGAGTTGTCTTTCTTTGTGTGCTTTATCATAAATTAATAATTTAAAAATAATAAGCAAATCAGCAAATGCTCAAGTATTCATACTCTTGGCATCAACTGTAGGAAATATGTGTGTAGAAGTTTTTCACCTTTTATTTATGTATGTTGTAGTAAGCTCCGGTCGAGGAGCACTTTGAAATACACTTGGCAGACGCAAAAGTGAATGATATTTTCAACTACAGGACGTGCCGCTATTTTGCTTCTTGTCGTTGCAAGGGGCACGGGAACGTTGATGGGGATAGGGGTTGGGGGTGGTGGTGTGGTGGCGTGTACATTCTCCGACTCCATTAGCATTGTTGCTGCCTGCCGCTAGTATATAGCAATTTTGGTTGCTGCTGCTTCTGCTGCTGCTGCTGCTGCTGCTGTTATGTTGTTTGTCGTCCTGACCAGGGTCCTTTACCTCATTGCCCCGCACAGTCTACAACAATCTTCCTCTCTCTGCTCCGCTTGTTATTTATTTTTATTTCGTCGATTTTTTCCCTTCCTTTTATTCTTTTCTGTATTATTTTATTATTTATTTTCATTCCTGCTAACTAAAAATTTCGGCATTGCTTTAGTAGTTGAGTTTTGCGTGTGTTTGGACTGCTGTCATTCTCATTAAAATTTCATTGCGCGCGCAAAACACAGCAGCAACAACAACAACAGCAATAACAACAACAGCAATAACAACAACCACAACAACTAAGGGGAATCAAACAATTTGTGCAAAAACAACGAGAAAAAAATAAATAAAAAGCAAAGTTGGCGCTCTGCTTGGTTGTTGAACCGAGTGCAAAGAAGTGGCAGCTAGCAGCTAGCAGCAGCAGCAGCAGCAGCCGCAGCAACAACAACAACCACTGAAATTTTCATTGCTTTTGGGGGTGTGGTTCAGCAAAAACACACAAACAGCAACAACACATAGGTAAATACAGCTGCCAGATGCAGCGCACTCGCTCACACTTGCCCCACTGTCGCGCCGGGGTGAGCGAGACAAAAGAGAAACCGCTGCCAGCGTCAACAAAATATACGCTGCCAGCCAGCCAGGCACTCGCTGCTGCACACTATCCAATCATCTCGCTCTGGCGCACGCTGAGCTCGGCTCACGTTCGCTGTCAGCCATTGCTTAACCGTTGCGCTCTCGCTCTCAATCTACGAGAGTATGTGTGTGTGTGTGAGTGAGTGAGTGAGTGAGTGTGTGTGCGTGTGTGTGCGTGCGTGGAAAAAGGAAGTTGCTTGGCCTCTTGTTGTTGTTGTTGTTGCTGTTGCTGTTGCTGGCGTTTGACGATATACGACGACGATACGACGACGACGACTACGGCGACGACGACGACGACGGCGATGACGACGACGAGAGTAGAAGCAACGGCAGAAACAACAACAAATTGGACTGGTCGAACGACTTCTGCTGCCGCAGTCGCTGCTTGCTTGTGTGCTTGCCGCTGTTGGGTTACCGCTGTTACCGCCGCTGCTGCTGCTGCTCGCATTGAAGGTGTCACGACGAAAATCAGTTCCAAAGTAACATTCGTGCCGCTCGGGTTGTGCGTTCGTCGCTCCGCTCGCTCGTTTTGTTGTTGGTCCACAGCGTTTCATCGTTTGCCGTTCACCGTTATACTTCGCCGCGTTTGTTGATTGCCGTGTCACGCACACAACCATAAGCACACGCAAACAACACACACTCACACACACACACACACTGAAGAACACACTCTCACACCCAGAAATAATAAAAACAAATTCGATATAACAACAGACGTCGCAAAAGTTATATGCAAAAATACAAAAATTAAAAAAAAAAATATTTGAAAAAAAAGAAGAAATAAAAACACAACAACAAACATTGGTGTATGCGCGTGTGTAACAACAACCACATCAACCACATCAACAACAACAACATCAACAACAAAAAAAACAAACAAACAACAACAACAACGAGTACAACCGCTAGCAAAAGTTCTTAAAGATACTCCGTTCCTCAACGCAAACAGTGTGCATTGTTTTTTTGGTGTCTGTCGCAAGTGTATTTGTCCTTAACCTGGCTATAACAACAACAATAACTCAACCGCCACAATAACTGAGAATCGGAATCCAATTTCCCACATATATATAGTTAATACTATATGCAATCAGCCAGGCAGTGCATAATCTAACACATGCCACCAACGCAAACAATTGGATCTACATACAAATAATATATATACCACCGTCACATCCGATCTCCGATCTCCGATCTCCGATCTCTGATCTTTGATCTCCGATCTCTGTAAACGGTCCTTTCCTCGATTGTTTGGAATATCCGTTCGACGGGGCAAGTTGCGCGTTATTGGTTTTTCTTTTTTTTTTGGTGAGTGCAGTTTCCAGATGAGTTTTGCATTTGCACAAAACCATCGATTAAATAAATCTATATACGTACTACTACCACAATCTAATATCAACACATTGTATATTTTGCAACCAACTAACACAACGACGACGCTGCAAACACAACACGGCAAGGATTATAACTATCATCTAGATTTCTCCAAGCTTATATAGTAGTTATAAGTTATAAGAAAAAGCGAAAATAGTATTTGATTTTTGGTTTAATATGACACCGATCTGAGCTAGTCTTATACATATACTTACTATATATAAGTTTATTACCTCCAGCATTGGGCCGTCGAAGTGGCTAGACTAAAAGTAAAACAATAAAAAATCAGTCATATATAGTCATATATATATCCACAATCTATGAATGAATACCTGGAATATGAGTGCATTTGAATTGCAATATTTGGGAATTTTGTATACTACCAGAACTTGCCCCATTTAATTCGTTGCATACAATTTATTCATAAACAAATCTTTCAAAAACTTGTAGTAAATATTGTAGAGATATGCTTAGGGGTTTCTATTCGACAAAGTAGGCAGAATGATGTGTTAATATAATGCATGCATATAGTTAAATAGGTAGATAGATATAGAGTCAATGGAAAATCGATTCAAATGATTCGATTCTTAAGTTATTTGAATTTTAAGCAGTATTTGTGGCTCAAATCTAGCACGCAGTTATGCATCGCAGTAGTAGAGACTATCAATAGGATTATAATTTGTGTTCTACATTTAATTCAGCATACTAGTTGCACTGAAAAGCAGTTAGTCCAGTCGCTTGTGGATGAAGATTGAGGATAGAAGAAGAGTTTGCGATGCAGGCATACAGGAAATTCCAGATGAGTAAGCTGCATGGTGTTCGTAGCGATATGGTTAAAACTGAAAACGCAATGAATTCAAAATAGATTTTCATAATTATAATGGGCATATTAAGGCCGCCCCTTTTGGACTGTTTGTTAATTAGGCAAAGGGCGAGCAATCTATATATGGCTGTAATCAGCAACAACAAAGGCCAAAAAGTCAAAAGCCATGACTCAAGAGTCAAGAGTTAAGAGTCAACTCAAAAGCAAAACATTAGCAGCCAACAACAACAACAACAACAACAACAAAAACAACAACAAGAACAACAACAACAACTAACTTACATACTATAAGTAGTATGCATATGCTATAATTATATGCGAGGGGCTACCTGAACCCAAAACTACTGTGCAGCAGCGCCTCACAATGGAGCTGAACCAAAACTATGTTGAACAAAACTATGCTGAACCTAAGCGATGCTTACTTCGGTCTCCAATCCGATATCCACTCAACTAAAGCGTTGTTAACCGACGGACCCGTTCAGGTCACATTATTCACACATTTTGATAAGTTTTTAGGTTTTTTTTCTTATTTTTCTTCTTTTTTTTTTTTTTTTGGGCATTGTTGCTGTTGCCGCCGCGCTTTATTAGCTAATTTCAAAGCGGCTTGGCTATAAATTAAAACATCGAGCGTCTTTTCTGTATATTCATACGTACACACAAACAAACGTATATATTTTTAATATTTTTGTGTCTCGTCGCTGCTTTTTGTATTATTATTATTATTAATTTGCATAGATATGTATATGGATGTTTCTGTATGTTTTCTGTTCAAATTAATATGCAAGGCAATTTGTTTTGGCTTGCTGGCTGGCAAGCGACAACCGACAGATGCTCTTACTCCATCGAGATTCATTCTCCACCCAAAAAACTCAGACTGAGACTGAGGCTGAGGCTGAGACTGAGACTGAGACAGAGACAGAGACAGAAACAGAGACTGAGCAGAGCAGAGCAGAGCATAAAAAGCCCCCTTGAATCGCCCACGCGAAAGCAACAACAACATCAAAATAAATGTACCATTCCACTAGCAATTTCAATTTCAATTTGAATTGAAGCAGGCGAAGCAGTTCATTCATTCATTCATATCCAGCATCCAGCATCCAGCATATAGCATACAGCATATGGCATCCAGCATACAGCATACAGCATCCACAACCAAAATCCACATCCGTTACTTGGTCCGTTTCAATTCATGAATTGAATTCAAGTCAAGATCGCGTCGCGACATTTTGATAGCTTATCTGAGAGAGCCAAAGCTTCCAGGCCCAGAGTGCCATTGTTTAGCATAGATACATCGATGCACGCCCAATATCTGTGTGCCTACACTATTTTGATTTCTTCTTGAACAACTGAGCTGAACTCGGAGTCGGTGTCGGAGTCGGTGGTAGACGGGGGCGGTTGCGGAGGCTCATACGGATTCGAGTCTTTGTCAATTTGTGACGCCTTGGCGTCGCCTCGCCTTGCCTCTTAAGTGAGGTTTCATTTCATTTCGATTGACTTCTTTTCTTCTTATTATTTCGTGTCTTTTTTTTCTTTTTGTTATTTTTTTTTATTTATTATTATTTGTTTTTTTTTTCCAATTATTTGTATTAATTTTTATCTCTCTTCACTCTTTGCTCATTACGCGGCTGTACCCGAACTTTTTAGTTGTTTTTGCTTCTCGAATTTCGTTGACAAAGCCATTTAAATAGAAATCACTCACGGGGACCAGGCCAGGCCAGACCAGACCAGACCAGACCAAACCTAACCGTACCATGCCGAACCGGCCAGTTATCAAGATCACATTGACAATGCGTCAAATAATAAGTTTGTTGTTGTTGTTGTTGTTGTTATTGATATTGTTGTTGTTGTTGTTGTTGTTGTTGTTACTGTTTTTGGTCTCAGTGTCTCTTTGCCCAGTCAGGGCTCTTTACTCTATTACCGTAGCGCATTATTATTGATTTGTGCCTGTGTGTGTGAGTGTGTGTGTGTGTGTGTGTGTTTGTTTGATTTATTTTTACTATGATGCAATCATTTGTACAAGCCAAGTCCGAATTGAAGGCAACATTCATTCATTTATTCACTCACACACTCTCACACTCGTTGTCACAATATTTCAATAATTTTTTCTGTTCATTTGTTGTTGTTGTGCTTGTATTGTGCGGCTGCTGTTCCTATTTTTACAATATTGAATGGGCCAAACAATCATCCTTATGACCACAAAGTTCATCGGGCAACGGACAACGGACAACGGCAAACGGCCAACGGCAAACGGCCAACGGCCAACGGCCATGGGGCAAGGAGCAACGTGCGACAGGCAATTGCACCCAATTAGCCGTATGAGCATGAAAAATTGTTAATTGATTTGCGTTTGAAACCTGCTCAGTTGTTGCAAACATATCAAAATTGCAGTTGCAATTTACATTTAACAACTCATTCAGAGAATGCATAGAGTTCAGTTGCATATTTAAGATTGCGCCCGCCCGAGTTGTCTGAGCTGATTGCAATCGCACTGACCTGTTTTCAAACTATAACTCTTGGCCAATTTGTCATTGGGCAATGGCTGATTGCTGATTTAATTGCTAACGGTGTGCTTCTATTAATTATATAGTCAAGTGCTCAATTGTCAATTTAATTTAATGTGTAATGCATATGATTAACAAAATGAGAAACTATTGCAAAAAATTACAAAAAATCAAAATGTAATTAAAAATAAATAGGCAAGTTGTCGCCATATCTAGCCATATTAGCTGCGTTGGCTGCGTTGGCTGCGTTGGCTGCTGGCTGTTATCGGTTTAGCAGCAAGTGGTTTCTAGGCCATGTGCACATTTTAAATGCGTCTTAAACTTGTCAAATCTTCACACTTTTTCAATTATTTGGCACGTTTGTTAATTAAACTTCAGCAACGTCAACGTCAGTATGTCACTCAGTGCAGTCAGAGAGTCGCCGGAGTCAGTAGCTGGAATTGTACACATCAACATCAACAACATCATCAGTGGCAACAGCGCGGCAACAACAGCGTGGCAACAACAGCAGTTGCAAGGTTGCATTTTCACCAATGAAAAAATAAATATAATTTTATGCGAAAATTGCAAATTTAAATGTCAAAATGGATTTACGTAGAAATGGCACATGGTCTAAAACTGGCTACCAGTTCCAGTCTCTCTCTCTCTCCCTCTCCTTCTCCCTCTCCCTCTCTCTCCCTCTCTCTCCCTCTCTCTCTCTCTCTCTCTCGCTCTCTCTCTCCAGCTATCTCTATCTCTATCTGTCTGTCTTCCTTTCTCTCTGTATGTCTCACTCTCTTTCCCGTTTTGCAGTTGCCAAGTTGCCAGCATTGCAATGTGGCAGCTTGGGACGTGCCACCTCAGCCGCCTTGCATTCTTTGCTGCGTTTATTAAGTTGCATTATTTTCGACAGACAGCTTATTATGCTAGGCTAGTCTTAGTCTCAGTCTGCGTCTACGTCTCCGACTCCGAATGCGACTCCGTCTGCTTCTACGTCTCCGTCTGACTACTAGTTTCAGTCACAGTCCGATCGTCGAGCGACTTGTTGTTGTTGCTGCTGCTGCTGCTGCTGCTGGTTGCATATACATATATTCCAGTAGCTACACGCTATGTAAATGAGCCTGAGAAATATTTCTCAGGTCGGCCATAACGTTAGAGTTATTCACACTTTTTCTACACTGTGCTGCAAGCGATACGCACAACTTACGAAACTTGCAACATCCACTGTTGACAGCTTTTGTTCACTAAATTCCCATTAGTTAAAACTTTCACACACACACACGCACTCACACACAGGCAGTTATATTTTGCCTGTGGCTTGGCGATATGGTATCGTGATGATTTCTAGTCTTGTGTTGTGCACTGTAAATCCACAAGCCCGGACATATCAAGCGGTTACAGAGCTTGTTAAGGCAGCTAATAGCCGCAATTGCTGCAGCACAACACCAACAACACCAGCAGCAACACCAGCAACAACAACAGCGACAGTGGACTACTTACAACAACAACTGCTTATGACAAGTGAGCACTTTTGACAGCTGGTTGCACTCGCTTCTCGCTATCTATCTGCATTCATATGCACGTCTTAGAGCTTAAGTATCTCTGGTAATTTGCCGCTGGATTTGGCCGAATGTTGCACAATAAACTTGGCTGTCAGGTCTTTGGTCTTTGGTAATAGAACGGTATATATTCGCAATCGTGGTATCAACAGCAGCAACAACAAGTCGACTCGTATCTCATTTGGCCAGACTTTGAACTTGGCTCCATTTGATGTGGCTCATCTTTCGCTTTCTAAATACACATTCAATGCTACAAGTCGGCTGAAGAAGTCAATCAGCAATCAGCCGTCTCCATTTGGATGCAACAACATTTGTATTTGTACAACATTTGAATGGGCAGCAAGTCATTAATCAAATAAATGCAAAATATATTAATTGATCAACTTGAAACTGTCGAAGAGTTTTTAGCAACGACAACACAGGCACAAAAAAAAATATTCCCATGGCACAAATTAACAGTAGCCAAAGCCAAAAATCACCAAAATTTGGTTACACACTTTCCCAGGGTACCATCAGAAAAAAAACAACGAAGAAAACAACAAAAAAAACAAAAAACAGAGATAAAAACACAAAAACAAACTAAAACATGAAGAAGAAGAAGATGGGGAAGAAGAAGAAGGGGAAGAAGAAGAGGAGCAGTCCAAGTCTATAACACGATCTGCTTGGGCTACTGTTTCGACAGTTGTCCAGCTATCTTAAAGTGCGGGTCCATCGGACCAATTGTCCACTGCTCAATTGTCAGTTAGTCATTTAGTCAGTCAGTGAGTCAGTCAGTCAGTCAGTCAGTCAGTCAGTCAATCAGCTGGAAGATTCGGTAGCGTTCGATTTGTTTATTTTCCTAAGGCTGTTTACTTACGGATCGCCGCTGTCAGCCAGTAGTAGTTTGAAAATATTATTTTGACCGTAATTACGAGCAAGAGGCAGGAGGGAAAATAGATGCGAGCACAACATTACAAGAATCATAAGCCAAACACACCAAATAGCGACGGCATCAGCAGGATAGGCGTCAAATTCGAAAGGTAGAGGCCATAAAACAAGATGGAACCGAAAAACCTATAAAAAAAAAAAAAACACAAAAAAATATAAAAAACCAGAAATAAAGAAGAAACCAACTCAAAGCAAACTCAGTCCGGAAACTGAAAGTGAAAATGCAGAATGCCGATTGTCGATTGTCGTCTGTCGAATGCCGAGTGAATTTTTTTTATGAAAGTGCGTGTACGTGATATATGTCGAGCCGAAATGATTTTGTGGCATAGAGGCATAGAGTCCCCGTTTTCAAGTCCCCGAAGCGCAATCACAAAAGCCAGCGGGGCCTTTGGCTCTTTTATTTTTTGCCATGATTTTTCATAATCAGCAGCGACGACGAATGACAACAAAATCACGTAGCTCTCTATTTTGTTGTTGTTTTGTTGTTTCTATTTTAGTGGACTTTTTTTTTTTGCTTTGTATGTGCCACATTTGGCAATAAACAATTAAGCCAGAAACAGATACATGTCATGCTATATATAATTATATGTATCTATAGCTCTTTCGGAGGTGTCAAGTTGGCAATGTTAGACTTATTGAGGTTCAGCCACGAGTTATGGTTTCAATTTCTACTTGTTCCATGTTTATTACCTAATATATACAATTTATTTAGTTAGTTAAGAACTGAGATTTGGGAAGGTCGGCTATCGCAATAGCACTGCAAGATTACCCAACTCGATAATCACGCCAACGGGTACCGCCTAGACTTAGACTTTTTGGGCTGTTTTGCGGTTCGAAGATGTTTGATCTGTGCTTAGCCGCTGGATTAGCTCCGACACTCACTAAGAGTACGACATGGGATGTGCAGAGTTGAGGTAGGAACACACACGCACACACACGCACATACACACACACACACATGAGCATTAAGCACTTTGCATTAGGCATCGGGTATTGGGCATGATGAGACAATGGCTTGGGTATTAAGATTAGGCGCAGACAAAACTCAACCTTAACCTCAAACTGAATTCTGGCTTAATACTCATATGCCCGGCGACCAGTTTAAAACTCTTTTGTCCAGCTTCATTTTTGTTTTTTCTCATTTAAAATTGTTGGTCGTTTCGGGCGAAAAAAATTAGCACTATCGAAAATAACGAACTGTGTGGAAATGAGACAGAGAATTGTGACAAGGACTGGAACAGGGACAGGGACAGGGACAGGCAGTAGGGAAGTGAGAGGCAGTGAAATTGCGGGATTAACACGGACACCTCGGCGGTCTTTCATTGTTGTGAAATTGGCAAATGCAGCTAGGCTATTTGTCACATATATATATATATATATATATATATATATATATATCCATAAGCATGCATGTCTGGCATCTACCCGAAAAATCAATCCACACAAAGCACACTAAGTAGCCTGCAATGGGAACAACAAATTTGTTTTGTTTTGTCATGTCGTTTTCATGGCTCAATGCATCCAAATGCATCCAGTGAACGCAAGCGAAATGGAAACCGGCAAAGCCAAAAACCAAAGCCGCAAATTCATCGCAACATCCACTCGAGCCAGAGAACACCCGAATCCCTCAATCTACATGTATATGCATATGCTGAGATAACAACTTACCGAAATCGAAACAGAAACCGAAACAGAAACCGAAACCCAAACCCAAACCCAAACCCATACCCAATAAAACGGAGTACGCTCGCCGTCTCCGTCTCCTTCTCCGTCTCCGTCTCAGTCGGCAGACCACAAATTACATGCTCACGCGCACACTCAAATTAATAACACATCTGGCTCAAATTGATATTGAGGCGCAGGCCAGTCGACCAGATCTGACCAATCTGGCAACGCGGCTCAGTTCATGCCCCAGGAGTATACGCGACCCATTGAAATTGTTTCCAGTAGTTCCGTTTGATCACCGGCTAGGATATGCCGGTCTGAATATAGATTAATCAGCATAGAGAATCGGTTTAAAGTTGACGAATATATTTTCAATTTGTTTGCGGACCTTTTGAAATTCCCTGGAGTTCGAGTCTCGCAGATATATATGAAATTAAATCTGCGAAAAGCTTGTCTAATTTATAATGAGATTTTATTTAAAATATGTAGAAACTATTGCATGCATATCCTTTTTACATTATTTAATAATAAAATACTAAAAAGTGTTGTACAAATAATTAAATTTATAATCAGCTTTGTACAAATTTTGCATTTTAATTTGCCTGTGAAATTTGTGAAATTCCATATTATATTTGAATACATAATTCAACTACACATGAAAAAGGAAAATTCAGCAGCAAACAGTTATTCAACTCAGTTTTCCGGGTACTAAGCAGTTGCACAAGTGAGCCACAAGTGAATTACTCACTTTTAACCAACATTCTTTGCCAGTCAGTATTTCAAAGGAATTTGCCACTTTTTATGCGTGACAGAAGGTAATTAACTGAATGTACATTAGAATAAAGCAGTTGACCTGGTCGTCCCTCAGTGCTTTGGAGCTGTGTGTGCAAACATGTATTTAAAGATGAGGTGCATTCAAAGGGTTCTGCTTTTCACACAAAGTAAGCATGTAAAAAGCGAACTTTTTTGCAACAGTTTGTTGTGTTTTGTGTGCCCATTCAAATATTATCACATAACATTCACAGTTCAGTTTGCTCTTCATAATCCGTTTAAAAGTAAATAAATTATTAATCGTTTGCAGATAGACGCCGAGCAACAAGTGTTAATTGACGACAACGGAGAGGTGACTGCAACGTCCACAGATCCGCAGATTCGCAGATCCAGATCCGCAGGTCCACTGGTGCACAGAGACGAGGACGAGCACTCAAAGGACAAAGAAAGAGCGAGAGAGAGAGATAGAGAGAGAGAGAGAGAGAGAGCGTGATAGCTCAGCAGTAAGTCAGAAGAAGGATCTGCCAAGGATATAAATAACAGCATCAACGTGGCGCTGCACTCAACGGAAGCCTTAATGGCGGCGGGCTTTCTCAAATCAGGTGATTTGGGCCCACATCCGCACAGCTATGGCGGCCCACATCCGCACCACTCGGTGCCGCATGGGCCGCTGCCGCCGGGCATGCCGATGCCATCGTTGGGTCCCTTCGGCCTGCCACACGGACTGGAGGCCGTTGGGTTCTCCCAAGGTATGTGGGGTAAATATCGCATTGCAATTTTGGTAAAAAAAAACAACAAAAGAAAAAAAAACAACAAAAATACACACGTAAGAACTGAGCGAAAACAATGTGCTGAAAGTTGAATGTGGGGTACCAACCACAAATCTCTTCAACTAACACTTCTACACCACCACCACACCCCACCCCCCCATCCCTCGCATCTTTGCCCCTCTTCAGTTATAAATGATATATGGGGCGCATGAGCAGACGCCGTTTTGCCAGATAACTCAATTTGCATGCGCAGGATGACGTTTGGGGCAATATTGGGGAAAACGTTACCCGGAATGGGTATTGAGTATTGAGTATTGAGTTTGGGGCATGTCGATGTCGTTGTCGTTGTGGATGTCGATGTGCAGCCCAGTTGTCGCACAAAATGATTTTCAATGCCGTTTCGCATCGATTGCATCATTATCAGTTGAATTGTCAAAATGAATAATGAGCTGAGGCTGAAGCTGAAGTCGAAGTCGAAGTCGAATCTCAGCTCTGGGAATCCATGAGTCGAGTGTTTGGGTTCCGGTTTTTTTTTTCTTCATCTTTTTATTTTATTTAGTTTTTATTTCTTTTTTTTTTTGGGTTTTTGTCTCATTTTGGTGACGCTGCAAATGACAAAAACCTGACAAAAATGCTACAAAATGCCAAAAAGCAAACCAACAAAAAAGAAAAATAAAAAACTTTAAAGCCAACAAAAGATTTGCGCAGAAAAAGAAAAAAATTAATAAATGAAGCAGTCAGAAAGTAGTAGAAGACAGAGTCGAAAGAAATAAACACAATCGAAAGTAATAAATTTTTATTTATTTCAACTTGTAATAAGCAGAGTTAAAGCAGAACCTGACGATCGATGATATACTCGTGTTATATAAGGCACATATTTTCGGCTTGTGCAATTGACAACAAGAAAATACAATAAGAAATTCTCAGAGTTGAAAAAAAGAAAGAAACACTCGATTGATGTACCCGTCTGATGAGATGGATAAATATTTTGTGAGTGGCAGCAGAAATACAGTTCTGGGATATTTACCTAAGCATTTTATACATAAATCGACAGCATAAATATAGTAATCATAATTATTGATACAAATGAAAAACAAATGAGAAAGATGTGAAAAACTGCTTTGATTGAAATTCGACATCAACTTTTAGTTGAGAGCTGTCTAAATATTGACTCATTAGCAGCTGAAACTTGGATATCATTTCAGATCAGCCTTGGTCTTTTTACTATTCAGGTATGTATATGCTGAGAGTCAGTTTGAAGCTTGAGCAAATATCAAATCCAGAAAAAACAAAACAAACTATAAACAACAAAAACTGATAAATATGAAAACAACAAAATAACCAATGGGCGCAGTTAATTTTCCAAGGTTTCGGGGCACCACAAAATAACATATAAAAAATCAAAAATAACAAACCAAAAAAAAAGAAAAAACAAAATGCTCTTGGCTGATTTTGTTATTGTTGTTGTGCGTCGCAAAAAGCAAACTACAAATTGCAATTAATTTTGTTTTAAACCAGCAACAACAAGAACAACAACAACAACAACAACAACCACTGCTGTGGCGACCATTTTGAAAGCGACAAAATAAAAATGAAAATAAACTAAAAGCAACAACGAAAAGCGGCAGCTGCAAAGACAGAGACAGAGGCAAAGGCAAAGGTAGGGGCAGAGCCAGAGCCAGAGCCAGAGGTAGAGGTAGAGGTAGAGGGCGAGGCAGTGGCAGTGGCAGTGGCAAAGGCGATACGCGAGCCAAGTGAAGTTAAGTTTTTATTCAATTTATAAATTCATGACCAAAATGACTAACTCATTAATTTTTGATAGAGCCAAAGACTTCACACTCACACGTGCGCCAGACAGAGATGGGCATACATGTGTAGCTAGCTCAAGACAGGGTGGCTGGATGGCAGGGTGTGCGCGGTGGAGCGGGGTGAGCGGGGGGTTCGGTTCGAATTGAAAAGGCATTTTGTCATGCCCTGGCCAAAAAGGGGTGCTCTCGCTGAATATTTGGGACAGCAGCATAGCAGACACGCACCGACAAACGGCTGCCCGGCAAAAACAAACAATGCCACGGCTTAGCACACACACACACACACGCACACACAGTCGCTTTTATATACATACTTGTGTGTGTGTGTGTGTGCGTGAGTACATTATATATACACATTCATATAGAAGAAATTTTGGGTTTGCCGCTGCTGCTGTGCGGGGTTGGTTCAAAACACAGAACGCTTTTAGGGGTGGAATTTTTTATAGGGGTTGCTAAGAATAACGGTTTGCCAGTTGGTACAAATAAAAAGCCAAAAACACTGGGAAAAGTATGACAAGAAAAAAACACACACACACACAAGAATTGCGATTCGGCATGTTAATTAAAGTTTCCATTTGCCCAGGATGCGTATGCGCAATATATGCATATATATAAATATATAGGTATATATACAGATACATAAGTATTTATATACATACATATATATATATATATATATTTGGTTGCCCCAACTTTCAGCACATTTGGTTAGGCACTCGACTATTTGAAAATGGAAGCTAATGTACGCTTTTTCTTTTATTATTATTTAAACACATTTTACAGGCGTCAACACGAGAAAACAGCGTCGGGAAAGGACAACATTCACACGGGCCCAGCTCGATGTTTTGGAGGCGCTCTTTGGCAAGACACGTTACCCGGACATATTCATGCGCGAGGAGGTCGCATTAAAGATAAATCTGCCCGAATCCAGAGTACAGGTTAGTCACACACTTCATAAAACAACCAACAAAAAAACAAAAAAACAAAAAAAAATTATTACTTTATCTGAACTTTGCCATCGGAATACAAAACAAAATTCGCTAACAGAGTCTTCTTCAAGTGTGAAAAGTCGTTGAGTAACGGAATGGTGTTTTTTTTCTTTAAACTAATATGTATTCATTAACATAATAATAGGCAATTCATATTATATATATATATATAATCATTTTGAAGGTGTTCAACTTTTATATCCACATAACTGACTACGAAATGATTGAGTGAATGATTTTGAGAATATTATGAAAATTCATTTTTGTCGTTGACAAATTCACTCCCAGCTCAAAATGGAGCCATTTCGAAATATTCAAAATGTTGCCAACATTTGATCAATTTGTATTGAATTGATTTGAATCAGACACACAATTAATATCATTTGACAGATTGCGCAGCATTTTAGGAATCGATTATCTTAACTTCTGTGTAGTTATTTGATTAAGAGTGCGATTGAAGCGAAACATTTGTTTAATGTTTTTTTTCTTCAACAATTTGAGATGAGTTTAAGTGAACTGAATTCCTTTTCAGATGTCAAATATGACAATATATAAAAGTCTATTACTTGACCTGTTGACTGCTCTTTTGACACCTGCTCTCTGTGTAGAAATTGACTTCGATTCCGAATGGCTCAACGCCTTGGAAAGTGTGTGTGTGTGTGTGTGTGAGTGTGTGTGCGTGTGTAAAGGAAAAGCTCCCCTCAGCAGCATGTGTGTTTACTTGATTTAAGTCGTGTTTGCATTGGGTAGAGTCTCAGTGGCAATTGTTTAATTAAGCATATGTCGAGCCAAAAGACGCCCTCGAAAATCAAAGTTGGCAAATCCATAAAACAAACAAATTACCAACAGCCAACAGATTGCCTAACTCCAAATGCGTTTCTTGTGTATCTATGCATGTGTGTGTGTGTGTGTGTGTGGGCGTGGCACAAATGTGCTTGCGAGTAAGAAAATTCATGAATTTTCCACAAGAAAATCGCTACGCAAATAGAATTCGAAAATGAGAACAATTGCTTGGCATATTTTGAATGTCAAATTGCGCCCCGAAAGCAGCAAAGAACCAAAGAACCAAATGGGAAATGTTGCAAGCAGAACGATGAGTGTCGACTTTTTTATATTTGCACAAGGCATTTGCTGCGAATCATTCAGAGGGTTGGACAAACAGGACACAGGACATTGTAACAGGAAGCAGTGGCAAGGACACACACACACACACACACACACACACACACACGCACACACACCAGCCTACAATTGCGTTTATTTGAGTTTACTTTGCGCATTAGCTGCGCATAATTTGCGCTAATTTTTTTCTTTCTCCGGCGCACAAATGCGGCCACAGCAACATCAGCAACAACAGCAGCAAGAACTGTGACAACTTAATTTGTGCCAAGCAGATCTGTTGGGCTAGGTGCAGGGATGCAGCATCTCTGCTTGTTTGCTTAGGTGCCTCCTCTCTCTTCCTCTTCCTCTCCCTCTGCCTCTCCCTCTCTCACCCCAAGCTAACTGCCTCGCTTGGTGTGTGTTGACAGCCAAACGTATCCTAAGTAAATAATTCGCTAGCGCCGTCGGCCAAACTGCCAAATGGCCAAAAAACAACTAAATTCGACAATAGCTGGAAATTTGAGTTAAGGTTTCTCAGTTTTTGAGAAATTATTGGACGATTGTCACCTAATGTGAAATGCAAACACAGCCGCATGTATCGATCAATTGTTGACATGTTCATTGATTTGTTTGCATTTGCCTTTGCGTGTAATTTAAGGACCTAAAGACCCAAGGACGTGCCCTGACATTACAAGCTGGCACCGCTCTGCGATCCGGCTGTGTTCTGTTCGGTTCGGTTCGGTTCGGTTCTGTTCTGTTCTGTTCCGGTCGTTGGCCCATTTGGGAAGCCCCTGCAGTGGCCGGGCAAGTGAAAAACGACACGTAGCCTAACGGTGAGCACAGCCAGGACATAACAATACACTGCAGGACACACAGCAACAACACAACTGCTGCGCCTAATGCAATGGATACTTCGCTTAAAGCACACATTCTGTCCATGTGTCCCTGGTCAGTTTGCTGTTCAGTTTCTTACACAATTGATTTTCGTAATGCACACGCTGAATGCCAGCACAGAGAAAGGCGTGCATTGGGAAAGTGCATTGACAATTGTATAGATTTTCCACAAACACTACACACTACACACACAGACACACTCGCACACACCCGCCCACACAGTATTGTTCTTCGTCTCTAGCATAGCTCGCACTGTGGCCTCAAAATGTTTAGTTCATATTTTTTTTAATTACTGAATTTATCAATGGAAATGAAATGAATGATTCAACTTTTTACTTATAATCTGGTGATTTTTGCTTATCACAGATTTGAAAAATGCTATCGTCTTGTCATATTTTGCTCCACTGTGACTGTATGTGTGTGTGTGTGTAAGGCAACACCTACAAACAAAACTGTGGCGCATATTGAATTACAGCGTCAGCTAGAAAAGTGCCGTAAAAGCCCCCCTAAAAAAAGCGAATAGTCGAAACGCCTAATGTGGCAACAAGAACAGAGGCCCGAACAGCAGCAGAAACAACCGTCGACATGAAAATCGAGTGTTGCATGCAACTGTCTGGTGGAAGCCCAAGGAAGCCAAGCAACTCAATTAGTAGGTACGCAAGGCAAGGCAAGGCAAGGCAATGCGGACAAAACTAGTTGGCAAGAGGCAGTAGCAGTGGCAGTGGCAGCGGCAGCGGCAGCGGCAGAGTCAGAGACGCCTCTAATTGACTCGCCCCCAAGGCTCCACCTACCACCATCGCGCTGTCTGCGCTGGCAGCAACCAGAAGCGGCCCACGTCGCACATAAATAATCATTTCTCACAAATGGCAACAAAAAAAAATTAACGACTCTGCGCCGCTTGCCCTGGCAAATATTAATTGAATGATAGGCATCTTTATGTGGTACTTGCCACAGTAGTGTTGCAGTTGTAGTGCCGCACCAGCACCAGCACGTTACGGTACAGTACAGTACGGTACCAAACGGTACGGTACGGTACCGTAATACAGTACGGGCCAAAAAAAAAGAGGTGGGCGACTGGGCTGGCTGATTGCAACCAATACAAATAACGTAATAATTTTACGCAGCTTATCTGCACCAGAACAGAGCAAACATTTACGCCCTAATGTTTTCATTCGCCGTCGCTGCTGCTGCTGCTGCTGCTGCTGCTGTTGCTGTTGCTGATGCTGCGAGGGGTGCGAGAGGGCGCGTTGAGGGCTGCCATCGCAATCATAAATCACAAGCAGGAGCTTGCCTTGTCCCCCCGCCACATCCCTGACAGCTTCTACTCCCTCTCTGCGTATGGCCTCATTGTCACCTCCGTTTCAGCTGTTCAATTTTTCGCCGTCGGGGGTTGAAGCAGCAGCCGACGGAGTTTCGCGGTTGCTGTCCACAGCAACAACAACAACAACAACAAAAGGCAGCCATTTTAGCTGATCCAGGCACCTAGTTGCCGCTGCAAAAGGAGTGAGAGTGAGCGACAGTTAGGGAGAGTTAGAGAGAGCCAAAACACCAAAAAATCGTTGCCCGATCCCAGGCGTAACTCACAACTCGCAACTCGTAACTCTTTGCTAGGCATTTTCACATTTTCCCCCTTTCTTTTCTATTTTTTTTTTTCTTTTTTCATTTTTTATCGCTAGTTGTTGTTGTTGTTGTTGTTGTTCGCTCTTATAAAAGGATTTGTCTCGTTGTCACTGCCGTTGCCGCATGATAGCGCAATGCAGCGGGCACAGGATATGGCACAGGACGACTAAAAACTTTGTTATGCGCTCGAGTGTGTGTGTGTGTGTGTATGTGTGTGTGTGTGTGTGTGCGTAACGCGCACAGCTGTTTTATAAAATTAATTTTCCCATTGCGGATTAACATTTTCAGTCGCTTTTCTCTCCTCACGAGCAGTCCACATAATACACACTCGTATTCCTTTTTAGATCTGCATCTAAAGGTTCAACAACAACAACAACAACAACAACAACAACAATAAAATCAAAACTGAATTGAATTTTTTAAATGCGCATTGATTTATTTATTATGCAAAGTCGTGCATAATTTGCCATTGCTTAATGTACATCATTTTGCCAGTTACACAACTTGATGAACCAAGTTAAAATTGACTTGATTTGATAAGTTTTCAAGTTAAAAAACTTTAACTAAAAATTATACATTTCTTTTGTATTAGTCTTTTCTACGAAATTCATTTAGATCAATAATTATCAGACTGAAAATACCTATTAAATAAATATCACTTTTCCTTAAATATGATATGAGCCATGCAGCCATCGATATGAGAATTAGCAAAACTACGTCAAGCAATCTGCGAAAAATTGTTCTTCAGTTTTTCTGTGAAATCTCGTGCATTATCCACTTGAACAAGTATCAATTGCTTCTTTCAGGGCTCCCGTTTCAATATTAGATTCACTGAAATCAACATCAATGAAAATCAAGCTATTGAAACCCTCTTCATTACAATTATGAGATAGAAGAGCGGGACGGGGACGGGGACGGGGACGGGGACGGGGACGGGGACGGGGACGGGGCGAGTGGGGGGGGCGGGGCAGAGTAAATTGCTTTGATGTTAGCCAAAGTTCATTAGAGCCACAATCGAATCTTTTTTTTGGGAATTTCAAAATGATTTTTTGCATTTTTCATCTCTGCTTGAAGCAACATTTTTATGCCAAAGCTTGCAAAAATTCCCAGGCTTAGAACATGTTATGAAATTTGCGCAGCTCATTAAACGATTTCAAACGAGAAAACGCAAAATGCAAAAGGAGAAAAATACGCACATATATATATATATATATATATATATATGTATATATACATATTTTTTTCACGTTCGTCAAAGTCAAAACACAAAGCAGATTTTTCAAAATGCAAAATTAAATTAGAAATTGAAATTGAGTTTTAAGCAGCGACTGAAGCACAGCGTGCGGAAAGCGGCAAACTGACAGAGAAAGAGAGAGAGAGAGAGAGGTAGGTAGGTTGGGTGGTGGGGTGGTGGAGTGGGCGTTTTGTGTGGTGCTGACAAATAATGAAATTTGATACGCCTTGTTTAATGCTCTTTTTTCGTCAAGTGCGTAGCTGCGGCACGCCCCTTCAAGCAAAATCACCGCTCAAACCTCCACCCACCGCCCACTCTCCCCCTCAGCCTCTCTCCACCACTCCACCTCACCGCCTGCCCCAGACAACACCCATGCCATGTTGCGTTACGACTGCAATGAAACGCTCGAGTGGCCACAGCCGCCGCGTGGCAAGTGTTAACTTTGGGAAATATGCCATCAAGTTCTTTAGCTGGGGTGGTGCGGGTGGCTGGCTGGAGTTGTATGGGTGGTACTGCGGGGCTGTGCGGCGGTTATGTCGGAACGGTAATAAATTCTGCTGTTTACCAAAGCACAAGCCATTAGCAAGCAACACCAACCCCAAATAACAAATCACTGAAACAACATTTCGCTTGCGTTGCGGTGTGCTGCACGAAGAGTGGCAGAGACGGGGGGGCGGGGAGGTGGAGAGGTTGATCCTGTAAGGGAGTTGTGGGTTGAAGTTGGTTACTCAGGGTACTGGGCACACTCGGGGCTGTGATGCCTGCACTTAGCGGATTGTTTGCAGCCCCTTAAGCATAACAAACAAGGCTAAGTGAATTCCTTGCGCTCGAATGTGCCGCTTTATGGGCTGTTTATTGTTGTCTTCAGGCAGCAGCCAGGAGGCAGGAGGCAGGAGACAGGAGGCAAGCGGAAACGAGGGCGTACAAACATAATCGAGTCAATTTTCGGACTCTCGACCGTCGGCTGTTGATGTAACTTTTCTTTTTAGCCCGGCGGCGGCAAGCGCGTGACTTTTTGCACTTGTTGTTTTGAGTTGCAAGTTGCGAGTTGTGCCCCTTTGCTCCGGCGGCAAGCAGCTCATATAATTTATTCATTGCCAGTCCAGAAAACTAATTGATGTGGGAAAAATGCAGCCGCTGGCAGCCACACACACACACACACACGCACACGCACACTCACACTTGACTAAGCAAATAGTTGTCGCGTTGCACGTGGCTGAGCTGAATTGAGTTATCGATTTTGATTGGCACTTAGTGTGGTATTATAAATTTCGTTATGGGTTCAATCCAAGGTCAATCGCAATTAAAAATTGTATTTTATTTTGTCTGTTGCAGGTGTGGTTCAAGAATCGACGGGCCAAGTGTCGCCAGCAGTTGCAGCAGCAACAGCAATCGAACAGTTTGAGCAGCTCCAAGAATAGTGGCGGTGGCAGCGGCAGCTGCAGCAACTCCGCCAATGGTGGCCGCAACAGCAACAACAACAGCAACAACAACAACAGCAGCAGCAACAACAACAGTTCAAACAGCAGCAATAACAACAACAACAACAGCGCCAACAAATCCAGCCAGAAACAGAGCGGATCTGGCCAAAGCAGCTCGAGCAATGCGAGCGGCAATGCGAGCAGCTCAGCAGCAGCCGCAGTTAGCGCTGCGGCCGTTGCGGCGGCGCAGTCCATTAAATCACATCACAGTTCCTTCCTCAATGCTGGCGCCAACAGTAACAACAACAACAACAACTCAACGCCCAGCAGCAGCAGCGGCGGCAGCCACAACAGCGGTCCGGGCAACTCACATTCGCACATCTCCGCAGCGGCTGCGGCGGCTGCCTTGAATGTGACGGCGGCGCATCAGAACTCGTCGCCGCTGCTGCCGACGCCGGCGACGTCCGTCAGTCCGGTGAGCATTGTGTGCAAGAAGGAGCATCTCGGCGGCGGCTATGGCAATGTGGGCGGCAACAATGGCGCCGGCGTTGGTATTGGCGTTGGCGGTGTGGGCGGTGGCGTTGGCGTCGGCGGCGGTGGAGGCGGCGGCGTTGGCGGCGTGGGCGTTGGCGTCTCTGGTGATGCACTGCGTTCGCCGTATGATACGTTAAAGGATGCGGGCGGCGATATTGGGGCTGGTGCACATCATCATCACAGCATCTATGGCACGGCGGCGGGCAGCAATCCGCGCCTGCTGCAACCGGGCGGCAATATAACGCCAATGGACAGCAGCAGTAGCATTACGACACCCTCTCCGCCAATTACGCCAATGTCGCCACAATCGGCGGCAGCAGCGGCGCATGCCGCACAGTCCGCGCAATCGGCATCGGCACACCACTCGGCGCACTCGGCATACATGTCGAATCACGACTCGTACAACTTCTGGCACAATCAGTACCAGCAGTATCCCAATAACTATGCCCAGGCCCCCAGCTACTACTCACAGATGGAGTACTTTAGCAATCAGAATCAGGTCAACTATAACATGGGCCATTCGGGTTATACGGCATCCAATTTTGGTCTGTCGCCGTCGCCATCGTTTACGGGCACCGTCTCGGCGCAGGCATTCTCGCAGAACAGCCTGGACTACATGTCGCCGCAGGATAAGTATGCGAATATGGTGTAGAATCTGCTGTTCCAGTACTGCAGCAGCTCCGGCGGCAGTGGCGGCAGCAGCGCCAGCAGCGGACGCTCGCCACAGCCGCAGCCACAGCAACAGCAACAGCTACAACAGCCGCAGTTGCAGCTGCAGTCGCCTGCGCAGCAATACCATCAGCAGCAGCAGCAGCAGGAACACCAACAACAACAACAACAGCAACAACAACAACAACAACAACAGCAACACCTACAGCACCAGCAGCATCAGGAGGATCATCAGCAGGAGGATATGGCTGAGGTGCATGGACACGATCATGTCGCCTATGGCTAATTGTGATTCCTCATCACTTACATATCTGACCTCTCTCTCTCTCTCTGTCTCTCTCTGTCTGTCTCTGTCTCTGTCTCTGTCTCTCTCTGTCTGTCTTACCCATTCCTAATCTCTTTCTCTGTCTCTCAAAGAACGGGCGCTGCATTCTCTCATATATGTATGTATATGAAAGACAAACTTTAAAATAATATATATATATATATATATATTTATATATATATATGTATATAATATATAAATACATATTTTTTTTTATTTTTTTTTTTGCTAGCTAATAATTTTTTTTTTACATTTATGCATTAATAGATTGCTATGTGTGTGTATTAAATTAGAGCACGCCATACACAGACAGATGTGTATATATAAGATATGCATATGTGTGTATACTATATATGTACATTGGTATGTATATAGTGTAACTTAAGCAGCCAGGATCAACGAAGAAAATGAGTGATAAACTAAGAAAATAAACATAAAGCAAACCCCGACACATTTGTTAAAACTCGTAAATAATATGCAACTAAATGTAAGTGAGCAAAATTTAAAATACAACAAAAAAAAAACACAAAAAATAAAAAAATAAAAATAAAAATCAAAAAAATATATATGTAAAATAATACAAATTAATAAGAATGAAAAACAAATGCAATATACAGACCATCTCTTGGCAGGATGGGCAAGTAGAGCGTGGGCGGGGCATAGTTCTGATAATACCTATTTACATATAGCTGCTGGCTTTCTTCAAGTGGGGCGATTTATCAGTTACCTTCACCTCGGTTTGTATAAAGGTTCGATTCTATTTTTTGGCAGCAGTTCAGTTTTGTTAACACATATTTATTTTGTATCAAAGTTTCTCAGAACGCCCCACAAAGCCAGTGTTTCATATCATATATATATAAAAAGAAAAAAAAACACAAAAAACTTAAAAAAAAAAACTAAGCAAGTTTTAATACACATAAAACGAATTCACAGTTCTTAAAGCAAGCATCATTTTTTAGCTAACAAAAACGTAAATGAAAACGAATAAAACAAAAATATATATTGAAATGAATTTCATTGTGACATCAAGTTTAAAAGTTCAAAGCATCATTTTTGTCGGCTTTATATAACACACATATTTATATAAATATGTATACATATATATATATATATATATATATATATAAATATATAGTAAATAATATGATAAGCAAAGCAAAAACAAAATGCAAACACCTTATAAATGAATTCACATTTCAGACTTTCAAAGCAAAGCAAAAGTATTAGAACTTAAGAAACTAAATCGGAATAAATCAACGGTCACTATATAATATACACTTATATAGCGAATTTTATTGCAAGTAAATATATATATACGTATGTACATATGCATATATGCATGTATGTATGTTTATATACATATACATATAGTATTTATAAAGAAAAATAAAATCATGCCACAATCCAAAACGAAGCAAAACGCAAAAATAAATATTTATAATGAATATAATTTTAAACATGTACAAAACTAAAAACAAATAACTAAAAGTCGCAAATCTTTTGAAAATAAAAAAAAAACCACTTAGTATATAAGAAGTTTACGTATATATATGTATATCTATATATATATATATATATATTTATATGCATATATATATATATATGTATGTGTGCGTGTATATATGTTCATCGTAAAGTATGCTAACAAAAACCGTTTATACATATTTAATATACATAATTGAGAAACAGTTTCTAATGTTAAAATACACACACAGCCACACATACAAATAAATACATACAAACATTTGATTAGTTCAATGTGCTTGAAGAAGAAGAAGAAGAAGAAGAAGAGATACTTTTTTTTTTAATTTAATTTTTTTGTTTAGTTTTAAGTTCAATTTAATTGTATTCTAAGCGTATCCATTTTGTTTGTAAAACACACACACTCACAAACACACACAAACACACACACACACACACACACACACACACACATCCATACTCATACACACATACACATACACAAAAACACACACACATGAACGATATTACGCTATACACTGAAACAAAAGAAACATTTAGAAACTAACTAGAAATAAGTGCATTTTTTTGGGCATACATTTTAAGCGAAGACGAAGAAGAAGAAATATGAATCAAGAAAAATAAGTTGATAATATTTAAGTGAGTATAACTATATATATGCTACATATGTGTACATGCAGACACATTCGTGCATATACATATATACTACATATATAAATACATACATATATATACATAAATATATATATATATATATATATACATATATGTATATGTGTATACCTACATATGTATAATTATGTATATATATATATATACATATACATATATATATATATATATATATATATGAGCAAACTGGTTAATTCTTTTTTTTAATTATAAACTAAAATAATTGTAAAAAGTTCACAAAAATATGATCAGATGAATAATATATATATAAAAACAACATCAAATTCGTTTTCATTCCGTAACTTAATCCTGGTAATGGTCTTGATCCTTGTCTTGGAATATCGCCTGCGAATATATTTGTTTGTTAATGTCGATTATAGAATAGAATTATCAATTTTCTGTTTCAAGATTTCAAAGCTAGAAGTTGGAAATTGTTCACAATAAAAGACATTTTGAAAATTTTTAAATATATTCGAAAGTTGCAACTAAATTTAGCATGCTTCAAAATGATTTAATATAAATGTATAGTTGATATACATAATGGGCTAGAAACTTGAAGTTTTGCTGGGATTTGCTGATATTTGATTATTCATATTATTATTATTTTCAGCGGTTCCTTAAAACTTTCCTACTGAAACCCAACTTCTTTGAGAAGCAAAAAGTATTTACAAGCTGCCCAAAACTGATTCCACACACATTAAATGAAATGAACTCTTAAACTATATTTGAAGTAAGTCTTAACCAGACTGGCCAGCAATATTTCTAATCTTATCTGCATTCGCTTAGATAACCTTAAAAGTCGCATATATATTTGAGTTCTATTATTATTTTCTTTATTTTATGACAAATGCTCTCTATAAGAAGTGTTTTGAAGTATTTTGTATTTATGTTTGTTTCGCATATGCAAAAGCTATTTATGGGCACGAGTCGCTTTGGCTTGGGGCTTCTGGATGTGCTGTGGATCGCCGCTTGCCCCTGCCCCTGCCCCGTCCCCTCCCCTTTTGCCCTGCACCAGGTGCTTGCCAGCGACTCCTCGAACTGGGTAGGGCAGGGCAGGATAGGACGCGGCGAGGCGGGCCGGGGAGGAAGGCACGTCAGCGTGTCCGGCGGCCATCATCATCATAAACCATTAATTCAGCTCATAAAGAGTCGCAGTCACAGTTGCCACGCCTCGCACTGAATATGTTTTTTTTCCTTCGATTTTTTGCCATAAGTATGCCTGATTGTAGTTTTTTATTCTCGTCTCTTTTTTTATGTTTTTAATGAGCCTGGTCAGAGTGAGTGTGGCTGCTGCTGCTGCTGCTGCTGCTGCTGCTGCTGCTGTTGCTGCTGTTGCGGTGTGTGTGTTTGTTTGCGTGTGTTTGTGTGTGTTGTTAATCTCCGGCATTGTCTTGGCGCACAGAAATTCCTTTGGCTTGCGTGTGTGTGTGCGAGTGTGTGTGAGAGTGTACGTGCGAGTGTGTGTGTAAGAGCTTTCATCTTTCTATTAATTATGATAATTAAAAATGAAAATTCATTTGCCATTTGCGGCTAATTGTCGCTCCCCGCTTGCCGCTTCACGTTCCGTCCGCATGTGGCACGCGCCTCAAATCGACAGCAGCAATCGCAATGCGATTGTATTTACGTGTATCTCACAGATACAATTTGCCGCTCGTGCCTCTTTTTATTATCTAGCACGCGCCCACGTCTAACGAGACGAGGCGAGACAAGACGAGGCGAGACGCGACGCGACGCAAGGGGATGCAGTGGCAAGTAGTGGCAGGCAGTGGCAACCGGAGGCGAGTCAAGCAACTGGCAGCCAATCCATCAATGGGCGCGTGTTGCTTATAGAATTACCAACTAATTCGGTATTTATGAGGCTTCGTCGAGTGCATTGCGGCCTGGGACTGCCGCTGGTTCCCCCCGTCCCCCGACCCCTTCCCCGGTCTCCAGCAATAGGAAACCTGCAAATTGAGATGCTAGCCCCGGCAGAAATTGTTTTTAATCTGCAACGGGCGACGACTTCGTTGCGCCTTTTAGCGGCACATAAACCCCACCAAAAAAAAAAAAGAAACACACACACACGCACAACACACACACACACACGGAAGCAGCCATCAAAGCAGAAACCGTTTTGAGTTTTCAGTTCCCAGGCACACGCCCTGCTCATTATTTTGATTTTAGCTATTTGTGGGCGGCATCGCCGTAAGGGTATCATCCGATTGGGGCATATGTCACCATGCTGCAGCTGCTGGAGTCAAAAGGGTAATCAAATAGTGCATCACAATCTTAGTTAGCTAGCGTCGCAGTAATCACAATCCAAGGAATTCACAGGCTTAACTGATGTGCTGGCAATTCGTCCTTTTAATTGGCATATTTGTTGAACTCACGTCTGTAAATATATATATATATATATATATATATATATATATATAATACAATTTATTTATATATCTTAAAAATATCAGCACATAAATAATTTTGGTAATTTTTTTTTGTGTATTTATTTTTAACTCTTTTTTATCTTTTCAACATATTAAATAGTTTCCCATTTTTTTATATTTATTTTCTATTCTGTTTTTTTTTTTAATTTGTTGTTTAATTTTAACTAATTTAACAATTCCTTTTCTTATTCCATTTTACAAATTTATTTATTGTTTTTTAATTTGAAAAGGAAAAAATAGCATGTAATTTTTTTTGTTTAATATTTTGAGACAAGAATTTATTCAAATTTATTTTAGTTTGAGAGTTGCCCTCAAGGACAGAGCATTCCAATTTCGGCTATCGTTCACTTTTCAAGTTAGTTTGCCCTTGTTCTTATTGTTGTTGTGGTTGTTGTTGCTGTTGTTGCTGTTGTTGCCGTTGTTGCTGCTGTTGTTGCTGCTGTCAGTGCTGTTGCTGCTGGTGGTTGTCTGCTGTCGCTCGCCGATTTGACTGGCGACACGTGCGGAAATGGTTGCTGCTCCTGGTCCTGTTTCTGCTGCTGCTGCTGCTGCTGCTGCTGCTGCTGCTGGTGCGCTATGTTTTCTGATCAGATCGGTTTTCATCTTTCACGCTGGGCTGCCTTTTTGGCATTTTATTTATCAACTCAACTTAATTCTTGGCTTCAGCTAATGGACACCGCAGCAGCAGCAGCAGCAGCAGCAGCCACCGTGCTGCACTTTGCTGATAATGTGTGGCGTGTGTGTTTATTATGATTTCTAGCACACACAACTCTTCCTCCCCTCTTCATCTGCGTACAGTGTAGAGTGTTGAGCCCGGGGCCACACTTTTGATGTTGACCGCCATTCAGTTGGGGTGAAGTTCGAGATGGAGGAGTGGGAGTGGGAGGGGGAGCGGGAACTTACGCTAAACAGCGTCGTCAAACTAACAAGTGGTTTTTGTACAAATTTTCAACGCATTTATTCAAAATTGATTAGTTGTCATTGTTTCGGCCATGGGGCAATTTTCGTATATGCCAAAAATAAAAACACAAAAATTCGAAAGAAATCACACATCAAGAGATATTTTGATTGGCAGCAGCAGAAGCCCTTTGTCTAAGCTGATTTTGCCAAGCGGTCAACTCTGTTCGGTTTGTCATTTAGCCTGATCAATTTGACATGATGAAATCCAGAAGCAATTCGACCCACAACCAAAAAAACCTCTATGAATAATATATAATATAACACAAGTATAAGTTTGTAAATTGTTGTAAGTCAAATTTGTCTGCGATAAGAATCATTTTGATCTTTTATTATGATCTTAACTGCAGCATAAATCATAAGCTGACCTATGTAAATAGCGTTAGCTTTTCTATTAAGATCTCACTTGGATTTTTCTTGATAAAGGCTAAAAGAAATACACAAAAAAAAAAGAAAAAAAACGGCGGAAAAAATAAACAAAGGTCCCTAAATAATTGTTGATTTTGTTTATTGTGTGTGATTTCAGTCTGAAAATACGGGCAACAAAAGGCTCAGCTTAATTTGATTAATTAGTATAAAATTAAAATAATTTGATTAATTTGTATAAAAAATGCTTTGAAAAAATGCCCATTTAATCTATGTAGACGCTGCTGTTCATTTGTATGTGTGTGTGTGAGTGTGTGTGTGTGTGTGTGTGACTGGAGACAATAAAATGCAGCATTAAATGTTTTGGAATGTGCCACTTGCGTTGAAAAATGTTCGCGACAAGAATTATAATTTCGTAAATAATATATTTATGTATATATATGAAAAAATACATATAAACAAAAATACATATAAATATGCATAAATAAAGCGTGAAATTGAAGATTGGAATATTTATTCTCTGATTTATGAACAACAACAACAACAACAACAGCAGCAACAGCGACAGGGCGGGCATTATTGTTTTTTAAATACATATTTAAATGACTCGTCGATAAATGCGATAAGTAATGCAGTTTTTACTCTGCTTCTTCTTCTGGTTTTCTGCATATTTGCGCATTTGGTTTTTTGGTTTATTTTTGTTTTTGTTGTTGTTTTGCCTGTTTTGAGTCGTCGTCGTTGTTATTTGCATTACATAAATTTCAGTTTTTAACAAACGCATAACAAAGAAAATGACTTGGCAGACAGGCAGTCGGACGGACAAAAATTGAAAAGAAAAAACCAAAAATGGTAATAAAACCACACACGAAAAATAAAACGGAAAAACGGCTGCAAAAACTGTTCCCAGTGCTGCAATCCACATGGATTCCATGCGTTCCACATGAGCGACTGTTAGCTGTACTCTCGCCTCGCCGTTGCCATCTCGCTCGCACGAGCGCGGGGCGTTGCCAGCTACGGCGCCGACGACGACAGCAGCGACGCCAACGTCGACGCAAGCGTTAAATTGTCGCCATTGCAGTTGTTGTTGCGGCTCTGCTGAGCGTGCGTGCGAGCGAGACAAACACATGAGCCACTGCTGACGCCCATACAAATTTTGTCTTTGCGTTGCTTACATTAATGATGCGCCCCGCTCCCCTCCACGACAAACACTCACCTACCACACACACACACACACACACAGGCACACACACAAACACACACACTGCACACCCCTACCACTGCACCCCTCTCCACCACTAACCGTCTTTTACCATCCAAATGTTGCCTCGCACTTCAAAGTCACAATTTTCTTCAACAACTTTGTTGTTGTTGCTGCTACTGCTGCTTTTCCTGTAGATGGGTGGTTGGGTGGGCGGTTGGGTGGTCAGGCCATGCCAAGGATATTTCATTTCTTTCTTTTTTCATTACGCTTTTTTTTTTCTTTTACTTCTGCGTTTTCTTATTGCCACGATTTTTCCTTTGGCATGTGCACGATTTTTTTGCCTCTGTTTCCTTTGACTTTTTTTCTGTACACTTTTTTTTCTTGTGTTTTCTTTTTTTGTTGCTTGCTTTCTTCATTTGCTGGCAATTTTTCTTTTCATTTACCCAACCAAGCAGGCAACGTCAATCAAGCCCCAGACCCAACCAATCCCGAACCCGCACCCCAAACCCACACCCCTGCCCAAAACTCGCTCCTCTCTATGTGTGTGTGTGTGTGACTGTTCGCGTACATGGGCAATATAAGGTTCCGTTACCCAACCAACCCCACAACCCAACCATAGCCTAAATATTATACATAACACTGCCAGCACTCGAGTGCCACAAGAGGCAAGAAGGAGGTGGGGAGTGGATGGGGGGTAGGGATGGGGATGGAGCTTGGTTGCGTGCTCCTCGGCCAGCTAAGAGATAACGAACTAGGTAACTAACCAGCCTTGATCTGATTGTATCTGTATCTGTATCTGTATCTGTATCTGTATCTGTATCTGTATCTGTATCTGTATCTGTATCTGTATCTGTATCTGTATCTGTATCTGTATCTGTATCTGTATCTGTATCTGTATCTGTATCTGTATCTGTATCTGTATCTGTATCTGTATCTGTATCTGTATCTGTATCTGTATCTGTATCTGTATCTGTATCTGTATCTGTATCTGTATCTGTATCTGTATCTGTATCTGTATCTGTATCTGTATCTGTATCTGTATCTGTATCTGTATCTGTATCTGTATCTGTATCTGTATCTGTATCTGTATCTGTATCTGTATCTGTATCTGTATCTGTATCTGTATCTGTATCTGTATCTGTATCTGTATCTGTATCTGTATCTGTATCTGTATCTGTATATGTATCTGTATCTGTATCTGTATCTGTATCATCTATCTGTATCTGTATCTGTATCTGTATCTGTATCTGTATCTGTATCTGTATCTGTATATCTATCTTATCTGTATCTGTATCTGTATCTGTATCTGTATCTGTATCTGTATCTGTATCTCGTATCTGTATCTGTATCTGTATCTGTATCTGTATCTGTATCTGTATCTGTATCTGTATCTGTATCTGTATCTGTATCTGTATCTGTATCTGTATCTGTATCTGTATCTGTATCTGTATCTATCTGTATCTGTATCTGTATCTGTATCTGTATCTGTATCTGTATCTGTATCTGTATCTGTATCTGTATCTGTATCTGTATCTGTATCTGTATCTGTATCTGTATCTGTATCTGTATCTGTATCTGTATCTGTATCTGTATCTGTATCTGTATCTGTATCTGTATCTGTATCTGTATCTGTATCTGTATCTGTATCTGTATCTGTATCTGTATCTGTATCTGTATCTGTATCTGTATCTGTATCTGTATCTGTATCTGTATCTGTATCTGTATCTGTATCTGTATCTGTATCTGTATCTGTATCTGTATCTGTATCTGTATCTGTATCTGTATCTGTATCTGTATCTGTATCTGTATCTGTATCTGTATCTGTATCTGTATCTGTATCTGTATCTGTATCTGTATCTGTATCTGTATCTGTATCTGTATCTGTATCTGTATCTGTATCTGTATCTGTATCTGTATCTGTATCTGTATCTGTATCTGTATCTGTATCTGTATCTGTATCTGTATCTGTATCTGTATCTGTATCTGTATCTGTATCTGTATCTGTATCTGTATCTGTATCTGTATCTGTATCTGTATCTGTATCTGTATCTGTATCTGTATCTGTATCTGTATCTGTATCTGTATCTGTATCTGTATCTGTATCTGTATCTGTATCTGTATCTGTATCTGTATCTGTATCTGTATCTGTATCTGTATCTGTATCTGTATCTGTATCTGTATCTGTATCTGTATCTGTATCTGTATCTGTATCTGTATCTGTATCTGTATCTGTATCTGTATCTGTATCTGTATCTGTATCTGTATCTGTATCTGTATCTGTATCTGTATCTGTATCTGTATCTGTATCTGTATCTGTATCTGTATCTGTATCTGTATCTGTATCTGTATCTGTATCTGTATCTGTATCTGTATCTGTATCTGTATCTGTATCTGTATCTGTATCTGTATCTGTATCTGTATCTGTATCTGTATCTGTATCTGTATCTGTATCTGTATCTGTATCTGTATCTGTATCTGTATCTGTATCTGTATCTGTATCTGTATCTGTATCTGTATCTGTATCTGTATCTGTATCTGTATCTGTATCTGTATCTGTATCTGTATCTGTATCTGTATCTGTATCTGTATCTGTATCTGTATCTGTATCTGTATCTGTATCTGTATCTGTATCTGTATCTGTATCTGTATCTGTATATGTATATGTATCTTATCCATAGTCCTTATAAGCTAAGGACTTAATCTGCTTGTAAATGTAATCTGCAAATACAAAGTTAGTTTAGTTATCAATGTGCCAATAAAATGTATATTTGCAACACACAGAAGAAATTTATTTTATTTGACTAAAATGAAAAGATTTATTATGTGGCGATAATTGGGAGAGTTGAGATCAATTTATTTAAGAAGAAAAAAACTTGACTTAGACTTGGTTTTACAGATTTTTACTTCATCGAATTATTACATTATTTTGTAAATTTGTATTGGGACGGCGTGTTTGTTTTCGAATGAGAGTTTCCACCTGGCTAAACATCTTCAAACAGAGGTCAAATTTAAAGTGTAAATTCTAAAAATACCGCTCAAAGATTAGTGCTCGTAGATAGATGAACATGTTTTAAGCTATCGCAAATGTCAACAGGTTCAAACTTAGAGTTTTGCCAAAGTCAAAATGTAAATCGCATTCTAAGCTACTTACAGATACGATTATTACAACAACAACAACAACAACTGAACTCTGGGTAATTGCATTAAAATTGTTGTTAACAAGAAAGACGACACCAAATCAACAGAATAAACAGTGTACGAGTCGTCTTTTAGTTGATATTGTTGTTGTTGTTGTTGTTTATTTTACACGAATGCTAAACTGTTGTTGTTTATTGTTTTTATTTGCTGATGTTGATGTTGTTGTTGATTTAATTTTTGTAATTGGCTGATTAAAACAACAGGGCGAGGCAACTCTGGACAACTCGGGGCAGCTGTCGGAGACCCTGTCCTCGGTGGCTGCCTGTCATTATTAGCATGTTGTCGCTGTTGTCGCTCTTGTTGCTCATGTTGTTGTCATAATGTTTGCTTTTGAGCATTAACATTTAATTTTTCAATTCAGTTGACTTTTCATTGCGAATGCCAGGGTATTATCCACACGCTTTTAAATTAATTAAAAACTGTTGAGGGCAGCCAGCGTCAACAGCAACAGCAACAGCAAACAGCAAACGGCAAACAGCAAACAGCAATAAAAAACAAAAAGAAAAAAAAACCAAAAGTATTTATTAAGTACTCGTACAGAGAGCACAGAGTGAAAGCCCAAGCCCGGTAGTCAAGCCAGTCAAGCCAGTCAAAGTCGCAGTTGTAATCAGGCGACGACATCAACGTCACTGTCGACAATGACTGCAATGAGAATGAGTACGACGACAACGAGTTGAGAGAGATCAGCCCGCCCGCAGGGGTAGTTTAAAATCCAGCCAACAACCAGCAACCCAAAACACAACTGACAACAGACAAACGGCAACAGCCCAGCGAGACGCAAATGCGCTTTTTTCGGGCATGTCGCTTATGACGTTAGTAATGCACACATTGTAGTGGCTAATGACCATGCCCTCCTGCCAGCCAACAACGTCCTCCACCCCCCACGCCCATAAGCCCAAACAACAATAGAGTAGAGCATTCAGTGTGCAGCATGCAGTATGAAGTATGAAGCATGCAGCATTAAGCATGCAACATGAAGCATACTATTACGCATAGAACATGGCCAATCCGTTGCCGTTACCCTTACTCATCAAATTTGGCTTTTCTCTCTATCTCCCCGTCTGTCTGTCCGTTTTTGCTGTCTGTCTGTCTCTCACTATAGCTCTAGCAACGGGTCTCTGTGTGCGTTATGCTAATTGGCATATGCTCAATTAGGCGCTGCGGCAACCCGGGGCAACGAGCGGTCGCTCCAAAACAATTCAAGGTTTGCCGGCTGATTAGATCGGGGTAACTACATAATTCAAGAGGCGAGGCGTTGCATAAACTCCGATTTAGCATCCAGTTGCTAGGCGCTGGCATTAGCCACAAGCCCACACACACACACACACACACACACACACAACAGCTCTGGTATTGGCCAAGGGTAAGACTTAGGTGAGTTTAATGCTAAGCGAGTTCCTTTCATCCATACGGACGCATATGTCAGCATTCTGGCGGACACATTTTAAAGATCGAGAGAGCTGATAACTTTTATCTAATTGAAACGTTTGCGTCACAGCTTTTGAGTCAGCCAGTTAATAGGCACTTATCGATAAAAAAAAAAAATAGCGATGCTATATAAACACTTAAAAGCGAGTGATTCGATCTTCAAACTTACTTATGTTGGGGAAGCTGATAATTTGGATGATATTGAAACGTTTGCAAGGTGCTAATAACCACTCATAGATAAATATATCGAAATTGAAACGTTTGCAATGCGCGAATAACCACTTATCGATAAATATATCGAAAGTATACGAAAAGATAAAGACAATCATTATTAGTCCACATTTTGTCTGCTAAGCAATAATAAACTGAGCATTCTATTTGAGAAACTATTGAGAGGCACTCGTATTAAGGGTATTTACTGGGAATATAGTTATCGATTACTGTTATCGATTACTGTTATCGATAACTGGTATTTAAAGAAAACAGCAATCAACAGTTATTATCGATTGCCTTATGCATAGCATATAGTCCAAAAATGTTAACAGTGAACTCATCAAATCGTCTTATCAGTTAAGTGTCACTGATAACTGCCCAAAACTGTTATCGACAATTCTTGAATAAATACAGAAATATAAACACATTCGATAATTGTTGTCGATGACAACTGTAACGGTTTGCATTGCTTATAGACCTTTAATACTGATATATCTTATCGAAGGATTGACTGTTCACCATTTCGACGAACAGAAGCGTAGAAGAGATAAAGCAAGTGAGATAGACATAGAGAGAGAGAGAGAGAGGGGTTGGATGACATATTAAGTTACCAGATATTGCCTAATTGAAATGTTTGCCCCCATTATGATTTTATCTTTTTGATGGCGCGTTTCGTATTCGAATCCCGAATCCCGAATTCCAAAACCCGAGATTGTTTATCGCGCCCAAGTGAGAAATGTCAATGCAAGGCTTGGGCTTACCTCCATATCCATAACAATGGCAATAGCCAAATGGCTCGGAACACCTATTAAACAGTCGCCCGTGCGACTGGCCCCGACTATCATCATCATCATCATCAACACACACAAACACAAAACAAAGCAACACAACATAACACAACACAGCACAACACAACACACAAAACAGTCAAACAATGCGAGCTGGGCAGATGAGTTGAGTGCATTTGTGAAAGCCGATCGCTTGATTGACAGCTACCAGGCACTGTCGGATCGGTTCGGTTCGGTTCGGTTCGGGTCGGGTCGGGTTGGGCAGTCAGTCAGTCAGTCAACGGAGGCGAAAAAAGAAATTGGAACTATCAGCAGGCAAACGAAATAAAAGAAAGATTCGTTGATCCAGGCAGCCAGCAAAAACTTAATGTTCGAGGTGTTGATTGTCAGAGAGGCTTGGCAATTAAGACAGCCAGCAAGAGGGAGAGTGGGAGGGAGAGAGAATATATCTATATATATCTATATATATGTATATACATGTATATGTATATAGAGAAGCCCAATCAAGTAGCTCTTCGCCATTGTTCTTCGCTGATTCACTACGTTTGGAAAGTGTAATTTGATCGTGAATGATCGATTTATTGACAACACTTAATATTATTAATTTTCTTTGCAACTTTTGAATGTCTCAGAATTATTTCGAAGTCGAAAGGATTGCTAATGAAAAATATCCAATGATAAGCATCATTAAACAAAGATTTGAAGAGCAGCTAATAAAATCTTTTATTATTTGCAAGTGCTATTTTCAAATACCATTTTTATGTATTACTACAAATTTCGAATCTTGATTTAAAGAGAAGCTAAGAAAAGCATTTATTATTTTCAAATATTATTTTTCATATACCATTTACTCAACTTTAGGTAAAAGCTCCGGGTTTTATGGCACCCAGGTGTCCATAATGTACCTGTTTCAAATAAGGATTGACCAAAAAATAGGGTACTTTTTACATAATCCTACCTAGCAGGTGGGGAAACCTCAGTTTATTAGGGTCATCTATTCATATTGGTGGTTAATAAATGTACCTACGATAGGTTTTTGGAAATTTTGAAAATTAATTTATAATTATAATTTCAAATGTGTATTTATTACATTTTTAAGTTTAAATGGAAGCCTCCTAAAAAAGGGCAGAAATAAAAACATATTTTTTTTCGATTTCAACGTATTTAATATTTAATAATAATAATAATAAAGATAGTAAAAATAGTAGTAATAATAATAATAATTTAAAGAATTTAATAGTTGAATTGGTTTTTAATGTCTGCGCAGACCATTCCGAGAGGAAACTTTCTGGGTCTGCAAACTTTTGAGTTCAGTTCTCTGAGACACAAGCCAACTATTTACATTGTCGCAGTTATTTTGAAGTACTGTTTTTTACCTCAGTAGCATTTTGAAAAATATAATTTTCTCAGTGTTTTATTTATAGTAAATTTAGATTCGTTTCATTTGATTCCAGCTGCCAATCAATCGAGCAACTTCTGTTTGAAATTATCCATCGAATATCATATTTTTTTATGATTTCACTTTAATTGTTAAATTAAAATTTTAGAAAATTTAACAATAAGATAATCGCAGTCAACGCGCTTAAAAATATAAATTCTACAATCGCAAATCTGCGAAACATAACAATTTCTATGGCGAATCAATAAGTGGGGCTATAATTTGTTGGCCATTTATTTTTTGGCACTTTTTCCATCCAATTAAATAAATGATAAATGTTGAAAAGCAATGCTAACTTTAACGTAATTACTAAATAATATAAAAATAGCAAAAGTAATTGTTTGTTTTTTTTTTTTATGAGCAACAAAATATGTCAAAGTGAAACAGCCAATCAACAACAAGTTGTTATTTAACACAAATTCGATTGCTCGCTGTGCGCTCAGCTGTGGGGGCTAATTTTGCAGCAAATTTGGACAAACTTTAGCTGGTGTCTGCAAAGCCACCATTTTGTTTTCGATTGCCTGTCAGTGAGAAGCGATCCGCAACGAACTAAGCGTCCAATTAGCTTGGCTCAACTTACCACAAGCTCTGCCTGCCCCTGCAACTGCGCCTGCCCCAGCCTGCCTGGCTGTCGCAAGCCAATCCGCCTCCCTGTCAGCCTGCCCGCCTGCCTGCTGCTTGCCGTGTTCACCTGGCCACTCCATGCTCGATGCAGTGCTTCAGCGTCTTTGCAACTGCAATCTTAATGTTGTTGTTGTTGTGCCAAACGTGAAGCACTTGCAGCTTTGCCACTTGGCATCCAGCCAGACGATGGATGGATGGATGCACTGTTCCCGGCACGGGTATCTGATGACAACGGTCACAACTATAGATACAGATACTTGTCGATGGTGGGCATGGGTGGGGTTTAGTTGTCAGAGGGTGCTGCATTGGGGCAAGGGTGGAGGGGGTAGCCATATAATAATGTTGGTGTAACTACGGTCGAGAAAAACGCCAACATAAGCGGCCAAAGGTATTATTTTTAAGCTCTTCCTCTCATTGTCTACCCGCCCAGACGAAGACCAAGACCAAGACGAAGACGAAGACAAAGACGAAGACGAAGACCGAGACAAAGCAGAAACAGAAGACAGAAGACAGCGACGAAGATGTTGGCGTTGACGCTGTTTGGTTGGTTGGCTGCTTGCATGCTTGTTGTTGCTGGTGTTGCTGTTGTTGCCTGGGCTTGCCTGGGTAGATCGAACTAAATAAATGTGTATTTACTCATGTTTGTTGCCATTGTATTGGAGCACTCTCGCTGACTGGGTGGGGGTGCACTGTAATTCAAAACCCGCGTCCCAACTGCGACTCAACTGGAAGTGAATTAAGAAATACGATTGCCAATGCGAATGCGAATGCGAATGCGAATGTGAGCGAGCCAACTAAGCAGCAACAAAAGCAGCGGACAGAAAACACAACAAGACAGAAAACAGCAACAAAGCACAACAACAAATAAAAAGAAATATGTCAATGAATTCCAAATACCTGACGACCGATGTCCAGCGATTTAGTGTGGTCCAGAGTCACAGAGAATGGTGATGGCGGCTGGCGGCTGGCGGCTGGCGGTTGGCGGTTGGCGGATGGCGGTTGGCGGATGGCGATGTGGCAACTTGCAACGTGGGACGCCATTTGCCGTCAGCGTCACATTGACGGACGGGAGCTTAAGTTCGCCTGGCCCTGGGGCCCGGCCTGTACACATTTAGCCCCCGCCCTGCCCCGCAATGTTACTTGACTTTGATGAGGAAAAATGTGTGCTCTAATTGACAGTTTTTAGATTTTAATCTTTGGCGCAGCAACAACAGCAACAACAGCAGCATCAGCAGCATCAGCAGCAGCAGCAGCAAAGGTGGTGCCGCGTTGAATTCGACTCCTCGTGTGTTGTTTGCTTAATGCATTTTCAGCGTTTTGGACGCCCATGCGTGCTCCAGACACAAGACCCAACAACAGCACCAGCTCCAGTTCCAGCTCCAGTTTCGAGTTCGAGTCGAGTCGAGTCGAGTTCGAGTTAAAGCAAAACAGCAGCCACAGCAGCTTAAGGCCACCAACAATGACAGGCACACATTCATATCAACATTCACGTATGTGCATGAGTGTATTCATATTCATTCATGCATCGCATATGCTCTTTGTCAATTAAGCAATCAGCAGGAAGTTTGCCACGCACTTTGCCTTATCACACCGAGAGCTAAAATCGAAGAGCCGTGAGCCGTGAGCCGTGTGAGTTGTGGGCCCTACTCCTACCCACTCCTCCCTGCTGCCCTGTCTGCCCCGTCTGCCCACAGCTTGGCTGTTGGCCACCAAATCACATCATCAAAAGCCCACTCTAAGCGATGCTACCCCCCGTCCCTGCCAGCGTTTGACACTTGACGTTGCCGGCAGCCGATTTTCATTTTCACTGCCTTTTCCAATTTTTATTATACTCTGCCCCACCACAAATGAAGTAGGGAGTATCCGTCTCGCTGTGCGATTTACACACAATCACTAAAAACAAATATTTTACACACAAAATTGGAAATCCAGTTTCAATTGAGATGGAGAAAAATGTTTTTAACTGTTCTGTTTTCACTTGAATCAAGAATAACTTTATTTCTTCATGTGGTTCTTGTCTTTCGTTCTTTTATTTCTGTGTGCAACTGTTCTCATCGGCAAACAGAGTATTGTGTAGTCGTTTATTTTCTACTTCGTTTTGTACTTTGTTGTTGCATCGAAAAGAATAAAAAAAGTAGAAAAAATAAAACGCAACGAAATGAAAAGAATGTTAAACCGCATATTAAATACCACCGCCTGAGCTCAAGTGTCAACAGTGCCAGCGAGCGGTGCTGGACAGGGAGTGTGTGTGTGTGTGTGTGTGTGTGTGTACTTGTGTGTTGCTTATACCGGGCAGGGCGTTACGGGTCTAACGGCAGGCAATAAAGAGTGCCAAGACCCGTACTCAGACCCGTAACCAGCGACCGCCCGTTGTGTAATTGAATATTTGGAGTGTAAAAACCGCACCAGGCTGCACCCTCTCTCTCTCTCTCTCCCTCTCCCTCTCTCTCTCTTTCTGTGTGTGTGTGTGTCAGGATGAAATGAAGAACATTCAAGTCACACACATCGCACAATGGCTGCAATTCACCATCGAATTAGCCAAAAAGCTAATGTCAGTCATCAAATAAAGTCGAGATTCCAATTTGAGCACAAATCACACAATCCATATAAACAATAAAACGCACAAATAACTGTAAATATATATACGAAAATCGAGAAAAATGTATGCAATCGCATTCTAATACATCTTTCAAACTCACAAAATGACAAAAAAAGGCGGCAGATTTTCATTGGTTTTCCAAATTACGTTTGAGATTTGTTAATGCAACTAATAATTGCATATATTTATTTATTGTTAATTTTAATCTTTGGTAGTATTTAGTATTTCTTTTTTTTGTTGTCATACCAAAAACTGAAATTTTCTATAAAAAAAAATAAATCAAAATAGAATCTTTTTTTTTGGGACTTGAAAAAGTTACGTGTAAATTTTTGATATAGAAAATGTTGAGCAATAATAAAAATCAACTTAGTTTTTGGGTGTTCTGTAAAAATGTGATATATTTATATATATTATTATTATTATTTATATTTATATCAATGAGATGAACTTAATTTTTGAATTATATAATAAAGCCATGCGCTAAAATTGGGTTTTTGTTTGGCCGCGGAATATTTGCTGTAAAAATGTGAGATTTTCCACAGTGCATTTTGCACTGGGCCAACATAAAAGTGGGTGGCATTATGAAGGCAATCGCTATGTGTGTGTGTGTGTGTGCGGTGTGTGTGTGTGTGTGCGGTGTGTGTGCGGTGTGTGTGCGGTGTGTGTGTGTGTGTGTGTGTGTCTGTGGTGTGTGTGGGTTAACTTGTAAATAATAATGACTGCCTTTTGTACGCATGTGTGCGAGTGCAACAACAACAACAACAACAACAACAGCAACAACAACAACAGCAGCAGCAATAACAACAACAAGAAAAGTCAAGTCAGTTTATTATTAAAAAATACAAGTACAATAAAAATACATATAATAATAATAATAAGCATCATAATAATGACGAGATGCCTGTGCTTAATGCGCAACGAGCACAAAGGCAACGCTAGCGACAATAACACGCCCCGAGTCACTACAACGAAGAAGCACAAGCCGAGGACATGAGGCATGAGGCATGAGGCATGTTAAGGAATAGGAACGAGAGCACGACGAGTGGCAGAGGAGAGCATACTCTCAAGTAGGGTTGCCAACAACATGAATTGCTCATTTGCGTTTAGAGAACCACTCGAGCCACAACGAGGAGCTGTGGAGTGGCCCAGCTCTGCTCCTGTTCACTCTTAGTGGAAAACAGGGACAATTTCAGCACGTCGAGTGGGCAACAAGTTGAACAAAGTCGTCGAGTCGCCGACTCGACTCGACTCAACTCGATTCGATACGAGACAAGTCAAGTCAAGTCAAGTCGAATTGCGACGAGTCGCTAAAAAACAATGGTATCCCTTGTTTATGGCAAGTGGCAAGTGGGAAGTGGGTCTCTGGCCCCCTGATTGCTCGAGCAAGTGGCACCTGTGACTCAGCCGCAGCCGCAGCCGCAGCCTCCGCCTCTGCCTCTGCCTCAGTTACAGCATCTCCCGCCGTTTGTGGTAGTAGTAGCCGTAGTGGTAGTAGGATGTATATTTGTCTTTGGCATTTGTTCGTTCAGAGTTTGCCCATCGGCTTAAGGGGCCATCATCGTCATCGTCATCGTCAACCAACTGCATCCACACCGGGTTCTCATCTAACTTTATCAGGCAGTCAACAACCGCAGGTTGAAACATGCGCAGATCGTGCCGCAAGGCAACCTTAGGATTTGTCAAGCGTTTAACGTGATAAGCACTAAGCAGCGATCATTGCAGCCTTAACACATCGCCAAGTGGCTTACTTCCAGCCAGAATAGCTCTTGTTTATCTCCCAGCATTGGATCAGCCAAAAGGAAAGCAGCAAACTGACAATCACCACAATCGAATGCAATTCATCATATTCCTCAGCTCAGTTCTATAATTTACACATTTTATTCACATAAAATAAGCTTCTCTTTACTTCTCTCAAAACTGTTTCAATTTGAAATTATAAGCACAGGTTTTTTATAAGATATAAGATATAATATATATTTGAAGTACATTGTAGCTCAGTAGTTTAATGTAAGTATATACATACATTTATAGGATAGAGGAAATCTTAATTTGATTATTTAGAATCTTAATATTCATAGAGTTTATCAACATACAGCTTTTATTCTATGCATCTACAAAGTCAGCTGTTAATACTAGATAATACTACGCTTTCAAGAATTATCAATTGAAGCGTTAAAGTGCGATCTGTGTGCATTGTTTCTGATCTGTGATCTCAGAGAGCACAATGCTCATGGAGCATTGGCCCAAGCTAATTGCTCAGCCATTGTCCAAACAATGACGGAGTTGAAAACTTTTAAGACTTGATTTAATTAGCGCGCTAATGATCAAACCGATCACCGATCACCGATCACCTGTGTGATCGCTGTCGATCGGTCTGCTAATTTAAGTCGCCCCCAAATATTGGCCAAGTCATCGTGTTAATTGCGTAGAACAGGAAGGGAATAGCGACACTGATTGCGAGAGAGACAGCAATAGAGAGATGGTCAACGATCGTGATGTATGTGTGTGTGTGTGTGTGTGGAGGGAGAAAATGTCGACATCATGATATTGGCTAATCGAGAATAATTGCTTGATGATGCTCGTCACCGCTGCCGCGACCCAGGGGCTCATCAGGGGAGGGGTGGAGGGGGGAGGGCATAAGAGTGGGGGTCTCTAAGCAGGGGGTGCTGAGAATGTATAGAAACTAAATTTGTCAAAGGTATTAACGATAGAAACCTTCGGCCCGCTGGATGTAAACACGATGCCCCTCAAACAATAACTGTTGACAGCTCGTAAATTAATAATTTCGCACACAGGGCCCACAACACGAACAACAAACAACAACAACAACAACAAAAACAAAGAGAACAACAATGAGGCAAGCTGAGCAACCAAAAGGAGCAGCAAACAGTAGCCGGGCACAGGAACTGGAGGAGGGGCGCAAATTAGCCGCATTTCCGCCTCGCTCCGTTGATCGACATCGACACTGGCCTGGCTGACACTTTTGACTTCCTGTGGCCTTTTCCATTCCCATTCCCCTTGCCTTTTCCCTTGCATCCCTCGTCTCGTTACAGACTCCGAGTCCGACTCCGACTCCGACTGTGGACTCCGCCTCTGAGCCTCTCTATTATTCTTGGGCTGCTTGTGTATAGCATATTAATTTCATGCATAGCAATTGCAATTGCAATTGCACCAGTGCAATTCTCCGTCTATTCGAGCTCAAATAATTCTCAAATAGAAATCAAAATAGATTTCGCTACGCTTCTCTCGCTTTGTGTCTATTTAGAGCACATTGTATTGTTCAGTGCTGTTTGTTTTGATAGTTGCCGCCCAAAGCGAACAGAACCCAAGAAAATAAATTATGCTTATCGAAATGTTTTTCTTTCTATCTTTTTGTTTAATGCAGTTCAAAACGGATCTAATTGAAAATATTTTTATAAAGGTGAATAAGACTGAAATTAGTTGAATAACATTAAAATTTAAAATTATAAATAATATACAAATTCTACTCACCACAAGCCTTTTTCTATTGCAGCATTATAAATTTGGGTTTCAGTAAAAAATCATCTTAATTATTATAGATAAGAATTGGATTGAATTAAATTAGTCATATATTTGTGTGTTGACTCATCTGATACATGATTAGATCATTACTTCATTACATCATTACATCATTGCTAGAATATCATGAGAAACATTTCACACATCCTTTGCACTCGATGTCGAGTGTCCTTTGAAAGTGCTTATTCAAATAATGATGAATGAATAAGCATCACGCATCATTTGAACTGCAGTCAGGCGGCATAATTGATTCATGTTTAAATACGTATCACATTGTTAGATATGTTTTGTTTAAACAAAAGCCGTTCAGCGAATTGATTGCAATTTGAATTCAATTATGCAGGACCTCCACTAAGCTTGTGGTATTGATACTATCTTGTTTCACCGTGGACTATGTATTCGTCCCGCTACAGCAGACAGCAGAACACTTCAAGCACATCAATTGGCTAACTAAATAAGTTAAGCCTATGGCCTAAATATACACTAAGAGTCTGTGGAGGCAGTTGTTCAAATGCAAATGTTTTTTTCAAATCATTCAAATTAAATTCGCTTGCAGGACGAACTCAAACACTTCGTACATCTCAATTGCGTTAATAATAAAGCAAGTCGCTAGTTGTCCGATATTGATCAGTTTTTGCTGAAGTGTGTGCAGCATAAGAATACATAATTCATAACTAGTGATTTTGGTCAGGATAGCTTCGTAACAAAAACTGTATTTAATTTAGCCTAACACACAAAAACTGTTCTTCAATAAGCCATCTTTTGATCAGTTGTTGCCATGACAGCTGTAGCCTTAAGACTTACATCAAAATAATATATTTTATATATTACAAATACATAACTAAATGTAAATATATATGTATTAGGTGGTCGCAGATGTTTTATTCTATATCTTCGATACTACTATACTATATACTACATATCTTCAATTAATATATTTGTACATAATATTATTATATAAGCTTTGTTATGCCCACAGAGTTCGACGAAGACTGTGCTACACTTTGTGGCAAGCTCGATGGATGGATAGATGTGCGAGAGGTGAGTGGGGTTGGCAGCACGTCATGCGATGTATGACAAAACAACTTTCATCACCGGCTAGCTTGGCCCGATGGCAATTTGGAAGCATGACTTGTTGAACGGCTATCGAGAAGATCGGAAGCTGTTGTGGCCAGCTGTGGAAACTGCCCGATCATGGCATCAGCAAAGCAATGTCAAAACGTGAATCAAGCTAATTTGTTGCAATGAAGCTTACAGAATGCCAGAGGCAGACAGAAAAGAGAGTCGTGGTCGCGATCGGGGTCGGGGTTGGGGTTGGGCTTTGAGGCAAACGGAATTGAATTTGACAGCTATTTATGGTTGTCGATGGACAGGTCGACAGATCAAAGCGTAGGCAACAAACAGACAGCAAACAGTGGACAGCAGACAACAGACAGAGAGACAGAGGGACAGAGTGAAAAGTGTGGGAAATGCGTTTTCTAAGAAATATATCCGGTGAGGCGATGGAAACCCGGCCGCACACAATAGGCGTATTGTGCTAAGGACGTTCGCCGGTTGCGTCTCTCGTTGCAAGTGTGTCAACCTGTATCACCCTGTCTCTCTCTCTCTCTCACTCTCTCTGCATCAGTCTGTCGCATTGTTTGTATACCTGGATAACTACCCCTTAGCATTAACCATTACCGCATTCCCATTCCTTCTGCCGTTTGCCATTCATTTTCACTTTGGCTATTACAATTTTAATGCGTGTCTCTTTCGCCTCAAACGGCATAATAAAGCGAGTCGCAAAGCCGAGCGAAGCGAACACACACACACACACACACAACTACTATACTAAGTATATGCTTGTGAACATCATGCAGAGAAAAATAATGCATTCTTAATACCAAAATGCTTGATCTTAATATTAAAATGTAAAATTGCAGATAAAGAAATTAAATCCTAAATGTATTTATTATTATTATTACTATTTATGTAATACCGATACTATTTACCTTAATTTACACTCCAATACTTATCACTTATCGATTATTGATTATCGATTGTCGCCTGAGGTGGAGTCGGGTGCCAGCACTTCATCCGGGGGCAGACCAGACCCGGCGGCCAAAGTGCGTTCGGCTATGCGAAAAGCGTTGCTGCAGCAAGCGATGCGCAACATGACATTGAGAGCGATTGATATGGACTCCATGCTGTATCTGGGCATCAGCAGTTTGCCGCTGTTCAAGCGACTAATTTGCAAGTTCGACAATTTACCGTATCTGGACTGTTGCATAACGCTGCGCAAGCTGCGTCTCAACGAGCCCTTCCCGCTGCTCGCCCATCAGTTCAATCTGTGCGAATCGGAAGTGGAGCAGACGTTCAAACGCACCCTGGCCGGGCTGGCAGGCTGCCTGCGTCCGCTCATTCGCTGGCCATATGCACCGCGTTCTTGGAATGTCCGTGCGTCGATTCAGTGCGTCGAGACGAATGTGAATGAAACGCTTAATTTCGGTTGCGCCTCCTACAAGTTTATACTCTGCGTCAATGCAGATGGTGAGTGTGGCAATTGCTTTCGAGCATCAGCTGTTATCAATATCAACAACACTCCAATTCCATTTCAGGTATTATCAGCTTTGTGTCGAATGCCTATCCTGGCGACTGCGGTGATCGGGAACTGTTTGAGACGACCGACTTCATGAGCTTAATACCTACTTATCTAGCGATGGCAGCGGCGATGGACGAAGATGAAGATGCTGAGCCGAAATCGTCGCTGAGCAAATACGGAGAGCAGCGTTTGACAGGCCAATTGGCCAAGCAGCAACCGGTGCCCATCTCTCCTGTAGGAGCACTTTGCTCCACGTGGGCCCCAGAGTGGCAGCTGCCGATAGTGCGCGTCAATGAGCGCATCTGTCGCACACAGTTGCGGCAAGCAATCGATACGCTTCGTGAATTTAAGATGCTCGATCATTGGGCGTTGCAGCAACGGTCGCTTAAGGGGCACCTCCCCGATATGCTGATTATCGCAGCGTCCCTCTGCAATCTGAACTACGAAAATTCAAAATAATTTTCATTCTACGAGTATATACAAATAAAAATAATATGTAATTAATTGTGCATAATTATAATTACAATTATAATTATAATAGTTATTCAATAATTTCATATTAACATCAGGTGCTTTTTTTCTCTGTGCACTTGTATAGATGTATATATATATATATATATGTTTGTACTTGTGTATGGGTCATCTACACACACATTATAGAATATACATACATCCGAAATGAAGGCAACTAATGAATTTTTAGAGCGATTCCTGCGGGAAATGCCAATGGAAATGCCTTTCAACAACAACAGCAACAAAAGCAGCAACAACATTGTGCTGGGACTGACGCAGCTAGACAGACCATACATGGAAGCCACAAATATACTGGACGGACGGACAGACAGACAGGCGGATAGACACAAGTGCAGGCCATTGAGGCCACCTAGCTACAACAAAAACAACAGCAACAAAATACATCCACCCATCGAGCCACCCACGAGTGAGCGCTGAACAAAAGGAAACACAAACCGCAGCGCAGGGTCCGTACTAAAGGGGATGTGTAATATGGTGGGGGCAGCGAGGAGGGTGGTGGGTGGAGGGGTCTCTGGCAAAAGCTATTCAACCAAATGTTGTATAAATGTAATTCAATACTTTTTGCAATCTTCCAGTTGTTGCTGTTGTTAATGTTGTGCGGCAGTAAGTAAGCCCACAACAGGAACAAAAAAAAAAAACAGAAGAAAAAGAAGCAAAATGTTGCTAACACACACACACAGATACGAACACATATATATATATATATATATATATATATGTAGAACAAATTGGAAACACATTTTACCCTCCAATTACTTAAATACAATACTCGCTGCGATTGATGACAAGACAAGACAAGGGGCCACTTCGGGGTGGTTGGGTGGCTTGGCAAAGGAACTACAACGCAAATACACACACACACTCAGACACACTCATACTACAAAATGCGAAATAATATATGTATATAAAAATCTGTTCACCAGCGTGTCGCATAATTTGTTCAAAACATTTGTTATAATTAAGCCGCAATTGGCATTGATAATTACATTTAATTAGGTGTTGATTATAATAACCGAGTTCTAATAAGCTGCTCTTTGAAGCCAACGTTTTTTTTTTTTTTTCGTGGCATGTCGCATAAAACAAAATGAATTCAACAGGTTTTTTATTTTCTTCATCTTGCTTTGTAAATCTTGTTGATCAATGAAATGCACAGCAAGAGCGAAAGAGAGAGAGAATAAAATATGATGTTATGCTATATGTTATATGTTATATGTATAAGAAATGCACAAAGTTTAAGCACTTTTGGCTCAAATAATTGTTTGTTTGATCGCAAGCAAATATTTCACATTTTTTGTTGTCGAATTGTTAGAAATTTGATACAATATCGGAAGACTAGGAACATCAAATTCCAAGACGAAAGAAAAATTATAAATTTTATTTATTTATTTTATTTGACCTGATTTTGCATTTAAATACAACAGTAATCTTATAATTAATCCTTATTTTTAAATTTATTTATAATTTTAAATTTATTTATAATTTTAATTTTATTTAAAATTAAATTGAATTAAATTTCTTACTTTTTGTATTTTTGTGTCGACTGATTTTAGTTGACAATATATAAATAAATAAATAAAAATAAATATATTTGTCATATTCTCTCTGTCTGTCTGTCTGTCTGTTTGTCTGTCTGTCTTCACGCCAACAGCTTTATAATATGTTGCGTCTGCTCAAAAGGATGAATATAAACTCGAAACTCCAAACTTCATGCCGCTCAAACCCCTGCCACGCTTTCGCTCTCCTGAGAATTTAGCGTTTTGTGCGCGCTAATAGATTTTCTATTAGGCCAGCAACTTTCCCTCCCCCGCCCCTTGCGGGCATATGCATGAGCGCATTTTCATTTAACGTTCGGCGAAAACGCTCGCGCATGTTGCCAACCAACTTGAAATGCCCAAGGGAAACACACAGGCATCAGAGCAAAATTATGATTACTCGCCATTATTACTATCATCATTATTGCGAACAGAAGTCGATGACGATGACGAGCAAACAGAGCCACCCCCTCAATAAACCGCACCCACCCACCACCCTCCCCCCCGCAGGAGTGACCACAGCAGGCGGCCGGTTTCTGTTACACATGTCAATATTAGATTTGAGATTTGGGCATAAGTTAAATGGGTTATAGCCAAACAGCGACCGATGACAACAATGTGCCGCGGAGCAGGAGTGGGGCAGGTGATGGGGTGGGTGGATACACTTGTGCATCGGTTGCAATTTACAGCATATTTTGGTTAAGCGAAGCAGCTTATCGCAAGCCACATTGTAATTAAATTAATGTTGCCGCTAGCAGAGAACAGCAACAGGAGCAGCAGTCGGGGCATCCTTAGTGTCCTTTGCATCCTTGGCATTGTCTCAGTAGCGATGCCAACGTTGAGGCAGATTTATGTTGTGGCCACAAGCGACTTGCAAAACAAAAGAAAACAAAACACAATTAATTTGCGTGGGCAAAAATCAATTTCGAAATTTGGTGAAATGCGTAATTCATTGTTATTAAAATTGAACAAGAATCAAAATCAAAAATAAAACTTACCAAAATTCGCACTTGAACAACTTTTAGTCATTTAAACGTGTTCAAAAAACAAGCAACGCATTTTCCAAATATTTTTTACTGACTTCTATAATAATCTGAAAACAAATTATTTTCAAATATAAAATGATTTATTAAAGAATATAAGTAATATACATATATTAATTTTTATATTAGATAAGTTTGTAGAAATATCAGGAATTAATATTTTTCGAATTGTACATTTTCAGTGCTTCTTACCAATTTAAAATAAAAATAATTTAACTGCACTCAAATCATAAAATATCATTTCAATTTCGTTATCGTAAATTTCAAGCAATGTCGCAATTCAAATCATATCGAAAATTTGTAAGGTTTTCTGTAATAAAAAATTCTTGAAATTAAATTTATTTTTATTTTATTTTTCAATTTTGGAAGCCTTTTCACACATTTTTTTGAACTTGCTTGAACTTGGAATAATGCTTGCTCTGTATAATTATTGATTATTTGAAAGTGTAAAAAAGTTAGCAGGCTTAAGCTATTTTCAGTCGAATGCATTAGTATTCTATTTTTTTTTTTTAACATTTTATTTAAGATTTCAAAATTTAGATTAATTGCCCGCCAAACGATAAAAACTTTCCTGGCAACTCTACCAAATGAACAGCAGCAGCCACTGCTTAAAAGCTAAGTTTGATATTCTGTCTAAAAACGGAGGACACTGACAAGTTCAACTGCTGACCAACTAGCTGCTTTAGTAAGTTGCTAATTTATTGAGTAAAGCAGTACAAAACGTAATTCATTTATTTAATTTAATTAATTTAATTTTTCTCGCGGACGTTAATTTTAAGAGAGCGTCGTTTCCGTGTGGTGTATGCTAAAGTCTGCTACACCGCAACGTGTTGCCAACCATTGCGAACTATCGAAACCAGGGCAATCAGCAACTCTGCCAACAATGCAGCTGTGCATGTATTTTCTCGCGCGCTTTTCCACTAGTGCCACTGTTGTGCTGTGTGGAAAAGAAACGAGGAAGTAGAACCGATCCCCACCACACTGCTATTAATACAACAACATTGAAAGAAAATGCAGGCCAATGGCAATGTGAAAACACCAAAACCGACAAGCGCCAAGAAACTGAATCAATCCAAATCGAGCAGTGGAAAGAAATTTATCCAAACGCGTCTACCTTTCAAGCTGTTGACGCCGGTGGCCAAAGCGGATGGCGAAGAGCAAACAGAGACTACAGCCACAGCCACAGCGGTTGAGCAGCGTGAGCCGCGCAAGCGCAAATTGTCCTATGACGATGACAAGCAAGAAACAAGCGGAGCTGGGATCACCGAGCAGGACAAGGACGGGGAGTTTGGAACGGAGAAGCAGCTGCGTCGCTCCAATAGCAAAGAGAATCTCGATGTGCCCAGCAAGAAGCTCAACAACGAAGATGTTGCTGACGACACGGAGGTGGACGAGGATGAGCTCGTAGAGGACGAGGAACTGGTAGAAGAGGAGAAGAACCTGGTGGAGAAGAAGCAGGAGCAGGTGGAGCAGCAGCCGGAGGCAGCTGAAGCAGAGCCAATGCTGGAGAAGAGAGGCAGCCAGAAGACGGCGCCAATTCAAATCAAACTGCCGCTAAAGAATAACAAACGCGCCAAGCGTCGCAAGGCGTTGATCAAATCGTCAGAGGAGAAATCTATGAAGCCGGCGGCCAAAGAAGGCAGCGAGTCCAGCGATGATGTTGAGTCACTGCAGCCCCAAAAGCGTCCCAAGGTCATTGAGTCAAAGGAGAATATCAAACACAAGCCCAAAGCCAAATCAAATCCTAATGCAAATTCCGAAATGGACTTGGACCCAATAATGGTGGACAGCGATGTGACTATGGACGTGGTTGTGTTGAACCAAACAACAGCCGAACAAAACGTGCAACAGGTGGAGCAGGCGGTCGAGGTGGAAAGGGATGCTGGATCCGTTTCCATTGCGATTGCCGTTGCTGAGAAGTCGACAATTTTGACGGCGAAGCAACAAAAGTTATCGGATCAGCGACGCAAGGCGCGTGAGGCAAAGGAGCACAAGCTCAAGCAGGAGAAGGAGCAGCGCCATCAGCAGAAGAAGGCGGAGCACGAGCAAAAAGAGGAGCGTCGCAAGGAGCGCGAACAGAAGGGGGAGGAGCGACGAAAGCAGCGCGAGGAGAAGGAGCGCAAGCGGCAAGCAGAGACCGAGGAGAAGCGCAAACGCAACGAGGCCAAAGAGGAGCTGCAGCGCAAAAAGGACGAGGAACGGCGCCGCAAGGAGCAGGAAAAGGAGGAGGCAGAGCTCAAGAAGAAACGCGCCGCTGCATCCTTCTCCAAATTCTTTGTGCCCAAGCAGTCGAAGCAGACCAGCAGTAGTGGTCATAACAATGGCAATTACTCCGGCTGCCTGGAGCACGAGCAGAACAGCTGCGACATCGGTCCCAATCACAGCAATGGCAGTGGCAGCCAAACACTCGCCTTTCGTCCCTTCCAGGTGAAGGACGACATGATTGTGGCGCCCGTCACACGCGGCACGCTGACAAGCGAGTCGCGCCAACTGCTGGACAGCCTCTTCCACGATGACGACCTGGTTGATGATGATGATGCCAATGAGAGCATCACTCGTGCCCAGCTGTACCTCAGCGAACTGAGCCTGTGCAGGCACAAGCCGCTGAGCGGCAAGCGCGATGCCCGACTCGATAGATGCGCCAAGGATGAGGAGGAAGACGATGATGTCCAAGTGATTGGTAAGCAAAAGCAATACTCCAAACTGCAATCTCAAATCTCCAATCTAACCATTTAGATGACCTGGCCACTGCGGGCACGCCCATTATGGTGGAGAGACCCAAGCAGCTTCCCTGGACGCGTGCCAAGTATTTGCATTTTGCTAACAATCGTCGTCCGCCGTACTACGGCACCTGGCGCAAGCGCAGCCAGCTGATCAGCGCACGTCGACCACTCGGCCAGGACAAGGTGCACTTTGACTACGAGGTGGACTCTGATTCCGAGTGGGAGGAGGAGGAGCCGGGCGAGTCGCTGAGCGCCAGCGAGGATGAAAAGGAGCGCGAATCAGAGGAGGAATCGGAGGAGGAATACAACGAATGGTTTGTGCCCCACGGCCATCTCAGCGACGAGGAGATGCAAAACGGTGGCGAACTCGACGATGGCAATATGCGCGAGGCGCAGAAGGCCAAGCTGCAGGTGCTGCAGCAAGAGTTCGCCAAGGAGATGAAGAAACAGACCAAGAAGATCAAGCCACGTCTGCTCGGCCCAGTCTGGCTGGACGAGAATGGCAACAAATCGCAGCTCTGTCCCGCTGTCTTCATACAGACCATCGATATGTACGCCTGCTGGCAGCTGAAGCCACTGACGCTGGAGCCGCCGCCGGAGCCGACGCACGAGGAGGCGGCGCCCGAGGAGGCCAAGGCCAAGCCGAGCGTTATGCAGCTGAATGAGCCGCTGATGCAGCAGTTGGTGCGCCTCGTCCATGGCAATAGCAATTCGAAGGCATTCCTCGTCGCCGAGTATTTGGAGTATCTAAAGACACAGATTGTGCCGCAGTCGCCAACGCCGCTACTGCTGCCTTCGAAGACGCTGCTGCGCGAGAAGTTGGTTGAGTTGGCCACGTGGAAACCGGTCAAAAGCGAAACCGGTGTCGAAACTAAAAAGTCCAACAAACCCAAGAAGCGCCTCTGCTGGGTGGTCAATGCTGCCGGTCTCCACAAATACCAGCTGGACGATCTAACGCTCCAGAATCAATGGACTTACACGCTCACCCCCAAGACGAGCAATTCAGCGGACACATCGTTGCAGGAGGCCACTCCGCCATCTCAACCAGAGACGCTCCCTGCTGTGGTCACCTCCACATCGGAGATCAGCAAGTTCTCCACAAAGCGGGAGGATTCGACGTTGACGCCGATAGCTGCTCCGTGCACCAAGAAGCCGTGGGATCAGCAGTCCCATGCGCCCACCAAGAACGCCCTCATCAGCCAGTACCTGCGCAAGCAATGCAATGAGGTCAACGTCTTTGCCATCGAGCTCTCCGATTAAACACAAATTTTCGCATTTAGTTCATTTAGTCCTAGTGGTCACTGTGCCCTGCGTTTACCATTTCGCACCTGGATTTTTCTGGCTAATTCTATTTTTATATTTATACTTAACAAATTTTTATATATCTTTACTATTTATACTAAAATCAAAAACAAGATAAAACCATGCAATTTTCTAGAAGTTTCAATTAATATTTGCGGCAATGTTAGCCGTAGTTTTTGTTAGTTATTAGTTAATTAATTAATTGATTATACATTTTTATATTTCAAATAGTTTTTTCAAATTCACACTTATTTGTTAAATTATTTTGTAGATGTATTAGTCTGTATATAAATAAAAATCATAATTTACAAGTATATAGAAAAAAACAAATGCGTTTATATTATTTTTTTTTTGTTGTTTATTTTTATTATTTTTGCAATTAGTTTTAAGTTAATTTAAATATAAATATACATTTACTTAATATGACCGACAAAAAGGATTTCTGAAAAGATATATGATTTTCTTTATGATATATATTATTTTTCCTATAGTTTTTTTTTTTTTTATCTGTGATATTTAAAAATTGTAAATTGAATAACATTTTGCTTTTATCTCACTGATTTATTTATATTGCTTTTGTAATCGTTGTTTCTGTTGATGTTGTTGTTGATGTTCATGTTATTGTTGTATCATGGATGTTTGTTGCGCCACAATTTCAGCCCAATTAAACCCTAAGCCCAAACCCTTACCCCCCATTCCCATTCCCATTCCCATCCGTTATCCACTGATTTTCGAGACGTTTCATTTCGTTCGCTATCTACATCTGTCGATGATTGGCCGCAGCTCGATGAAATTAATATTTTTGAAATAATAATCACAATTTGAAGGCGTTGCGATTGAAATGATGGCATACATACTGCTACATATGTATGCTGCGGGTATTTATGTATGTATGTACATATGTATATAATACATCCTTCATACAAACTAATTACAGACAGATCACACATGCATTCTATATGCACATGTTCCGTTATATTATATATAATAAGGCAAATATGTATGTCGAGGGTCAAGTTTGTTGCGAGAAGTCGAATATATAATAATAGAGAAAACAAACAAGTATTCATATACACGCCAAGTTTCCCATGTTGTGTGTGTGTGTATTGTCTCAGAAACCTGTCATTTATAGGTGTATGGGTGTATATATGTATGTGTGTGTGTGTGCGAGCGAGAGAGAGAGAGAGAATGCTAAGCAAAAATGGAAATTGTCAATTCAAATATAAAAAAAAACCTCAAAAATTAAGTACTTAAAATTTAAGTTGAAGTCATTTACAAGTCAACATTTTGTTTGCTATTTGCTCGTCAATTGTGTTAAGCGTTTTCCTCTTGTTTGTTTTTTGTTTTGTTTTTTTTTTGGTCGCCATGTCTTTTAGGATTTCAAATCTGCATTTTTCTCGTTCACGTACACGTCCACGTCAACGTCCACGTCCATGTCGCCATCGTCCTCATCCAGATCTACGTTGACCGCACGTCAGGGCAGCAATAGGGGCTTAAAATATGCCCGACAGAAGATTGTGGACGCCGATGGGGGCAGATCCTGATTGCGATAGTACATGTTGCATTCGCGTTCCGTTAGCTTATCAAAGACGGCCGCATATTCGCGATGGAATGTGGCCAAATCGACATTGGCACGCCCGATGGCCGTTAACGCCAGAAATAGGATATCCCGGTAGAATGAATGTGAACGCTCCACGCCGTTATTCTTCAGCTTGTGGCGCTCGTTGGCCAAGCGCTTCAGCGGCGTGGCCAGATCATTGCAGCGTATCGCTGACAGAATCTGCTGAATGACGCTGCAACGAACAATCGAATTAAATCAAATATTTTGCAATAAATAATGTAAAAGGAGTAAATAAATATATTTTTAAATAATATTTCTTTCGCGTGGAATTTTTCTTTAAGCTATTTTTTACCATTCCTCGCAATTTCTCGCAAATTATAATAAATTCATTGAACAATAATAATAATAATGATAATAATAATAATAATAACAATAATAATAATAATTATATTTTTATAAATTTGTCTTTGGCTTACTTTTTGCTGAGTTGCGCCTGATCGGTGAGCAGAGCCTTGATCAATGGACTTGTGGGCTGCGTCTCCCTGTAGAGGATGTACATGGGTGATCCGCTGGTCTCACTATGCAAGTGGAGGTTGTCCCACAGGCACTGGATGTGCACGGTTTTCACCTTGGTCAGTGGGTCCAGTTGCTGCTCGTCACTCTGCAATTGAAGTGAATGAATCAGAAGAGATTTGTTGGATGGGATTAGATCACTCACCGTTGGCGGCAGACAAAGCTCGGGCAGATGGGTCTTGCCCTCGATGCGCTCCATTAGCCACAATAGATTCCAGTAGATGATGGGATGTTCCTCGACAAAGTTTGGTTTGATCAGCGCCATGTCGCCCTCTTGGGTGAGTATGTTCTCCAGCTCCTTGCGCAGCACCAGCGGATTCAGATACGGCACCGCTATGCTGCTCTTATCGGCTGCAATAGCCTCGTCATTCGTTTCGCTCTCAGCGGTTGCAAGACGCGTGATTTGAACGCTGAGAAAGGGCACCGTCAGCTTGTTGCACGCGTGGCAAGTGGTATTCAAGTTGGAATCCTCCGCCGACCACCCGCTCATGATCTCCTCATCATAGACGAGCACCGAACAGTTGTGGCACTGCGAGCAGGTCGTCAACTGTATCAGCACATCGCATTCTGGGTCCACGCCACCCTGTTCCAAAGCACATCGAGATTGAGATGGATGCATTGATTTGTATTGAGTTTTCTAGCAGATCTTACCTCGGCTGTTGGGCTGTAGAGATTGTCGGGCAGGGCGGGGAAGGCAAACATGTGCATCGCCGCATTCGAACTGTTCTCGCCGAGCGGCACCAGATTGTTGTAGCTCGATTTGCGTGACTCGCTCAGTCTGCCCCAAGGGTCCAGATCGCTGGGTACGCGTCGCAGTTTGCCCTCATCGGCACCACCGCCAGCTGTGTCATGCTCCTCGCCGCCCGCACACGCCTCCTGCTGATGATGATGCTGATGGTGATGATGGTGCTGCAGATGGTGGTGATGATGATGGTGATGATGCTGCCCATTGTTCGTCTTCACCGGCGTCGAGTTCGCCGAAATGGCGCCCTTAATCTCATCAAATTTGCGCGTCAGCGAATTGGCCGCAAGCTTAATGCTGCTCAGGCTGCCCTGGATCAGCTCATTGGACTTCTTGCCCGTCAAGCTGGGGCTGTTGGGAACGTTAAAGGCGTTAAAGACCACATGTTAAGCTATTATTTATATATTTATTGTATTATTCACACAAACACATAGGCTATGGACGAGAGTGTTACGAATGAAATACGAACAACAAACAAGGATTACAGCGACAGCAATTAACGATTTCACATGGAGTAAGCAAACATATATACAAATATAAATACATATATATATATCGATAGATAGAGCGATTTCTCCAATCAGTAATTGCTATATAGAATTTACTTTTATAAAACCATCTAAATTAAACTGAATAACCAACTCTGTACATGAACAAGAATGCATTCAAAGTGAATTGTTAGTTGCTGTGCTGATCACAGTGTGCAGAAAAATAGAGTGAGACAGGGAGACAGACAGAGAAAGAGACAGAGACAGAGAGAGTGTGATCGAGTTCTTGGGTGCTGTTGTGGGTTATGACAAAACTGGTGTCAGTGTGGATGTTGAGGTTATTATTTTGTTATTCATATTTATTTTATGGTTATTTTACAAACATTAAACATGTTAACGATATATGTGTGTCTGTGTGTGTGTGTGTGTGTGTGTGGATGTATGTCTGTGTGCGTGTGTATGTGTGTGGTTTGTGTCAAACCTTGAATTGCCCGCCACCGCCACCGCCACCACCACCACCACCTCCACCAACAACAACAACAATAACAACGCCGAGGAGCAAGTGTGCTGTACCACAACCCAGAAACCGAAACGGGAAACTGATCGAATGCATCGTGTTGAAAAGCAAATGCTGTGCAACACTAATTACTTAAGTAATTAAACAATTACTTACTACTTAAACTGATAATTAAATATGTTGTGCTTCCTATTACTTTGACAATTGCAATTGCTCATCAATAATTACTTTTATGATTGCAATTGAAAGTAATTACAGTAATTGTGGCAAGCGTGTTTGTTTTTCAACATGTTTCAAAATTGATTTTGAAATGGAAATTGGAATAAACTAATTGAGTTTGAAATTAATCATAAAATGAAGCAAGTAAATAAATTTGGAAATGGCTTAGAAATCATATAATTATAATTCTGAATTAATAATCGATTGTAATTATATTAATTAAAATAAAAAATGATTGGAAAGTTTGCCAAAGTTGAACAGACTCCGCCACCAGCTATAATATAATATATATAAAAGTAGTAAACCCATGGAGAACCTGTGAGAAGTGAATTTCAAATTGACATACACACATAATGCATCTGCAGAGTGTATGTTTGTGAGTGGGTCGAGAGAGCGAGAGAGAGAGAGAGAGAGAGAGAGAGAGAGAGGGAGAGAGTGAATAGAGTGTAGATCTTTTCTGTCTGACTTACCTTATGCTTGATATATTTTCTATTATATTGGCGGGCAATTTCAAGTCTTTCTTAAGGGACAATCGTGCGGGTGAATAACGTCTACGATACAAAAAATATATGCACAGAAACGAATTGGAGCGATTCAGTTTTGATATGTAAAAATAGAAGAGAGGCAAACAAATTAAAAACAGTTTATCGAATTCAGAATCTAAACGAAAAACATAAATTTGCATTTGACTGAGTTTGCATGTGTGTGTTGTCTGTGTGTGTGTGTGTGAGTGTGTGTGTGTGTGTGTGTGGAATGCGTGTGGATTGTTTGCAAATGATTCAATTGAAAAATGGCACACAACAGTTTATAAAACAACAATGCTTATTCATTTTTGAGTGATTGTTTTCGCTTGGATGGCGGGTGTGGCACCAACTGGTGGCGATTTAGTTACCCGAAAGTGAACTTGAGCGAGGAGCCAATGTTGGCCAGACTGTGGGTGACCCCGCTGCTGGCCACTGGCATCGTCTCGGACCGATGCATGCTCTTCCCAATCTGCGTCGACTCATCGAAGGTGGCGCTGCGCTGTCCCCTGAACAGAATTGGCTTATCGCTGTACATGTTGCTATTGTGAGCCATTGCAGCTGTCATCATCTCTGGCTGCGCCTCTGGTGGCTCCTGCTGTGTCGAGGCGGCCACAATCTCCTCGTTCAAAGCGCCCAGCGGATCGTTTTGGGTAACAGGCGTGCGTGGCGATATTCTGAATGCAACTAATAATGACTTTGAGTTCAAATGGAAAACGAAATTCAACTCACTTGGTGGGGCTCTGGACGCGTTGCCTGGCTCGCCGTATGACCATATGCTCATCGAGCTCATCTGGCTCCTGCTCTTCATCGACATCCTCATCCACATCCACATCAACGTCGAGGTCGTAATCGCCGCCGGCAAACTGCAGTTCCTGCTTGACCTTCTGTGGTGTCAACGACGCTGCTTGCTCCTCATTTCGAACCTGCTCATCATCATCATCATCATCGTCATCATCATCGTCATCGCCATCCCCGATGCTCATGATTTGCTTGCGCGGCTTGCCGCCATAGGTGGGCGTATGGGGCGTGTGAGGTGCACTGCCGTTGGCGCTATTGCTGGCTGATTCACCGCTGATGAGCAGGCCAGCGCTGCTCACCACATCCTCGGTGGGCAGCGCATCGGGTGTGCCGCCCGTCACCGTTTGACGCACGATGCTGCCCAGCTTGTTGCGCAGCCTGTCGAAGGCGGCAAAATCCAGCAGGCCACCACCGACACCTTCGCCGGAGCTGGCCAAACTACTGCGCGACTGCCCGTCAACCGTTTCCAGTGTGCTAAGATTGTGGTCGTGCGACGAGCTGAGCGATTTGCACACCTTGGCGGCAGCATGTCGTTTGCCGGCGCGTCGAAAATGCGCCGCGCCCATAACGACATTCTTAATGCCGTTCCAGCGGATTTGGCTGAGCGTCGTGCTGTCGCTGGGCCACTGCGATTCGAGCACACATCGATTGTAGAATCCATAAGTGAGCGCGTTTGGCTGCACACCCGACCGTTTCATCAGGTAGTGGAGACGCACCGCGAGCACGGGCAGATTGTGAATGCCGCACAGCTGCATCATGATGCGATAGCAGAACTCGTCGCAGGTGATCTTCAACTTGCTGGCACGCACCAGGACATCGTAGGCTGCGCGCAGAATGTCATGCTCCTTGCCCGCGTGCCGCGTATCTATCACCATGGAGGGCAGTATCAGGAAGTACAGCGAGTAGCATGTGGCAAGCAGATATTTGGACCACGCCTCCGGATGCTGCTGGCAACGGCTGGCCATCTTCTGCGACAGCTTCACCTCGTGCTTGGTACGACGCGCTATCGGCGATCCCGGCGACATCGATGCATTTAGCTGCATCTGCAGAAACTGCGACAGTGCCGTCTTCCTAGTGCTTTGCAGCAGCTCCGGCTGCAGCGTGAAGTTCCTATTATAATTGTAGCTGATAGCACCGCCAGCCGCCGCCGAGACGCTGTCTGGTGGAAAGATGTACTTGGTGCGCTCGCTGCTCTGGCCCGTGTCCCAATCAACCAGATGCAGCTGAGCGGGCGTCTCGTCGTAGCCGCCCACCTTCTCGGCGCACTCGTCAAAGAAGCTCAGACCATGATCTCCGTCCGACACAAAGCTCCGCTCCTCAATGAATCGAATGAACATCTGAGTTTTCATCAGCAGCTCAAAGAATTTCTGGTGCGACTGCACAAGAGAATAAAATTAGGGAGAGAAAACATTAATAAAATCCATTTGAAATGATGCAAAAACTAAATTACAAAGTGAAATATGAATATTCCCTGATTTTGAGTAGTTGTCTTGCTTTCCTTTTTGTTTTTGTTTTTTTAGCCTGAATTCAGTATATGAGATCACACATTGACTCATGACTTGACCGAGTTTTAATTGGCTCAGTTCGTTCATTAATTGATTCCATAAAGGAAACCATTCAAACAAATCAACGAGAAAACTAGCGAATCTAAACTAACAAAGCAAATTAAAATGCGACAACAAAAAATAACTTAAATAATAATGTAGATGATTTAAATTATAGCAGTTCTTGTGCAATTTAAATCATATTTTGCCACATTGCCGCCTGTCAAAATATTTGAAATTGCTAAATTGATTTAAGCCTTCTGTATTTAAATAAGATAAGCATAAAGAATTTTCATATCAGAAGCGTGAAGAGTATTAAAAGATAAGGAGAATTAATGTGTGTCTGCAACACACAAAGAGGAATTATTTGCCTAGCCGCAGAGTGGCAAGAGGTTTATAGCGATGACCGCTTCCCTCATCGATTGATTGCCACTAGGGGCTGACGTCAGCTGAGTAATGCGAATTTAAAAATAGATTTCAATTTGTGGTAGATTGAAGATTGCTGCTCACAGCGCACAGCACGGCAGCAAGATCAGCTACAGAAATTGTCGCAATTTATACGTCAGCTTTATGGATTATTTAGAGAATCGTAATCCTGATTTTTCTTTGCACACATACCTTGTCGCGCGAGCGCAGAAAAGCCTTAAGCTGAAATAAGGCACTTGGATCCGTGGCGCCAACGGAGGGCGCCCTTGATATGGGCACCAAGTAGTCGCGATATCCACGCAATATGGACGCCATAAAGAGCAGAAAGGCCTCCTGAATGCGCTGCTCCAACACCAGCTGCAATCATAAATCAATCAATGTAATCAAATGCAAAGAGATGCCATCGATGATGCCTACCTCACGCTTCCGTTTTCGTATGTCACGATCCAAGCTGTTGGTGGAGTCATAGCTGATGGGCTTAACGTTCTCCAACTCGGTTAGCGTTTGTCGCAACAGGCGGGCGGCCCGCTTGGGCAGCAACTTGGGCGTCAAGTGACGCTGCGAGTCGCACAGCTGCGGAGGGAGAGAGAGACTGATTAGGGATTCATGAAGTGAAGACAGAGGCGGGCATACGCTAATATTATTGGTGTCCAGATCAATGCAGGTCACATCCGTGGGCGGTTCGTACAAATCAAAGAAGCGCGAGTCAACGCCAATCAAATAAGGCAACGGTGCATGGAGCACCTCGGCCAAGCCCAGCGGGCATAACGGAATATAGGGGCACTGCCACTTGAAAGGAAACAGCAGCGACACAATCGCCTCAGCGACGGCGGTCAGCGTTGCAGGTCTGCAATAAAGATTCGTCGATTCGTTAATGATATGCAGAAATGTATCTATCGTAAGGTATGTGTAGATATCACCCACCTGAGCGAGTGTATGAGTATTTTTTGCTCGGTGAGCGCAAGGAGCAGAACGTGCAGGCAGTTCTCGGTGCCCAGATTCTGGAGCAGCATATAAAAACCGGCGCCGCTGCGTGGCAATGGCGAATCCTCTGGCTGTGTGAGCAAAATTCGATCATTCGATTCGCTGGACAGCTGCAAATGGATGCTGGGTGCCGGGAACGGCACCTCGTCCAGCAGCTGTATAATGTAACGCTCCACGGGTATCGGAATATTGCCGCCATATAAAACCATGCGCTAGAATAAAGAATACTAGTTAGCAGTTATCTGTGAATTTTGTGCAAATGCTGCTTACGTGCAAGTATTTCAGCCACTTGTCGAAAGTGTCGCCAAACGGATGGTGCGACAGCAGGCAAATCGCTTTGATCATGTGCAGCGAATGCTGTGACGCAAACTCGTCGTCCCAGCCAAGCAAATCGCGCTGCTCCGCCGATAGTTGCGATTCGCTGCAATCAATGCAAAATGTAAAAATGATATCAATTGGAAATTGGAGAGTTTCAACTCACTCGAAATCCTCGTAGAAGGTCAGCGCCGAGCCGTAGACCTTGTATGTGCCATCGCTGACGGTCAGCACAAATGTGCTGAATACCGGACTGATGGGTTTGCGCTTCTCGTTGCCGTTGACATGCGGCCAGGCCTCCAGGCTGGCGCCCATGGGCAGGCAGAAGAGCGGCACGCTCGGACACAATTTGAGGGGAAAGTCTGTGTGATCCACGGTGGGATAGCGCAACAATATTTCGGGCCTATAGCTAATGTGCTTTGGACGGTACATGGACTTCTTGTAGCACAAGTAAACATCGCTGCCCACATAGCCCTTGTTCAGGGTCTTGTATATGAGACAGAAGGCATGCGGCGGCCGTTCCCCCTTGCTCTGGACAATCACGCAAAGCTCGGTGACGACCAGTTCGTTGCAGGGCATGTCAGGGCGGGCGCGTCGATATGTGAGAAACGTTTTCGCAGACGAGTTATTCACATTGGCCACACGGCCGCCCGGTGTTTCGCCAACAATTTCCGCATCCGACATGATGCGCTCGTGGCCATCATACAAAACGCCTGCATATATAGAATATTTATGCTTTAGTTCACATTGGGATTGAATTTGCTTACCGATGTCCACTAGCGGTGGCCGATCCTTGCCGCGTCGAAAGTAGATATAACATTCGGTAGTGCGCACCGAGCCGTGATTGAGATTCGCCGGCATGCCAGTGGGCGTGTGCTCGAGAAGCTCATAGCCCTCGGGCAGCTGCTCGCCCAGCAGCGGAAAGTACACACCAATGTCTGTGATGGGCTCAATTGTGTTCGCCGCACGCAACCGGCCCGAGTCATTGAATATGTTGTCCTGCAGCAGTTGCGGTTGCTCCGGCATACCGGCAACCACAAAATAGTCCGCTATGCGTTTCTCCTCCATGTCTTTGACTGGAAATGGTCGCGTGTGTGATTGTCTTTAACTGTAAATAGAGAAGCGATAAGATAATAGCGACGGCCAGACACACAAATATGGGCAGCAGACAACAGACAGCAGACACTGTAGACTATAGACTATGGATACATATAGATTTGTATGAAGCCACGCAGCTAAAAAGTCTGGAGCGGAAGGGCAGCTGGCGCAAATCTTTGTTTACATTTCACGATGGCGCTGCTATCGCCGCAAAACTGATTAGAAATGCGCATACATAAGCCACGATTCGACTTCAATTAAACCAAAAGCAAATATATAAATAAAATAACTGAGCGACTTCGCTAGAATCTCAATAAGAGCGGCGTCGCTGTTGGAAATTGTTGTTGCTGTTTTGTGTTGTTATGCTGCGACCACAGAGTACAACAAAAACAAGTTCCGCATGATGATTCAACGACGTTTCCGCTGCTGCTGCTCAATGTTCAATGCCAGGCCTATTGTTTTGTTGCTGCTGCTGGTGTTGCTGCTGATTTAATTTTTGTTTACAGAAATCCAAATCTGGATCGAAATCTATTCCCCTTGCGTTCGTTTCGTTTGTTATGTGCTGCTTGTATGCATTTAGATACTTACAAATTCGTTGTTATTGTTATTGCTGTTGTCTTTTTACTTTTTGTTATTGTTGTTTGCTCGTCGTTGTTGCAGCTGCTTGAGATGCTGCTGCGTCTCTGTTTTTGGGTTTCCAAATTTGTGTCGTCGTTTTTGCAACTTCTTCACACTACGTTAATTTCCACACACAGCGTTGCACAAACACACAAGCACACGCACACATGCACTTACTCGACACTCGCACTCACACACTTTAAGCATACATATCGATATGTAGGCGGCGACACTCGCCCACTTGCACTTTGTCTTGACGTTATGCTCTTAACTTTGTTTAATTTGTTACGTCGAACCCGTTGGATGCATGCGAAATCGTAGTGTATTAAGTACTAGGCTCGTTGATTTATCATTGTATCGCTTACATACAGTTTCGATACAATAATATTGCTATCGATTATTCAAATAATGCATACTTATGCTTCGAGTGTTTTGTCAACTATTGCACGATAAAAAATATCGGTATGAAGCCATTCAAAATTATTACATCAAATCTGTCATATTATTCTTTCCATTAAATGTTCGATTCTATACACATATAAATTCTTATTCTGGTTAACTTAAAAAAAAGTTTATTCTGTTGAATAGGTTATAGTAATAGTAATTTAAATAGTAAATTGCAGCAACAATTAGTATTAGCTGCGCGGGACAACTCAGCAAACGCACAGCTGATGTGCGATATTTCGTATGCTGTTATATCGATAGGCCTATCGAACGCGAACGATATATTGATGTGCGCGCGAAACATTCAATATTGGAAAGACGTTAGTAAGTTAATTTATGTGTGTTTATATTGCATATTATTGTTTAAGGTGCAAGCTATTGGCTGTATTAAGGCAACTATCTATCTCTTTCAATGGCAACCGAATTATAACTTTTTTATTGCATTTACAGCGGATGGTTTTGCTTCGTGGCTACAGCAACCAGAGCGTATCCAACCAAAAGATAATAGCGACGCTTGCATTAGACTTAATTACGCTTCTGTTGGCCTTAAGCTAAACAATTGTGTATTATGGCAAATTTGTAATGGCGCAGTTGCTGTCGGCTTGGTGGGCGTTGAGCCACAATTCCTGCGTTCATTCATAACTGAAAGCGACTCGAGCTTTGACTCAATTTGCGACTCAACACGACTCATGACTTCGACTCCTGTGCAAACAGAGGCGACACACAAGGGGCACACAGTATTGGCTCCCTGCGAGGGCGACTCTGCTCGGCAGTTTGTCTCACTGTTGTTTACAAATATTCCGTCGTGAGTTGCTCTCGTCTCTCAGGTCTTTGGAGATTTGCATGCGCGCCTGTTGCGTGCGCCCGTTGGATGCCGCCCTATTAGATACTTCCTCGGCCGCAATTGCCTTGGTTGCCTTGATGCCCCGGCTGCCATTCTATTTGCGATAATCAAATTATGCGGTCTTTCCAAGCTGATTAACAGTTGTGCCATTACCAAAGTAATTTAATTTTAATCATTCGTACAGACTGTTGTCCTTTTTGTCTGCCAGTTTCAAAACAATATTTATAACTAAGATTTATCTATGATTAAGAATCACAGAAAAACAATTAACCAAGCAATTTATGTCAACAAATCAAATTAATTAAGCACAATAAACAACATTCAAATGGCAAAGAGACTGTCAGTCTCTGCCAACAAACTAACTAAGGACATTTGTGAAATTTGTTACTTTTGCTTATGCGTCGAATAGAAGATACTCTACAAGTTAATGACACAAACGAAAATTTTACAATTTGAAATTTGCCAGCTTGTAAAAATTTGTCAATTTATTTCGCTTGAATTACTTCCAATATAGCCGTAGGTTAATTACAACTAAAATTAAGTTTAAAGTTAAGTAAAATACATAAATAAAATAATCTTTAAATAAGCTAAATAAAATATTTTTGAAAAACTTGTCGGTAATCTAGGTCACTTTAGAATTTGTGACTGTGACTGTAGCTTAAAAACTGTGAAAGACAAAGGCTTTTCCGATTTTTACAGTTTGTGTCGCTCTGGGAGCATCCGATCTTCAACGAATGCTATTAACTACGTTCTCTAGCCTTCAAATGTTTTGGAAATATGTAATCTTTGCCAAACTCCTTTTTTTTAAATATAACCATACTCAGGTAAGTTCCAAAAACGCACTACTCAAACATATGAATTGCTAAGTGTTTTAGATAGACTTTATATTCATTTTTGTAATTTGTGAATATCTTTTCGATTATCTTTCATATTGGTTCATATAGCTGGCAGCTAAATGTAATTGTATTTGTGTTTGTTCGTTTCGAATCGTGTGTTTTGTGTTTTCGACGCATTTCGCTCAGAAAGCCAGATGCTCACTCAAAGCAATGAGTGGGCGGCCGCTGAGAAAGCACTCGGAGACAAAAGGACGAAAATTGCGCATACGCCACATCGGCAGTCGTTGGGTGCGTGTCTCTTTCGGGTTTTGCCTCGTTGTTGTTTTGGTTAGTGCGATACGGCGACTGGGCACTAGGATTGTGTTTTGAATTGTATGAAGCGCGCAGTTCGCTTGCGAATGTCCTGACCGACGGTTGTGTGGCCGGCGTAGTATCCGAGCGTCTGAGTTCTCGAACAAAACACTTCGAAAATGTTGGTTTTTTGAAAATGTCAACTGTTGTGCAGCTGGACGAGTACTTAAATTAAAACACTATTTATATTTCAAACTATATCTCAATGTGAACGATTTTTATTGTTTTTGTTTTTGTGTGGCAAAAAGGACAGAAGAGGAGCGACAGCAGTGAAACATAATAAAATTAAATATAATAAAATGAATTAAGTACGCATAAACAAAATCAAGTGCTGAGTGGAGTCTGGAGTGTGGCAAGCTGCGCCTTCCGACAGATCACTCCTGATTCTTTTGCGTCGAATCCAAACAGGTGAGTCTGCCGCATAATTGCCAGAAATTGAATTAGTTGGCGAGGCGTAGAGTCTGGAGTTGGTAATTGCATTATATTGCTTCGCCTGACTCCCTTCCAAGGCAAGAGAAGTAAATTTAAAGACAATTTCAGTATTCTCCTAACGTATGTTTCAATTGTCTCTGGTTAGACTTAAACGTATTTTTGCGGTCGAGTGTTTTGAAACCAACTCAAAAGGATAGAACTATTTTTTTTATTTTGTTTTTTACCTCATTTAATTAGGAACCTAGCATTATGGGTATCGGTGTGCGAAGAGGGTGTTTAACCGGAGCAATATCAAAGGCAACAGCCAAACGATTTAAGTTCGTGGATGTCATAAAACTCATTAGCATATTGTCACCAGACAGAAAGTTCAGAAACAGATGTTTCCAGTCTGCAGATTTAATTTGTCATTGCTCAGTTTTCCACTTGATTGATGACTCCAGTTACAACGTCAAATTGTTGACTCATTATTTTCACTGCTCTGTGAAACGCAATGAAGTAGAAAGTTGAGCAAAACATTAATTTCAGATCTCTTGGGCACTCACAAGATCTCAGAAACATTATATTTAAATTAGAAATATTTGCAATATCTGTTCATATTTTTTAGTTATTAAGATTGAAAATATGTCCTAAATGAAATACGTAATTTTAAATTTCCTGTTCATCTCTTTAAAAAAAAATATATCAAAATTTCACAGACTCGATGCAACTTTTTGTTTAAAGCCGAATATTTTTAATTATAATTTCTTAATTAAATAGTTTGGAAAACAATTATAAAAAAACGAATTTCTTGTTTAATCACTAATTGGCAATCAACAAGCTTGCATTCATTTTATCAGAAAACCAAAGAAAAACAAATTATGTTGCTTTAAAAATGATCTAAGTAATGTTCAGATCGGCCATGCTATATTGAGGCAATCTGAAAAAATAAACAATATTAAATTTAGAGTTCGTTCGATTTGAAGTTTAGATTGTATTCAATTCAAGCATACCTTACTTTCAAAGTAAGGTACTCCTGACATTACATTGGGCTTGTCAATAAATATATATAAATATATAATATATATAAATATGTAAAGATATATATATATATTTATATATATTCGTATAATAGTGGTTTAGTGTGTTGGAATAGAATACCCTTGAAAATTGTGTTTGGCAACTAAATAATCTTAACATTTGATATTTAATTTTTTGGCCACAATCGATATTTCGCTATTTTTCTTTGAGCCCAGAACTTAGCTCACATTATTTTTAAATATTGTGTGATGTCATTGGCAAATTTCTCACTTTCTTGACACGCGATTTGATTTCTTATCAAGTACAGAGTAAATTAAAAAAAAAAAACAAAAAAACGTAAGCAGAAAGCAGAAACGTGAGACATGCATTTAATTTGAATTCTCACTTCATTTGCATTTAATGCGCGTAATTTTAGTTGAAATGTAATTGGGGTAATTAGGTGCGACATGGCCGTAAATGTAACGTGAACATTCGCATTAAGTGATTAAGTGAAGACATTGGCCATAAAGCTCAAGTCAAATGAAGTGTAGCAAATGCAAGATATGCGAATTGCGACTTGAATTAATGAGCCAAATGTTAAATTTGAATGGGTTAAGTAATGTCTGACAAGCGCGACGACAATACCAAATCAGGGGAACGAAGGGGATGCTTAACCAAAAATCTCCATGGACGTGCTGACTGAAATTCATCCAGCTGAAAGAAATATAAGAAGAAATATTTATAAGCCTTTTCCACAATATATTTTAACAAGAATTTAACGCTGCAGGCGGGGCAGCGCTAACAATTCCCCACCCACACAACCACCCACACACACACACACACACACACACACAGAAGCAAGCTACTACACTAAGGAAAACAGAACAAGATAAGGCATTAAATATGAACAAGACAGAATGCCCAAAGTCAGCTCTGCGACTTTTAGATGCCCTGCTTACAAGTATGCTGCAAAAAATTCGAGTAATATTTTGAAAAATCTTCAACATCAACTTATTCTTTTTTCGAATTGGATGCAAACAGCTATCGAACCCTTCGGCTAATAAGTATGCATATGAAACAGCGTCTTACAGATTTCACTCTTCTTGAGTCTGCAAATGGGAATGGAGACGTAAGAATGCCACATCGCATAGCCAAAGCCAGAAAGGGCCCAGGTGGTGGCGTCACATGTGCCTGACCAAAAAAAAAAAAACAAGCTGAATAAAAACAAAAACAATTCCTTCTCCACTCGCTTCACTGGACCGCCCACGCATTCCGCTTGAATCCGTTCAATGCCCATTTCTATCTCTTCCGAGCGGCCTTTCAGGCATTCACAATATTTAGCTTGTTGCTGTTGTCGTGCCAAGTGGAGCCGCAGCAATTGCAGCCAGCAAGCCAGCAAGACAAGCATGTCCGGCCCCCGCTGTACCCTTTGCACTATAGCAACAAATAGACACGTATCCTGACATAAATTCGTATGCATCTCAAAAATTAGGCCACGTTTTGGAGTTCACTCGACAGTCATACATATATAAGTATGTTTCTTGCACAGATCACGCCCTTTCAAAGATGGGTTATGTACCAACTATGCCACAAATGTCACAATACATAAGTGTTAAGAGAAGTAGATTTTTTGTGTATAAAATGTCTTAATCTCAACTTACAATTTAGGTACCTGAATTGACCTACAATATCAGCACTGTGAAGCAGTCAAAAGTATTTAACTGAATGCGGTACGCAGCGCACAACAAATCGAAAATACCCCCTGGATATTATTGTTACCAAGAGTATACACACAAAAAAAAACTGTAGTACTTATGAAGTTAGCGATTTGCTTTTGAGCTAGGTATTAAGCTCTTCAGCTGGCAGGCGTGGCAGCAGAAAGTTTTTGCTTTTAATTCATAATCAGTGAGCAACAACAAATAGCTAATTCTTTTGGCTTAGTGTATGGCCTTTAAAGTATATCTCATTATGTACGGATAGTAACTTGGGAAACGGATGTGCCATCCAGTAATTCGCAAGTCAATAAAGCCAACAAGTTATGCCGCACAAAAATTCAACTTTATTATTTGATTTTTCACGTTTAAAAATGTTATGAGCACACACACACACACACACACACACACGCATGAACACACGAGCTTATGTATATCATGCAAAATTTATAAAATTCTACCAGCAGGCGGTTGCCACGCCCCTAAGGCAGGGGGCGACCTGCTGTGTGCTGCTGCTGCTGCTGCTGTTGCTGTTGCTGCTACTACTGCTGCTGCTGCTACTGCTGCTGCTGCTGCTGCTACTGCTGTTGCTGCTGCTGCTGCTGTAGCTCCACTGTGTGCAAATTTAATTGATTGACATTATTTAAGCGTAAAGACAAAAATGCGACAGTAAACAAACGACATGTAAATTGCTTTAGCTCACACACAAACAGCTCACTTGTCTTGGCCCCCATTCCCAAAAGCAATAACTCCAAAATTGAAATGCGAATTTTAGAATGCCGTAGAAAACTATGTATATCTTTGCATACAACAAAATTCAAAGAAAATTAAAAAATTAATGGTTATTTTTGAATATTTTTCAGTTCAGAAATGAATGGCGAAATGTGCGCGAAATTTGAGTGAATTTGCTACTATGCCTGCTTGTTATTGTTCTGGTTATGTGTAAATAAAATATGAAATATTCCTCGCTAAGAGAAATACATTTGGCTCTCTTCAAGCGAGCTTACAATTAGTTAATTGACTTAAAATTGTTAATTTTGTTGAGATGAAAGCGAACTTCCACTGCGAGAAGGGAATCTCGCTTCAGAGACAACATCCAAACAGATAAGCCTGTCAAGAGAGACAAACAGAGACAGAGAGAGAGAGAGAGAGAGAGAGAGAGACAGAGAGAGAGAGAGACATACAAAAAGAGAAAGAGCAAAGTCACTTTGAAGCTCCCCGCAGTAGCAAATATGGGTGGCATGCTGCCTGCGGCAATTGCTGCTGCATGCTAATCGAGTCCAAATATGCCCCAGGAGCCGTTTCCATGCGGTTGTTCTTTTTGTCGAGGCATTTGTAAATAATTTATGAAGATGTTAAACTGCTTTGGCTTTTAATCTCCCCCCCCCCCCCCCCGACACACACACACAGACAGTTAATTATTCGTTGTCTGTTGTTTTTTTTTTATACTTTTTTTGTGCTGTAAATATTTGGATGAAGCCGAAATGCCAGAAAGTTTAGCATTGCTTTGGGCCAACTCGCTTGCCCGTCAGTCAGTCAGTAAAATAGCAACATGAAAACTGTTTTTGGCTTAAAAACAAACAAACACACATGGCTACACACACACACACGCACACATTGGTAAGCAGTTTTATTGCCTTCGAGTTGGCGGACAGTAAAAAGTTCGCGCAGCCATAATCCATATTTGCCTTGCCCCAAGTGGGGGCAAATGGCGGCGGGGGTGGTAATTAACAAGCTGTGCTGGTTTCAGCTTGTTGCTTTTAACATGGGGTCCACCAGGCCAGAACAGTATGTCCGTCAACATTGGTTAGCCCGTATTTTGGCCAAACAAAATTGCATGCATTACGACAGTAAAACGAGCCAAGCTGGCTCGGAGACAGCTGATTTGTATAATTTGCGAAGCAAATTACTATGTTCGTATGCATCTCATCACAGGGAGATCATATTCTCGGGCAGTAATCGGTTGAGCAGTCGATCAGCTACTGCTATACTGACTATAAATAGGCCAACTCGTTATGCCTGCATTTCATTCAAAATTTCAGAGTTCCACAGTTCTCGAGAATTTATGCTCTGAGAATTTGGATTTCCTTTGAATTTGCAATACGTTTAACACATTTCAACTGAGATTTGCATTCAATAAAATATAGTCGTACATACGTTTTAGAGTTGGTTCCTTGCGTGCACTGTCCCCACAGGCGCAGCACTCAATTGTCGCTGACGATGAATAGGACTCATGCCCAAGTCCTCATCTCATCTCGAGCGATTAAGTCTAATTCAAGCTTAACACCAACGAGTGGCCCGCTTCCTTATTAAAATTTATGATTCTCTCTCTATGCTCATGTGTATAAACATATGAACATGTGAGTGTGTGTGTGTGAGAGTGTGTGTGATGGAGAAGTTTTACAACTTTTGCCAAATTGTAAAGTCGGGCACGCCCTTACGCCCCTCAAAAGTATGCAATGTGCATGTTACAGTAGTCAATTGTACTCATGATCTGTCTCCCCCTCCACCGCCATGTGTGTGAATGTATGCGAGTGTGTGAGTGTGTATGTGACGAGTCAAATGTCACAAAGGAGCATGTTGCTTGAGCAGCGGCAGCAGCCACAGCATAAAAAATTCAACAAAAGAAATGTGAAAATATGTCAGCGGGTTAAGTCGCAGCAGCAGCATCACCAAAAGCTCCAAAAAAAAAGTGCGGCGATAGGGCGTGGGTGGTGGGGGGGGGGGTGGCTGAGGTGTGTAGGGTCTGCCAGGGGCGTGGTCGTGGTATTAAATTATGAACTCAACAATGTATGTTTCATGAGCTTTGGGGGCGTGTTCACACCGAAAATACTCAGCCAAACACAGAGACACAGACACACAACTTTCAATGCGTCTACAAATGTTGCAAACAACTTTGCGAATCTCTCTTTTACAATTCGCAACAATTTCGACAAGCAAACGTGAGTGAAAACCACCCCAGAAAAAAACCCCCTTTTTATGTTTCATTCAAACAACTCTTTGGCGTTTTGGTGTCCCTAACTATATCGGGAACACCTTCGCATGCTGAAACACTGTTGCATGTTGTTCATGTTGACTAGCCGGAACATAACTTGTGCTTAAATGTTAAGCTACACACACACACACACAGAGTCACGCGAACGTAGACGCACACGGACACAGAACGGGAACTGCCGGAGGCCAATTTGATGTTATTAATGAAATCATTAGTAGAAATGACAAATCATGGCCCCAAACGTAAGGCCGAGACCGGAAACATGGCCCATGGTCAGCTGTTGGCCAGGCGCATTGAATGTAGCATGCGAGTGGTCGTTACGACTATTCTTTTTTGATATCCTCTACTCAGAGAGAGTTATTATTATTATAAATGGGGAAAACCAGCACTGCGACCTATAAGGTCTATTGTGCCCCCTTTCTGAGCCTACAGCTCTTCCATAAACCCAGGGTCCTGCACGAATGTCAGGATCTTTGTTGGGTTGAGGGTTTCTATGTCCTTTGGACTCAGGACATGCTTCCCTAGGATGCTGCTTCTCTTTCTAATCAAGGCGACGCATTCTGCTGGGATGTGTAGTAAGGATTCCTCCTCATTTCCACAAAACCTGCATACATCGCTACTGTAGATCCCTATTTTGGTTAGGTGACTTCTCAGTCTACAATAGACCGGTGAGTATTCTGAGTCTGTTCCTTCCCATGGGTATTATTTGCTTAAATCGTTGTCGATTGTAGCCACCTAGGAGACTTCTTGGCTGTCGGAGTCCTGGTGTCTCTGCCCAGCTCCGTACCCGCATCTGTCTTTCTTCATCCCTGATTTGCAGCCGTATTGTGTGTCTTCCTACGCCACAATACGGTTCAGGGCCTATCATGGGTCTCTCTGCCCCCATTCTTGCTTGTTCGTTAGCCGCTTCGTTCTCCGTGACCCGGAACCCATCTTAGGGTAAGCCAATTGCGTGTTCCGAGTTGGTCAAGCTTGGATCTTACTTCGTGGACTACTTTGGATGTTATTTTCGTCCCGTTTAAAGCATTTATTGCTGCTTGACTATCGGAGAGGATGGATATATCCGCGTTCCGACAGTATCGCTTTAGGTTAAAATCCGTACGCCTCCCTATCGCACACACCTCAGCTTGAAATATGCTAGTGTGCTTTCCCAGGGACTCATAGTATGTTAGCCGATGGCCTTCTGTTGGAGCCTTATGGTGTGGTGGAGTGGCGTGAGCTCCATTAAGGCTTCCAAGGCCATTGTAGGGCAGGTGCGCATTGCCCCTGTCATACATACGCAGGCCATTCCCTGCAGTTTTATCAACTGTTTCTGCACGGTTATTAGCCGCGCCCTATCCCCCCATGCTATTACTCCGTAGGTTAGTATGGGCCTTACTACCATTAGGTATAGCCATCTTATTATCTTTGGTGATGAACCCCATGATTTGCCGGCTATGTTGCGACATGCATACAGTGCTATAGAGCACTTTCATATGACATTCTCTACATGGGCAGAGAACACCTGTTTACACTAAACTATTTATATCCATTGTCATTTGTTCGCTTTTGTGTTTTTGCGTTTCATTGTTTTACCGCCATTCGTCATGTCAGTCGCTCATTTCAGGCGTTCACTGATGGTAAACAGGTAACACGATATAACGGTAGAGGGAGTTGGTCAACCATATAAATGAAATATATTTCGCTCGCTGATATCGCCATGGGCTGCGCTGCGTTGCGACGTGAACAACAAGCTTATGCATTTTCCCAACATGATGTTAAGTTCATTGAAGCAAATATTTGGTTGTTAAACAACAAATGGAACAAAAGGTGACAGCCGCGTAGCAAACAAAAAGCTGGCCAACAACAACAGCTGCAAGCACAATTCAAAATACAAATTTACGCAATTCATTTGTGCGCTTCGCTGGGACTCGTGGATCCGCGAAGGGCTTCGCAGGTGCACAGCAAAATATTTGAACAATTGGACATTTACTGCAAACTGTAAACTGTTGAAAATTAAATTGATGTTGTTGTTGTTGTTGTTGTTGCGGGAGTAATTAATTTACAGCTTAAATCATTTCGATTTGAGCCTCTTTTGTTTGACGTTTCTGACAACAAACACTGCTCGAAAATGAAATTCCCTTTTAGGGTTTTCGAACTTCGAAGGCAAAATGAGCAGAGAACAGCTTATGTTTGATATATTCAAGAGCAATTTGTGTGCTTAAGGCGTATATCGGATAAGAATACTAACGTTTGCTAAACCACTTATAATGCTTGACTTTGAGGAGATCGGCTCGTGCGTCATCAAGTTCTTTGTTACGACGATTTAACGTTGACCAAAGCCTAGCCGGAAAATTGCACGTTCCTTTGAATGGAATACTTAACAATGAACGACTTGCATTCGCTTGGAGCTATTTAAATGAATGCCTTTGTCATCAGTGGCTGTGGAAATAGTTGTGGCAACCAGATACCATTCTTATTTGCATTTTGGCACACTGGCCATTGTCAGGTGGACAGCTTCAAGAGTCATCTCAAGCACAGGCACAATCCATGTGTCCTTCTAGGTCCGACATTTGCCATTTTATGCACACTTGTTCACATGTCTCAGCTTGTCAATTTCATTTTTCCTGTTTGTGCAACTTGACTTTTCTCTTTTACCACAAAAGCAACAATGCTGTGATTATGCAAAGCAAAATCGGTTAAATTGCTGTTACGAACCAAATTCTACGATTGCAGCTGCAGACCCTAATCAAAGACTTAACAAATACCGAAAGCTGTTCTGATATCAAACCCCTCGAATTGTATATTTTCTCTAAGCGTAAACTGACTTAGTCGTCAAAATCCGATAAGTATTTTATTTGTTAATTTTATAAATTACATCACATTTTGCATTCATGTTTGTTTGTCTTTATTACTTTTATAGTCTCCAGTTTTATTTATTGGCAATTTGCTATGCTATCTGATTTTGATTAGTAATCAGATTGTCAAGTGTTAATGCTCATAATAGAATTCTAAATAGACTTCAACTTATCATCTACAACTTCAAGCAAAAGATAAATTAATAAATCGAATTTTGGAAAACATTTTTGATACAAGTAAATCGCTTGGCGAGCTAAAATATATTTCTTTCGGAATGAATTGTGTTTTTTTTTTTATTTTCTGAGTTGAGAGTCCAGGTTGTAAGTAGAATGCATTGATAACAGGATATTTCATAGTCAAGAATTGACAGTGGTTTTCCGTTGATGGTGTTGCATGTCAAAATGGATAATAGGGAATGCCAATGTAAATAGGTTTGCCAGTGACACTGGCCTCGGCTCAGTGAACGACTCAGCCAACAGCTTGATGTGTGCTCAGACGCAGACACACCCACACACCCACACACCCACACACACACACACACACACACAATCACTCTAGATAAGCATTCATATGTAAAGGGACGTGCCCCCATTTGAAGCGCACCCACCTAAGCACACCGAACAAATCAAATGTGGCAATGATGCGCTGCGTGCGCGCTGAGGTGTTAAACGTGCTCGCTAAATGTTTGACTTGGCTAGATAAGGACAAAAACAAGAAACGGCAACGGTAGCGATAAACGGCGTCTTCTCTTATCGTGGGCCTGCACTTACCCACTTCTCACTCCCCCAATCGGTGTCTGACTCTGCCTCTGAGAGAGAGAGAGAGAGAGAGGGAGAGAGAGAGGAAGAGACAATGTCGCATCGGTTCTGCTAAGACGATGCTAATGTTATATACGTGTCAATGTTGAATCAAGTTTGACTGATATGTGTGCCTACATCCAGCTGAGTATTCATTTGACTGTGGCCAGCATCCTTTGAGTGTGCGCCAAATGCCATGCCCACAGCGGCTGCCAAAGTCTAGTCAAGGACCCGGACCCATAGTTGTAGTCTCTTGATAGGAGTGTCGCTGCCAATTTGTGACAAATGTCTTTTGTCGCACAATCGAATTGATAACCCGACAAGTTGTGCGGGTAACCGTTGTCACGTGAAGACTGTTTTTTTTTTTATCGATTGATTGCCTATATCGCAATATTCTGAAGTGGGCCATCGATCATAAAAACTTGGCAGCCGGAATCCATTCGAAGGTTTTTGCTGGATTTCTATCAAAATTTACATTTGTATGCAATTTTCATCTATTTCATTGTCAATATAATTTCGATAATAACTCACTTACTCAGTAATCGAATCGAATCGAAGCGCCAAATTCACAAAAAATTACCCAACTTAAAAAAATCTAAGGACAGCTTTTCATATTTCTTGAGAAAGCAAATTTCTAAAGCTGAAAGTTGTGGATTTTGAAGATTCAGATTTAATTCCTCAACAGCCAAGGAAACAGCTGGGCCCCACAGCAATCCATATGAATACCAATTATTCTTTGTGCATGTTTGCAAAGAATCATTAATTAATTAATTAATTAAATTAATTGATAATCATAGACCGCTATTAGCGCTGATCGACAATTTGTATTGTAATCTTGGCTCAGCCATCACGATTACTCACTGCGATTCATAACTCGATGCCCCGTCGTATTCGACCTATTCGCCCATTCCTGGCTTCTGAGTTTGTGTTCTGTGTTCTTCAGTCTCGACGTGTTGCCATCGGGCTAAATTAGAGATAAACACACGAGCTGACAACACACACACACCTACACACACACACACACACCCACACACACACACACACACACCCACACACACACACACACACTCAATCGCAGACTGAGTTGCAAATGCGTTTGCAGCAACAGTAGGCAGCGGTTACTACGCGAGCTGGCCATATTTATGGGCCCACAAGTGAGTTGTATTTTTCAGTGTTTAAAGTGAGACATTTGCGTGAACATTTCAATTAAATAAAGTCGTGGCCTAAAGCGAAATCCTTGTACATTTCGCAACGTTGATCAACTTAAGTGACATTTTTGCTTATATGTATTCAAAAGAAATACACAACTTTCAATGATTTTGGGGCAATGTCTTGCGACAATAATTTAACTTGTCTGGTTTCTTTTATGTGAGTTTTATACGCATCCTGCCGCCTGGGATAACTGGGATAAAAAGCAAAAGTTTACAGTTTACAGCTGCCCCAAGCGACGCACTCAGTGTCGCTTACGATGCCATCCTCATCAATTCCGGCAAACGTTTCCATTCACAAATTTAAGTAGATGGGTTGGCCTACAACAACCTCGCCTCGATCCTGTTTCCGTGCTCTGTGCGCGAAAGTTTAACGCTTGGCAGTGCGGCACATTAAGCATACGCTCTGTTGCATGCGGCCAGCACAGTCTGACGACTGTTGCTGGTGGCAAGTGGCAAGTGGCAAGTGGGAAGTGGAAGTGGGCAAGTAACCCTTCATTCGCTGCCGGGGCATGTCAAAAATTAAACGAAGCAATAAATTATGCGTCTGCCAATGGGCGCCAGTCAGCCAGCAACAAAAAGAGGAGCCAAATTTATATACATATGTATGTACACGTATAAAAAAATGGGTGTGTGTTTCCCTAAGTATTCCATTATGTATGCAGATTTCAATAATCTTTGGGTTTTCCTCGCTTTGTGTGTGTGTGTGCGAGGGTGTGCGAGTGTGTGCGACTGGCAGCAGTTTAGCGACTATTATACGCCGGAAATTTTACCCAAAACAGCTGCTTGTTCCGGTCTTTGGATCTTTTTGGTGCCTAGGGACGTCCATGACACGAACAAGGCCAAAGTGCCATTTTAAATTCGTGATTACTTCGTTTTGATTTTCTCCTCTTTTTTTTCTTAAGATTTCTTTGCCAATTCACTGAGTTTCAACGACATTTTTGGCACTACTTTCAAGCGGCCTCTGCTTTTATTGGGAATCCCAATTTTATTCATTAATGAGCAGAACATTTTTGCTATTTTATTCGTATCTGTTTCACACTCTAGAGTTCATATTTAGTCTAATTTTGCCATCGATTTTATTTTTTTATTATCATTATTATTTGTGTGGAAGGATTTTTGTTTTATTTTAAACATGTTCAACAGATACGTAGGGTGATTTTGGGTCGAGCATTCTCGACTGGCGTATTTATCCTCGTTTGGGTCAAACTTTTTGCTATTAAGTAACTTGCCAAGCTCTTTTAGATACGTCGATTGTTTTCCAATTTCCTTTATGGGCTCTGGCAAAGCCTAAGTCCCCCCTTCACCCGTAGTCCCATGAGTGACTCAATGGAAACAATTTCTCTAATTGCCCACAAACTAAATGGGCAGCAATGAAATTTGTGGCAAAATGTCATCAATAACTATAACCCCCAACATGTGAGAATAATAATGTGTCTAAAAATATTCAGACTACCTTTTTATACTTCTCAAAATATACTTATATAAGAATGTTTTGTAGGGAACCAGACTCATTAGCTGGGTCCACCGGGAAAGGCGGATGTCCTCGAGGGGATGGCGTGGGCTAGTGTCGGCACTATGTGTTTTTTGCGAGTTTTGCAAATGACTTCAATTTGATGAGCAGTGCCACGCCCACAGCGCCACAGCATATGTGATGTGCCTTGAAACTAATTTTAATGCGTATACCTATTTAAGGTAATTATTTATGTATTTTTTGCAACCGTTGAGTCGAGTCTGTTTTAGAGCCTCAATTTGTGTAGTCGCGAATTAAGTTAATTAATGAATTGCATAAGCTGCCGCTTAGGCATTAGCTGACATCCTTGTCCTTGTTGTCCTTCGTCAAGTCAATCCCAGCAACAACAGCAACGACAGCAGCCAGTGACAAAAATTCTAAATGTTTCTTTGGCAGGTTTTTGTTGTGCCGCATTTTTAATTAATTTTGCAAGGGATTTTTGCGGCTTATGGACTTTGAATATTTTCACCCAGCCATCCATCCATCCCCATTGTTCCGTAAAACAAAAACAAACAAAGTAGCAAATTGTACATAATATACATATAAATATACATATATGCAGGGATATACATACATGTATGCATACATGTAGAAAACATATACATACACCGAAATTTGTATGCATAAATATTTAATGGAAAAAAGCGACCCAAATTAAGCGAAATGCCCAAATATGTAAATATGCATAGTATGCCATCATATGTGGTATGTCTATCTTGCTATTGTTGTCGTTGTCGTTGTCGTTGTCTCCGTAGTTGCTAATGTGTCTGAGTCTTTAGTCAACTGCCACAACAACTGGCAACGCCGAGCACGTAATTCATACGTCCCGTTTCACGCATGACAATTTGTTATCAACATACGGTCTGTGCCGGTGGGAATCGAGGAATCGAGGCATCGACAAAAACTAAAACAAAAGTTCAAAAGTCCAAACAACGCACGTAAAGAATGACAATGTTTGTATTCAAATCAAGTACAATAGTTATTGGAAAGTTCAAAATACTACATCGAACAATCTTTTCATCAGTTTACCAACTTATTTTAATCACAAAAATCCAGTTAAAAGCTAGATTTAACAATGTCTATCTAATCTAAATTTTGCTGAGCAGACTTGCTGAATCAAATCCAACCAAGAGACAACTCGGTTTAATTAAAAAGAAATCTTGAAAGTACTTTACTAGGCACTTGAATTAATTAACAATGAAATTGAACCATGAAATATTCAAGAGTATGTTTTAGATGTGATGCTAATGCCAAGGAACAGCCACGAGCAGAATGAAAGTGAAGTGTAACTATTTCTGTTATCAATAAATTTCTATAGGATATCAGTTACACAGGAGCCATGGAAATGCTGTCAAGGGGTTGGGCAGGATTACAGTGAGTGTAATGTATCCAAGAGCAAGGTTGAGGACAAACCAAACGCCGACACATGTATAAGAATAATGTATGAAAGGCCAAGGACTGAAGAAGACTCCCACGCAGCGATAGCTTCCTTGCCACACACGGAGTACTTGACATCCTTGACTTCGGCTTTCTGCCATCTGAGTATGCCTGTCGGGTGCAGATCGTGTTTGTGTGTGTCTGTGTGTGTGTGTGTGTGTGTGTGCGGGTACTTGTATTTTATAATTTATGATGGTAAACTTAGAGTGCTTTATGCATATGGATGTATGTGCGAGTACATCATTTACACATACATAGCCAAAAAGCAACAAATACTTGAACGCCCTCCCATACAACATGTGCCAGTTGCAAGAGCTTCAATAAAAAATTATAAATTATTGTTCATGCGTATTGAATTAAGCGCCGCTCACACCCACACACTTACACTCTAGCACACATGCCCCCAAACAAAATTAAGAACACCACGCCCCTCTCCTGCCACACACACACACACAACAAAAGTTGGCAATGATTTGAAAATTTATGCAAAAAATGTTTCGGGCCTCTGGAAAAGTTTCGCAGCTGTCAATAAAATAGAAATTTTGTAGCCAAGGCCAACGAAATGTCAAACGCAGGCATTAAACAATGAGGCGGCAGCAGTCTACGATATTTGTTATTTATTAAGATTTGTTTACATTTTATGGTATTCAGATTTGCACATGCCACTCAGTGACAGTCCCAGCCAGTCTCCAGCTAGTGCTGAACGCCACGAGTGATCCGATATCCTGCGTTGACTTCCCCTCCCACGCCTACGCTCCTGACCGATTTGTCCTGCCTTGCGTAACCACATAACACATTGTTGCTTTACATATTTCTCACTCCACCAGTTTGGCTGCCTGCTTCAAGCTGAATAGAAGCATTTTAATATACGTTCACTTTACGGCGTGTGTCAGTTTGTGGGCGTTGCATGTCAACATCGAAACTTGAGTCCGGAAAAGGCAAAGCAAGCTGTTGTCCATGGGACACGTTATGTTTTCCTTGTTTTAACTAGCATGCTTTAAGCTCAGATATAAATAAAATGCGCATCATCAACTTGCTCTAAAATTATTATTATTTTTATTATTTTTATTATTATTGTTATTATTATTATTATTATTATTAGTAGTAGTAGTTGTAGTAGTAAAATGAGTTCTTGTTTAACAAGCTTTTTTGCTTAGCAAGATGTGAGCTGCTGTTCATGTTTGAATAATATTTTCATAACCATTTTAATAGTCTTGTTCAAAATATATATATATCAATTTGATATGCGTTCATCTCTTGTTGCAATAAAAAATCCAAATTTAATATGTGCAATCAAATTTAATAGATTCCTTGTGGCACTCATTATAATCATAATGTCAATTAAGCACTCAAAAGCATAAAATTACATTTTGCTTTATATTATATATTGAAATGTATGTATATATACATTTATGTAAATGCATTCGCTGAATTTATGAGTCATAAAATCGCAAAATTCATTTGAATTGCTTTAGTTCGCATTAAAATTCCAACTGTATAACTAAGGTATGTGTGTTGTGGCAATCCATCAGGAATCAGTTTCCAAAGAGAGCCAGAGCCACATTGTTTCTGTGGGGTGGATTAGAAGTTTACAAATATGGGGATCTTTGGCAATTTAATCAAAGACGCAAGAGCCATAAAATTAGAAGACATGCGACAAGGTTGGCCAGCCGATGACAATAAGGGTCACGGTCAGCAATAGGAATGAGATTAGGGATGGGGAGGAGAGGCACTGTGGCCGAAGGCACGTAAATCCTTTAGATTTGCAGGCATCTTTGCAGGCAGAGTTGATTAATTCACCAACTTTATTTGGCATTTTTATGAGCAACTGCAGCTTTGATTGAAGTCGTATCTCGAATGTTGTATGTTGTATGTGGTATGTTGCATGTTGTGTGTTGTATGTCGCCAGGTCGAAGACATCGCCGATAGCCTCGGCATTGGTTTACGTGCAAACTTGGCCAAAAATAACTGTGCCCGTGCAGCCACATGGCTATCAAATATCCATTTCCAAGGTCAAAACAGCAGCAAAATCGAATCGAAGGCCCGAAGGAAATAGAAATAGAAATAGAAACCAAAAACGAGAACGAAACTGATCCAAAACCAAACGAAGCCCAACTGAACTGAACTGAATTGGTGCGTCAAAGCGTCAAACGAGCCAAAATGAAGAGAAAAAGCGATACTTTTCATGTATTTTTTCCGTGTTTTATTTATTTTTTTTTTTGTTTTTCTGTTTTGTTGTACCATTAATCGTCAAAATTGCTCATTTTATTGCTTTCAAAGTGTTTTCGAGGCTGCCGTTGCTGAGAAAGTTTGCACGTGCCATCGCATGCCACAAGGACTAGGCTGCCACTCTGAGCTACGAAGCGCGACGGCATGAAGACAACCGACGCGTGTAGTCGAAAAAGAAAAGAGAAGACAAATCGGAAATAAAAGAAAACCGAATGCGGAACCAAACCAAACATCGACAAAAGCCTCACATCAAATGCCTGGCAGACCAGCAGGGCAGGTGGGCTCACAGCAATTCGTCAAGTATCCATGGCAGGCGTTATGCATAAATCAGCGTATCCTCTGAAGCATGCCTTCTTCTGCCTTTGGTCTGTCACCAGAACACACACTTTTCGCAACCTGTAACCTCCCAAGACAAGGGGTGAAAACTGGCATTGTACTTTTGTCTAGGCTGGGGGTGTTCGAATTTAGACACATGTTTGCTTGCTTATAAGTTCAGTCAAAAATTCATCACTTTCAATGATTCAAATAAGAACAGTCCCGTTTTGTAACCATGCTAAATTTGGCCAAAATAACTTTAAAGTGTTTTTTTTTTATGTAGCAATTTAATTTAATATTGATCAACCTATTGAAAGGTTATAAAATATTGTTTTGAAGATTGTATACATAATAACAGGGAATTGAAATTAAATAACATAAACATATAATTGGTTTTAACATATTACAATATTACGTAACATCAATTTTATCATTAAATATAACATTTGTTGCACATTAACGTTACAATTTAACGGCCAGCTGTGCAGAGGTCGCTGGTGTGGAGGCGCTTTACTTATCCTTTTATTTATAATCTCACTACTACTAAGATAGGAAATTGAATTGAAAGTTTATAAAAAATAAAAACAAAATCAGTCGGCAGGTTTCGAACCTACGCTCCCAGAGGCAATCTGATTTCGAGTCAGACGCCTTAACCACTCGGCCACGACTGCGCTCCGATGCCAGCTGCCAAAAGAGCTTTATCACTACTTATCACATGAATGTGTTTGCATGTGTGTATGTAATGACAACTCGCAATTGTGCTATTTATAGCACACTGGTCTAATGTATCTCAAAATGCAAACATACACACAGTCCAAATAATAATGTCATCTTCTGAGTGATCTTCACTCGGTTAAACTGCCTCACTTGAATCAAGAAACCCTTTAAATAACTGTGTAAAGCTGAAACTAAAGCTGCCTCAATCTTAAAACTAGACGAATTTTAGCCGATAAGAGCGAAGCAAATTGACTTTGTCTCCAGAAGTTGTCATGTCCGATTATCTATGTTCAAATATTTTGCTCTTTACATCGATTAGTTCATTGATAATTTTCCCGTTCTGCTTCTATATATATATATATATACATATACATATACATATATATATAATAAAAATATAAAAACAATGTTAAAAATGAACAAAAGGAAATATTTTCATTATTGTTATTGCGCAGCCGGTAGGATTCGAACCTACGCTCCCAGAGGGAATCTGATTTCGAGTCAGACGCCTTAACCACTCGGCCACGACTGCCCGCTGATACCGACTGTCAAAAGGGAAATAATCAAAAATGCGCCAATAATATATATGCGAATTATATTTGTTGGGACGTTCTGCTAGGAATTACTTTTAAAATTAAATCTATTTCCTGTATTTCATACACCTTTGTAAACCAAAATGAGCTGTTGGCCAAAAATATGCTGCGCCTTCTAATACTGTTGAAAATTATGTTAATTTTACATTCAATGCAACCGTGCATCCCTACATATGTTAAGTTTCCAATTATGTTTATCAACACTTTATGTTAAGCATCTGATTTAGTCCATAATAAACGTTGCCCAACGGTACAACACAATCTTATCCAGGCATTCCCTGGCGCGGGGAAATTTCTGTCCAACAAATACAAATTATAATCAATATTTAAGGCTACTTGTAAGAAAGGAGATTCGGTCGCATTTCCTATTTATAATCAAATCAATGTTGAAGGATTGTGTTTATAAATTCAGCACCGAATTGGCATATATTGATCTGGCAGCAAACTAGGAGATGCGAAATAGAGCAATATTTACATTTTGCAACAATAGATAAACAACTGAAACTTCCTTTTTATTTGTGTTTATTGACAGAGCACAAAAACAGTGAGCAAAATGAAAAGGCGAATGAACCTAAACAAATTTCGTGGCGCGTCCTGCCAATTGGATTGAGCCATCCACCCACCAAACTTCCTGTCAAATTCTTCCTCACCTTCAGTACATGTTGCCTGTTAACCATTTTGTTTTTTGGCAGCCACAGTTATTACTCATTTACAGACATTTGGGATACATTTAAAGCTGGGGTTGGGCAGCGGGATCCCCATTTGTTATTTGCATTGGACTACAAAATGAGCAGCCAGCAGGAAGCAGACAGTGCTGAAAAAGTTTAAAATCTTCGAATGAATTTAATATATTCAAAGTATGAAAAATTCTCACAGCCAAAACTTTACGCAGCTGGGGGGGAGGCTGGAATGTTATCCGGGTGAACTCCATACTCCATACTCCATTACTAAAATTACCATCCACATCCTCATCATCATCATGGCTGGTATCATCTACGACCCGGCTCTTATCGTCAGCTTCATGTCGTCGTCTATAATTTTGGATTATGTTTATTGAGTTATTTTGTGTAGAAACTTTATTATTTCCCATGCACAACTCTGACAATCATTTGCTTGCAAAGGGTTGGCACACCTGTCTCACGTGACCGTCGTATCCAAGCCCAGACAGGTTGGAATTTGTGACCCAAAATGCTTGGCTTCATATTACATATTACTCATATTACACATCTTAATTACTTCTACAAAAAATCAGACCATGGTTATGTCCTCCAGCCAGGTCATTGTCAAATCCTTCAGCTTCGTAATTGTTTGTTGAGTTTCGTTTCTTTATTTTTCCATATATTTGACACTAATTGATATTACTTGCTTGAGGCTCATTACACTTGGCATTATACAGTATTTTAATGAAAAACTTTTCAAACATGCTTTAACTGAACTCTTCTCGCTGATTGTACTTTAATGCAGTCAAATTAGTTATGGAGTTCGTAATTTCTGAGAAATTTTGAATTTATTTCCAAACTGAAATTAAAAATCTGAAGTCAAGCAATCAACAGCGTGTGAAATGAGACAAAAACTGAAAAGTACGAACACATAAGGCACCTCAAGTCTGTAAACAACAGTATATATAAGAAGGATAAATTGGTTTTTTAATAAAAAATGTTTGAAATATGCTTAAACTGAACTCTTGTCGCTGGTAGTACTTGAGTGCAATCCAATTAGTTATGGAGTACTTAGTTTCTAGGATATTTTCAGTATTTCTAAATCTGAAATTGAAAATCTGGAGTTCAGAAATCAAGAGCGTGTAAAATAAGATTGAAATTAAAAAGTATGAAGTCACAAACCAGCTCAATTCAGTAAAGAAAAGTTTGTATATAAAAAAAATGACTGAAGCACTGCTAAAACTGTTCTCATTTGAATTGTGGGCAACTGCTCTGACTGCTTATGTTGGACAGTCAGAAACGTACTCAGCTTGACCAATTCCAAATAAAGCCAAAAGCATAAGCCAGAGCAACAAGCTAGAAAAGCCATTTGCAAAATGCTTTGCAAGCGTTGACAGCGCAACTGACCCGGTTTTGCAGTCCGAAGAGCGGAAATCGCTTTGAAACGATGTCAAAGGGAATTCACACAGGATCACAAGGAATGTGCAGTGAGGAAAGTGTTTGAGCGATGAGCGATGAGAGTTGAGTGAAGGCCAACACACAACACATCAGCATGTGCGCAAGAGGAGCATTGAACCAGACACACACACATGCACACGAGATGGGGAGTAGACATTAAACGAGCATTAAAATATATCAGGATGCCAAACGCATCCGTTCGATCTTATTACCCAATCGTATATATCTATGTATACACATTCATACGTACTGTGAAATGGGAAATTCAATGAAATATTTATTAACCTTTAATCAGCGAGCAAATGCAGACAACAGACAACAGAAAACAGAAAAAGGAAAACAGACAGCAGACAGCAGACAGCAGACAGCAGACAGCAGACAGCAGACAAAGCATATTTTATGATGCATTCCACTGGATATCGTGGCATTTGTGTGATTCGCGTCAATGCTCTCCACTGCTACTATGTGCGATGTCTCGCGATATACATATTTGCTTGATCTCTTGCTGCTGCTGCTGCTGCTGATGCTACTACTACTAATAATAATCACAAATATTTGATGCCAGTTCAGAGCCTGAATGTTAATTGCCATGCCAGGCTATAGGGTTATTAACTTGTGTGTGTGTGTGTGTGTGTGTATGTTGTGCGTAACGGCGAAGATTCGCAGACAGGAAACGACACATGGTCTGGCTGGGAAATTTGAAAGATTTTGTTACCCATCAGTTTTTATGGCTTTGCATGTTTGATTGGATTTGTTCAGCCCATCCATAATATTTGCTTTACGATTTGCTTCAAGATGCACTTTGATCAATTGTTGTCTCTGTTTTGCCAAACAATGCTGCCATTTGTATCTGTATCAACAATGTTATAAAAAAAATGCTCACCTTGCTATAAACATACATCACAGCTTAATTGGACCAGGAACCTAACCAAACCAGGAACTAAACTGACTACGAAAGATTGGTCTATTGTTACCGAAAATACTCAACTTTAGGTAAAAAAAAAATCCGGATTTAATGGCAGCCAGGTGTCCATAATGTACCTGTTCTAACCCTACAAAACAGGTGGGGAAACCTCAGTTTATTAGGGTCATATATTTATATGGGTGGTTAATATATGTGCCTAACACAGGTCTTTGGAATTTTTGAAAACTAATGAATAATTAGCTTATGGCAGGCAAATATATTTTTTACTTGACACTGGTCCAATTAAGCTGTGAGACACTGTATATACTTAGGCCTAACAAATACCAAACGCCTCCCAGCATATCCGCCCCCTTTCGTTGACACATTTGGCTGAGATTCGCAGGGTGTTAAGCATTGCGGCGCGCCACAAAATCGCCGCACTGCCAAATTGTGTTAAAAAATAAAAACTAAAAAAAAATACTTAAACCAATAAGGGCCTAAACACATAATAGAAAACACACATACGTATACTTTTTATAACCACTGTTCACAATTAATTATACCTATTCAAAACTAAGCTAAACCCAATTGACAAATAAAACAAATACTTTATATATATGTATGTACATATGTGTTCATATGTATTCCACAATTGGGCTGCTTTTATATTCAACAAAATGTTTGCTGATGAAATTTCAGCTTGAAGTGCTTCCGCTCTTGACGTTTATGTATGCTAACCAATTTGGGTATTTGGCCAAGTTATTTATCTGTCACACTATTTGTTTGAGTGCCACATATAAAGTCACACCTGTTGCATTCACCTTTAATGTGTATGTGTTGTGTGCTGCTGAGAGCAACATAAATTCTCTAAGGCTAATAAGCTTTTAAACTTGTCTAAAAATGGCTCACTTAAGTTGAAATTGTCAAACTGCATACCAAATTTGGTAATGTTTGCTTTAACATCTACCCAGAGTAATAGATACGGTTAGATAACCATTCATACATGTATGTATATATATATATATATGTATGTATATGTATATAGATATAGTGCAATGGTCCAAATACGAATTAAGTCTTTGCCTGTGACGCTGAAGCATGAGTATGCATTTGAATGGCTTTGAGTTGATGTATTTAATGCAAAAATACGTTGCACATGGCAGATACTCTTTGGCAGCAAAGCAAAATGAAAAATGTCAATTTGTGTTCAAATATTTACCATGCTAATATTCAGCAATGCAGTATCATTAGAGGACGATTGGTCACTTGGTGCTTGGCAACAGCTTAGTGCTTGTTAGCGAGACTCCTGCAATCCGCTTAGTCAAATTATCAAAATAATTTGACAGCTTGCAGGACCCAAAGAACAACGGGAAAATGGATGGAAATAAGAGATTTCGAAAAGTGTTGGGAATTTGGGAAAGCATTTAAAGAATTAATCTAAACGTTTGCTTATTGACTACACGACTCAGTACAAGCGACTGTCCTCTCTCTCCCTCTTTCTCTGTCTCTGTCTCTGTCTAATTTAGTGTCTTCTTTTCCGCTCAAAGCGGCTTTTGGGGTTGTGTGTGTGTGTGTACGTGTATGTGGGCGTGTATGTGTGCTGCCTGGCAGTTCACTTTGTGCTGTTTTTTGAATTTTGTATGTTTGCCCAAGCAGCTTTAACTTGGGGGCCAAACTTGGCCAGGACAAAATACGTGGCATGTCGAAGACTCAGTTGTTGCTGTTGCTGTTGTTGTTGTTGTTGTTGTTGTCCGCCTAATGTGCTTGTATTTACTTAAACGTACAAAACGACACAACTCAGCGGCGGCAGTGGGGTCAAAGGCACAGTCTCTGGCTATGTTCACCACATTAGCGCCCACTTCACTTTTGCTCCACCTCTGATGAGCAGCAAATTGAATTTTATTGACTTGATTCGCGCCCCGACGGCCGCATTTCATTTTGTTGTTTGTTGTCGTTGTTGTTGTTGTTGTTTTCTTTTTTATTTATTTTTTTTTGTTCGTCTGTTGTTGTTCTTTCTGACCATTTGGCTGGCCTTATCCCGAGCATCGTGTCCAGCCCAACGACTGACAGCTCATGTATACACAAGAAATTGATTTCTGATTATCAGTGCATAATAAAATGACTAAATCCGCTCGACAGAGCGACGAACAGACAGACAGTCAGTCAGTCAGTCAGGCAGCCAGTCAGACAGCCAGCCAGTCAGACAGCAGGTGGCCCCCCTTTTCCCAGGAGAAGTTTTAATGAAGCGTATTAAAATTTAATTAAATAACAATTTGCACAAATGTAAATAAACACGACGCTGCTTATGCAAAGTGAGCGCGAGAAAGCAACGGGAAATAAGCTAGAAACTCCCGACTGGAGACTTGCGATGGAAGGTGCTGCCGCTTGCGGTGGAGCGGACGAGGACGGGGGCGGGGGCGGGGACGGGGTGCGTAACCGCGCTGCCTTGCCAACGCCCAGTGCGGCGAACTTTGGTCATTAAATTAAGTGCACGGGCCAACGACGACGACGATCTGACGTACAAAAGCCAAGCATCGAATGACACCAGCGACGCCCATGTAGCCGATAACTTCGACTTTGAATGCACACTTCATATTAAACATAAATAAAAATAAAAAAATAAATAAAAATGTCATCGAAAGTATTATATAATTTCAATTAAAATTTTAATTTTATTTAATTAAATTTAATTTTAATTTTCTCTTCGCAAATTCGCAACTTGAATTTCACTTTTTTTAAAATTTTTTATTTTTTTTGGGTATTAATTGTAATTGATCACATTTAGTTAATTAAATTATTAATTATTAATTATTTGAAACAATTAGTTAAACTTAGTAGCCAGACATGTTTAGCAAGTGACACAAAACCAATATGCTGAATTAGAGTATATTTCTTTGTAAATAATTGAATTACGTACGAGATCCTTGATTTTCTGCGTTTTGAATTTCAATTTGCCATCAATCATTCAGCAATTGTAGCTGCCATATTTCGTGAGTTGGCTTAGATATAATGAAACCATGAACATAAATATTATTGCAATAAGTTAAGAGATTCCACACTTAGTGGCTTACTTACTTAAGCTGGCCAATATTATTCCAATTCTTAAAATAACCTTCAATTTCTGTTGTTTATGTTTGGGTTAACCCTCGCAGCTGTAGCAACTTGATTGTTTGCTTTCGCCCCCTGCAATTAATGTGATTTTTAATATTCGACGTAATTGTATTCTACATACACACACACACACATACATACATATATATATATGTATATTGTTATTATTTTTCCTTTTCTTTATTGTCTTTTACGACCGCATCGCTCATACGCACCGTGGTCTGTGGCAATTTCTCGCGTGTGGCAGGTAAAGTCACAATTGAATTTGCCGCCTGAACGTTGGCCGGGCAACACGAGTCACACACGACAAGCTGCGTTGATCTCCGCTTGCCACATATGCATATACATACATATGTATGTGTATACATAAGTATATATTACACATACGTCAGTTAAGCATAAAATTAAACACAGTTGTTATTAACTTTGTCAATAAAATATTGGCGAGATTCGCAAAATATTATCCACCCAAAAGTGGCGAATGGAGAGAGAGAGAGAGAGAGAATAAATAAAGAAGCTAAAAGCGAGAGCTTAATTTTCATTTATTGATAGCATGAAAGCGATGACTGTATTCCATACCTGGCGTGCTGGTCGTAAGACCATCCACCACTTTATGGACTCCAACTGTCCACTCAGCTATAAAAGAGATTTGTTATGAATGTGAAAGGGCGACGCATCGTAAATGTTAGGAAAGTGTATCTGTGTCCAGGAGAACAGCTAAGCGGCTTTTATAGTCAACTTATCGGTCATCTTTAGGGCACAGCGGGGTGGTTGAGTGAATGGAATGATGGCTGGCAGGGTCCTTCTCTTTATATCTTTGTTGTGTCGCAACTTTAGGGTTTTTTGTATTTGCATTTTACAATTGTCTCAGCGATTTCCAGTTTATGACCAAGCACAATAAAAATCTTCCCATTTATTGTCATCTGTGTTTGACAACAGCCCATTGCGTGCCGCCTGACAATTAAGTATTCATCACGTCGCCATAGGCCTCGAGCTGCGTGATTAATTTTAACCTTTTTTTTTCGGTTATCCGCCGCCTCATAATGAACTAGAAAAACTATTAACATTTTTGATTTTCTCACAGTCCAGCAACTGGCTACTTTTCGTTAACAACTTAAGCTTATCAAATTAAACGAGTTAAATTTCTCAGAAGTAAATTGTTCTGTATTCAGATACTTACAGCGTGTATGCTATTACAAGACCTATTACACTAACGATCTGCAAACGAACATAGAACGCAAATTATAAAGAGAAGCAGATTTATTCGTTTGGAATACCCCTAATATTGATGCGCAGTACAGAAACCTTTGTCATAAAACATATCACTTACTCAGAAATATACACAAACAAACATTTTCATAGTCATGTTGCATGCAACTGTTTTTCACATGTTCCCCAAAATAAAAGGCAGACAATATGAAATATACAGACGTTTTCAGCAAAAGCTGAAGAGGTCAAGGTCTTATAAGTGAAAGATTAATTTTCGTAGAATCGACCTTTGGCTATTTGTTTAAGACTGGCCTTGAGCTCATTTTGTTCAGATATGTTCAACATATATTTGCTAAAAATATGCTTATATTAATAATAAATATTATTATTATTACTTATCTCCTGAGAATTACTGTACGCTAATGACCTCTCCAGAGTATCAAAACCGTATACACAATTTTACGAGTTCATTTTAATAGACAACGTGTTAGCTTTATAAAAAAGTAAATTAGTTTTTTATTGGCTTGTTGGTTGTTGATGCCAACATGTTGTTTGTTAACGTACTCGGACCAGTTGTTTGTATAGTTGGCTTTTTGTGCTTCTGTTTACAGTTTTTTATACTCACATGCGGAAGGTAAAAGAGTAGGCTGGGTTTGTGCAATTTTGACAACGACAAAGACAATGTGGACAAAGTGTTAAAGTTGGGGTGCCTAGGAAGGCGATAAAATCGGTTATAGCAAATTAATAAAGCCACAAATATCCCATAATTTTGGAGTCCCAAATTAGGTGGGAAGGTTGCTGGCGATCTCCATCGGCCAGGCTCACCTCTGCCTCCGCCACCCCTATGACCCTTGGCAGCGACTATATATCGCTGTCATCAGCTGGTATTACTTATTCATGTGAGGGTATTTCGCAGTCGGTTACGCCCGACTGCAACGTTCTATCTCCATCAATTTTCAAATTTCACTTATGTGTGAGGGAGCTACGCTGGTTTCCTTGGGATTTGGTGGTTAGGCGGTTCGGGTGTTCACATGCAAGTGCAAAGTGGAACCCGAAAGAACAACTTGCCGGATTCTGTTGAAAAAGCCACAAGAGGCAATGCAAAAAGTAATAATAATAAAAATTATAATTATTATAATTAAACAAGCGGCACTCAATTAAGCTAGCTGGCTGCTGCATAATTTGTTGGCCAAAACAGCAGCAAGCGGAAGACATTGAGGCAAATAGGGGCGTGAATAAAATTAGGAAATGTGGAAAATTATTTTAATTTGTCTCAACTGCCACCGCCGACGTGTCGCTTGCCGCATTTGAAAGTTGCAAGTTGCAAGTTGGTTGTCGTGCAGCCGCCATTAACATTTATTTATATGCATTTTGTGGTGTGTCCACAAGTTGACTTCAACTTTACACCATCCATCTGCCACCAATTGCCACCTGGCACTTGCCACCTGCCACCTGCCAAGCTGGACAAAACGCACGCAATACTTGGTTCGTGTGCGTCGGCGGCGTGTATGGCTAGTTTGGGTTTGTACTTTGTACTTAGAGTTATGGTGCCTGCCACTGGCAGCCCTTGAGTCCAAATTGCGCGCTCTTAAATAAATTTATGAAAATTTATGAAATTATGCAAACACGCGCTGCGCTCCGGCTAAGTGGAACCAATTGTCAAGATTTTAGTTGGGTGGTTCGCCGGGTGGGCTTGGACCACATCATGAAGTACTGCCTCGTCGGAGTCTTGCCACGCTTGATAGCAGCTTATTATACAATTTGGACTGCCTTCCGCTAACAGCTGGTGATTGAAGTTTCCTTGGCAGATTTATAGCAGCAGCTAATTGCATAAGCCAACCTCAATTTCTCTCCTCCATTTCGTCTGCATTTACAAAATGAATTTCCGAAAATATCGCATATTTCCTTATTAAATCGTTCCCATCCAAATTCAATTTAAGAGAAATTGAAAATGAAAATATCCACAGAGAGGATATTTCAGGCCGCCTGTGCAGTGGCAGGCGCAGGGCTAAAGGAAACTTAACTCAACATAATCGTCATCTTTCTGGTAAGTTAGGTCTGTTATATGAATCTTACTTCTCCTTTGCAAAGAGCATTGAAGTATTTGCCAACTAAGCAGTTTTTAGCTAAAAGCACGAATTATTTTTAAGCAGTTTCCACGGCTAAGATTGCATTTTGCCACACTGCGCTTTTCAGGTATTCAACAGCAAAGTGCATTTTGCCATCTTTTACTAAGTACACATTTATCTTCGCCTTTTGGCAACAAAACTTTGGAATAACTTTAAAATTTAATATTTAGAAAGAATATTTTTAAAGAATTAGTAATATAGCAAATATTATGGGATGACAAAATATATTGTAAATATTTAAATATGCGTGAAACCTGATTAAGGTTCCTTGATCTACCGCGTGACTACCACCTCTTGCCAAGAGCCTCTGTTATTGCCAAGACGTCGCCTGCAGTGTGCCGGAAATCTGACGAATTGTTTTGTGTTAAGTTGCTCGGGGAAAAGCATCGCTGCCAACGCTGTTGTCTAGCTTTGAGTCATCACGATGAAAGGTGGAAAAGTTCACGGCTCCCGGGAGCCCCAGTGCGTCGCGAGTCCATTCACCCCAACTGAGAATGTACCTAAGCTAAGGGGTGTCGTTGAGTGCTCTGTTGGCACACAGATTAAGCATTCAATTGGTGAACTTGTGTCGATGTCATAGTCAACCTTAGCGTGCTCGCTTATGCATGTCATTTTAATTCGTATTCAATACATGAATGGGCATATTTAGCAAGCAACATTATGCAGCTGATTATCAGACGCGGAAACATTTCCACTTTAATGTGTAATAAAGCACTTTATTCCTAAATGTTACTTGCATATTATTTTAATTAGCAACTGCCATCCATAGGAAGAAAAAAAACGAGAAGCAAAAACATCAGCTTGCAAAAAGTGTCGTCTGCTTGTTTCTGCGCACTCGTTAGTTGGGAGCAGCTGCAGGATGCATTAAAACTTGGACTGGCCAAGCGTCTCACACGCAGCTTAATACACACGCCCACACACACTCTCACACACACACACACACACAGGCACACACACAGGCACACACTAAAGCACTCAGCCCGTGACTCGCGAAATGAGCGCTTAACAGGAAGCAACGTTTTCTATGCCATTTTTTCCGTTTTTTTTTTTTGTGTTTGTTGCAGGATTCATGCTTTTGCCTAGCGCCTCATTTTGCATGTCACTTAAGCAGCACTACGTTCCTCGTACCATTCCCTTCCCATCCCCCATCATCGAGCCCACCCCACTCTGGGACACGTCAAGGCGTGTTGCGTGTTAACTAAGAAGCTTGCTTCCGGCCCCTAATTCAATTTACGGGCAAGCAACTCGCTGGCAAACTCAAAAAAAAAAAAAAATTGTTTTAAGAAAATGTTTTAGCGTTTCCAATACGATAAGCTATAATCGAAATTTAAGCAGTCGCGATCGCTCACATTTATAAATATATATATTATATCCATATTAGACTGATATAAAACTAGCCAAAAATATTTTCATTTCAAATTGAAACGTTAAATCCTCCAACCAGAATTAATTCGTTTTGAGCACATTTTCAATCAATTCACAATGATAATGCAAATAACAATACTATCGATTACCGATTTTAAGAACAAGGCCAAACTAACTTAATGGCTAAATCAACTGTTGCCTTGAGATAGGGAAATTAAGGCGATTATCTGTCGCCATTTTTGCTCCCACTGATACACTTTGACAGCTGACAAATACGCCGTAGTCAAAGTGTCACCGCATCTCGGCATCGTCTGAGGGTGTTTCAAGAATATTTCAACGATTTCGTTGTGCCTTTTGGCAGCGGCTCGGTGATGACAGCAAAGGTGGCCCACATCTCAGAGGCTGTAAGAAAATGGCAAGGCCACACCCAAAATATTTCAGTCAATCAGTTAGCTAGTCAGTCGACTTTCACTTTCAACTTGCCGCTGTACTGGGAATTCTTTGTGTGTAATGACTGGTAATTATCCCTAATTAGTTATAAAATATTGAAGGGAAAATGTTTTTGGGTTGCCAACAACAAAAAATAAAACAACAACCCAAAGTCAACGGTTCGGCAGAAGCAACAAGGCCAAGTTTATATGGAGGCCATTAGCCAAAAGTTGTTGGCATCCGAAATTGATGCTTATACTTGATAATAATAATGATAATGATAATCATAATGATCATGATAGAAAATAATAATAATAATGTTCATTACAATAATAATAATTATAATTTGTGAAAATAGATTCCGATTTCACCTGTGTGCAATGATTAATAGCCTTTCTAAGAGTAACTGCAATAATTTAGCCAGAAATCTGCCACCCAAATAAACAAAAAGCCAAAAACTCGCAAATTTATATTACCTCTAAATGCGTAATCAGACATTTAGTTGGACTCCACACATCAAATGTAAAACAGTTCTTGACTCTTGACTCTTGTCTCTTGCCCCTTGCTGCTGCTGCTGCTGCTGCTGCTGCTGCTGCTCCTGTAATTATTGACGAACAAACAGAAAATTTGAACCTACGAAAAGTGTATTAAACTAATTTTAGCACAACACGAAAAAACTAATTAAAACACATTAAGCACGATTACGAATTAGTGTTGAACTTTTTAATTCAAACTAAAAAAGGAATTTTTACCCAAAAAATGTACATCAGCAAGCACTATGGGTAAAATGTAATGCATATTAGGAAAACTGAAGCTCAACATTATCAGTAATTAGCTCGTTAGCCACCCCAAAACTTGATTAAAATTGAATCTATTCGCAAAGCCAAATTGAAACATGGCAATTTAACTTATTTGCAACATTTTAAAACTAGCTTAAACTTTGCCAACTTTTGCAGTGCTTCAGAGCACTTAACCCAGATTTTTTCGTGGAACTTTTCTGGTAGTTTTCCGCAAATCTCCCTAAATGTTGAAATAACAAAAGCGACATAGCAGCGAAACAACAGCACTTTCTGCAGCTAATTTGCATAAATATTAACACAAATTATAAATATAGCTGATGTAATAATGACATAGAAGTTGGAGGACGATAGCTAAGAGAATAATAATATGTTGTTGATGGAATCAGAGCAATGAGAGCTAAGTGATATGGGGGTCTATAACCTTTCGACTGAATGGTGCAAAATGTAAACAATTGAAGCGACTAGTCTGCATAGAGTTGGGCGGGACAACTCTCAACTGGTTGTTCCGACCGAGAATACATTTATGCACATATGAACTTTCAACTTGAAATTGCCAGGCTTAAGGCTGGCTGAGATGTTATCAGAAATAACTTCCTTAATGCGTGGCACATTTCGTGACAAAACCAGTGAAATCAGCCTCGAACAATGATATCCTTAGGCTTGTTTGCTGCTTGGGCTGCGTGGTGCCATATTAGTTGGCATGTGTCAATGGCCTCCGTCAGAGTCGCCCCTTGCTACCCAAAGCCCCATTGACACGCAGTGTTTGACTGGCCACCCACTGATTGGGTTTCAGCCAAATCACTTGCAACTTGACTAGACGTCGCGACGTTTTTTTGGTTTTCACCATTTTTGGCGGAATCTGTTCGTTGCTCTCCATTTGCTTCTAAATACTTGTTCAAAACTTTTAATTCAGGTCAGCTGCATCAGTTGGCGCAGCGGGTTTGGTCCTTGGTCGCCATGGCATCTGACACTTTTCTTACTTATTTATTTCGCTTTTGTTGTCGCCTTGTGAAAAATTACATTGAACAATGTACTGCTTTGTGTTGTTGTACATCAGGTGTGGTGTGGGAAGAGAAGAGGCAATGGGAATGGGAATGGGAATGGGAATGGGAGTCGCTGCTTTGGTCAAGACAAGTTTATCAGCTTAATTTAGATTTGTCGCATACACAGAAACTCATATTTTCAAACGTTTTCTACTGTATTTTCCACATTTTCTTATATGTATATATATATATATATCTTGAGGTTAGCTCCTTGAGCACCTTCTCGATTCTGTGGGCTAAGTTTATTCTTTTGCATTTGCCCGCGGAAAGTTTTTTGTGCGTTGCTGTCAGTTGTTGTTCTACTTCAAATTGTATTTGAAACTTTTACTTAAGTGGCAAATGGTTTTTTGCCTGCAACTCAGACTCCATTTTCCAGCAGACTTCACACTTTAGGTAGTTGCAAGTCTGCAAAGTGGCAGGTGGGGAAGTCCTGATGGCAGAATAGGCACGTGCCATAAGCCATTTGTCAAGCGGCACCTGATTGGATTTCCCATGACTAAGCACCGCTGCCAAGCCGCAAGCGGAGCCCGAGCAGCAGTTTCTTCTAAAACGCTTAAGACCAAAATCTAATCACAGTAGGCTAGCTGGCGCTGGAGCTGGCGTGTAGCCAATTTGCCTTGTGGCCGAACATGACCCGCAAATCGTTGGTTAAGATAGGCAGCTGCACCAAAACACACAGCTTTAACCCCAAGTCCCAAAACTTGCCAAACTCGCCAAACTGACAAAACTGGCCAAACGGAAATGGCCATTTCAATAATAACTGCATAGCCTAAAGAGTTCCATAGAAGTCGGCCAAAAACTTTGCCAATTAATGTAGCTCGACATGCAATTGCCCAACATTACCCAGAATTGGCTCTTTTCAACTCTTTCAAATGCTGTTCGACTTTGTTTCTGGACAAATGCCTCAATCAATTATGGATTTATTTGATTTGTACCGCAGTTTGGGACAATAATATTAAGAATTCTTCATAATTAAATGTTCGGGAGCAAATTGAAAACAAACACCATTTGAATGGAATATATAATAAATAAATCAAGAATTTGGACAGAAAGTAATAATAGGAAACTGTCTCGATCTTAGGCTCTTGGAAATGGCAGATGTTATTCTGAGCAAATTGTGATTTTTATTTTTATTCACAAGGCAAACAAAGAAGTGCCGCCAAAGGCTTGTGGCATGCCGCCTGTCTAGGAGGTGCACAAACATGATTTACAGTGGCACATGCAGTAGCAATGTTATAAGCAAAATAACAATAACATTCGGAATATATTGCATATTGCAAGACAACCCACTTTCACTTGTGCACTTTAAAGTAGTGCAAAAACTGTGTTTGCACACACTTGTGTGTGTGTGTGTGTGTATGTGTGTGTGTGTGTGTGTGTTTATCTCTACAGTTGCCATGTCAGATCCGGCGAAGCTTCCCTTGGCGTGAGTTTGGCGTGTATTTGTTGGAATTCATAAATCCCATGAACCGAACACACAACACAAAAGTGCTAGACTAGCAGATACTCTGCACTAAATGCATTCTTCAATGAGTGCAACTTATTTTGCTGATCTTAAGTAGTAGAATACCTCAAATTAACCCTTCACATCTGCATCTATTTAATTTAATATTGATCAACCTATTGAAAGGTTATAAAATATTGTTTTAGGGAATTGAAATTATTAAACAATAAAAAAAACTTTATACATATGCTTAAATTTAGTTATTAATAACGTGTTTAAAGTTAAAATAATTTAATTCTTTTTTTACATAGTTAAAAACAATCATAGAATTTAAATAAAACACGGAAATTGTTATGCATTCTGTCATTTTGTATAATTTTCCAGCACGATTTTGCAGAGCTCCATAAGCATTTTTGAAGTTTGATAATATTCGCACTTTATTCACGCCTCCAACTTTTTGTTTTGTTTGCCTGCCCAAGGATAATCGTATGAATATATAGTGTACTCATAAACGCGTGTACGTAAACAATAACAGCTCCTGCTGCTCCTTCAGCTCCTGCTGCTTGCTGCTCCTTCAGCTCCTGCAGCTCCTTCAGCGCCTCCAGCTCCTTCCTTTATTACAACCGTTCCCTTTCCTGTTTTGATTAGGCAAGGCAGCCAGTTGCTGACTAAGCGAGAAACTTTTAACAACGATACACGTCTTACATTACTCCACACACATACACACATACACACTCAAACACACACACACACTCACACACATCATTTCAATGTGGGGGATGGTTGTGGAACTAGTTTGAAGATTGAAGTGCTAAACAAAATGGCGGCGCACGTTCAACGCTTCACTTAATTAAGCGCCTTTTTGTCTGCAGTAAGTTGATAATTGAGGTTTCGCCGGTTTCCAGTAAAAGTTAATACCCCCAAAAACCCCAAATAGCATAAGTGGCACAACAAAGGCGGCCACGTGAACTGACAATGCCAGTGCCAAAAATAAAACTTTCCTTCGCCCAAAACGAATAGAAAAAAATTAGAAGCAAGCAAAACAAAATAAAAAAAAAAGCAATAAGAAAAGTTAAATACTCCAGCAGTGGATGTATTTGGCAGACGTACGACGTGGTAATCGGTTAACTTCAAGTTATCTAATTGTCGCCTCCACACTCCACCAAACAAATACAATCGCACATCAGGAATTTGCGCCAAATCGAGGAAAATCTTAAGCCAAAAATAAATAGTTCGATTAAGACAGTTTGTCATCGATTCCACAAACGTCAATATATATATAATATATAATATATATAAAATAATAAATATATATAATATATTGGCATAGGTATGTACTCCGTTCCGATCGTGAACTCTATTTGTATGAGCGATTCCAGTTTGAGTTAACTTTCAATTTGTGTACTGATAGCCGAAAGCATCGGCTTGCACTGTATTCAAACATTGTTGTCGATCTCAAGATTGAATCGCAGCTGAAGTTTCTAGGTTTAACAACAACTGCGAAACCGATATTCATAAAAACGGACGGAGAGATGGGCAGTTAAACTGAAATGGGTAAGTCGTCAAAAGTGACTTAAAGAAGTTGGAAACAAGAAAAAGGCGTTTGCAAAACATAAAGTTTCAGATAGAGGAAATGAAGTAAGGCGAATCAATTGAAGTTGCAACTGACACAATGAGCAAAGTTCTCGAATTTTCATATATTTTAGTTTTCTTGATGAAGTTATTCGAATTGAAGAACATATCTAATGTCATATTAATTATTGGCTTAATCAAGGACGAATTTCATTGATGTTGTAAGTAGTGTAGAAATTGCAATTTAGAAATATAGCGAAATTTCTATGATAGATTTCTTTCCCCATCCGTAAAAATCGTGAAGACTGATTCATTTGCTACTCACAGCTGTATTTTATAGTCTTGAGGAGGGAATTGAGAGAATGAAAAAGTCAAAAGCTGAATTAATTCTCAGGCCAATCTCAACTCGTCCAGGGGACTACTTATATATGTACATATACTGTTATACAGGGGGATATATCTTAAATAGATGTACATCGCTTACGGGTACCAAATGGCTCTATTGCTGCAGCGGGCGCCATAAAAACATAATCCACATAAAGCTTTTAGCACAAAAACACCCACGCGGGAATTGCTGTGTTTGTTATTTATATAACAAATTCAGGCTCTTAAGCTACTCTAACCCGCTTACCTGTACTAACACGTACAGCAGCCGTAGAGGCAGCAGTCTTTGACCTGCTCAACTGGTCAACTGGTCAACTGGTTGACCTGTGTTTATCGCCGACAGCGGACAGTGGCTGCTGCAATTTGAACACAATCAGAAATCTGCTATTTGTCTGTGCTTGCAGCTAATTGCATGAAATAATCAACAACTTGAATACAGAATACAAATGTAAGCTATACACTGAGAAATAAATATATTTACGGTGCGCGAATCATAGAGTATTATCACCTATTTGTAATCACAAAGTATCTCTTTTGAGCTATGTTCTATATGGCAATAAGAGTTTTGTGATGATAATGATCTACTAAATTGTTTTTATACTTGAATTAAGTAGCAGTTGGTTCTTGATTTTAGCCCACATTGGTAATACATATTAGTTTTTGTGAATATGAAACTTAATTGAACTTGTTTTATAAGCCCAAAAATCGAATCTCTTAATATATGTGAAAATTACAGCTTTAGCAGGAGATAAAATCCAAATTATTCAAACCTTCCAACCAAGATTGAAAGTATATCAAAAAATCTCTGATCTCTCATATCATAAATGTATAGAAAATGATAGCTGTGTGATATAAATATGCACCATATACGAAGGTATAATTAATCCGATTTGGATGGCCACTTCTTAAAAATTGTAACTTTTATTACTATCTTACTGCCAGTTACATATTTGTCAGACTAAGTAGGGAACTGCTCATCCATTTTGAGGATATTAAGGACAAGCAGTTATAATTAGATTATATTTTTGGCTTAGATTTGTATTTTTAGAATGCATGACTTTAAATCACATTTTTGCTTTTACTAAAAATAACAGTTGGAAAGTATTTGTTCACCACATTTCAACTTTTAACTCAATTTATTTTTAATCCAATAAAAATCCGCAAAGAACGAGGAGTGCGGGTGCGAGAATGTTTGGAATAGGTGAATTTCGCTTGTGTACCACGTCAAAAGAGGTAGTGTGGAAGGGAAGGGAAGTGCAGTCAGATTATTGAGTATCAGAGGCTTTGATTGAGCAACATGTCGATGGCCAGCCATCAGCTGAAAAGGTGTCTGGAGTCCAGTCATCGACATCGTAGGTTGTGCGTCAATGATAAAATGCGCAATTTTTCGAGACAAATATTTGCAAGACACTTTAATTCACCGCAAACCAACCCATCACACACGCACAGTCACACGCACACACGCACACACACCGATACACATAAGTGTATAAAAATGTTGCTGGAAACTGTTGACAACAAAATAATTATTGGGTTGTGCTTGTGTTTTCTTTTTGAAAGCCAGTGTCTGAAGTATGCCATGAGCTTTTCATGCTTCGCTCGCCGTGAAACGAGATCCGCACACACACACCCACACACACACACACACTCAAGCATACACTTGCTTGTTAGCCATGCCACGTATGTAGAAAATGATACAACATGTTTGAGGACGAGCTGGAGGACAAAGTCGAGAGCGAAGCGCTCATCGATGCCAAACCAAAGTTACTACTCAGATGACCCAGAACAAAACTGCCATTAAATATACGAGACCTACATTCAACACAAACTGCAAAGCCTGACACTGAACACACACACAGACACACACACAAACACACACAGACACACACACATACACAATGTACAAACACCTTTGCTGATTGTAAGAACCGTTAACCACAAATGTGTCCACGACGACAGGATGTGTCCCTGTAATGGGATGCCTGTGGGGCTTTATGGGTGTGTAATGGCATATTTCAAAGTACTGTTCCCTTTTGTTACCCTCAAATGCATCCCACTCCCATTCTGGAGTGCTCACTTAGTTCTGTTGATACAAATTCGCTGTGCAACAGTTTTCCCCCTATTATTTTTCCCCGTCGCTTTGACGACAGGCAATAACAACCCCGACTTCGAATGGCTATCGTCTTCATCATACGAACTAAAGAATAAAAAATTTCAATTCCAATTAGGTAAATTTGCACTTCCCCTTATATCGCCATCTTGTTATGATTCTGTTATATTAATATCCTTTGGCAGTATCCAGTATTCCAGCAGCTGGCTCTGTTCTCAGCAGCAGGTATTAGAGTGGAAATACTCGATACTCAAACAGGCATACAAACCTTCTACACCTTCCCTGAAAAATTATATGGTCGAGCGTTTTAGAAGCCGGATCAACATTCAATAATTTTCTTTAAAAAAATGTTTTGTATTTATTTCTTCAATAAAATAAAATGTCCGAAAGCACTTATAAGGAATTTCTCTTCATTGGTGCGTTCAAAATTGAATTTATTGGTTATTCGATGTGTTCAATAAATAATAAAAATGAGTGGCAACAAACGCCTATTGACATTCATTAAATGTGAAAAAACCTTTTAAAAAATTGCACGCACCCTTCTGGCCGGCTGCTCGCGCCATGAACTCACCCCTTTTTGGCGGGACCAATTGTCAGCCAAGTGAATTGAAGTGACGGCTGTCTGTGCAAGTGCGAAGTGCCAACTGTGAAGTGGGAGGCGCCTAGGACCTATCTGTCATCAAGGCTCTTCACGCGCAGCCAGGCAACTAGTCAGGTGTCTGCCTCCTCCGGCTGAGCCAGAAGGACTGGCTGCCGCACTCTTTTGCTTCATACCCAACTACACGTCCTTGTTGTGCTTAATACTTGGCAGTGTTCTTGATCCTGGCTTGTGTGCAAGTCAAATTAAGTGGAAATGAATTATGGGCCGCACGCTGCTACCATAATAGCAGCGATACGAAACTAAACAAAAGTAAAGAACAGGCAAAGAGCAAGTTCAGTTCGAAGCACCAGACAACCCGGCCGGCCACAGTTCCATGAGGCAACAAATAGCGGTCAGCAGGATTTTGGCATATGACCATCGCAATTTGACTCATTAGCTGGCATCAGCTAAAACAACAATTGCCAAATGTGGCACATTATTAATATTTGTTCGCATTTCGCATTCCCTTCTGTCCTCAATTTGTTATGGATTAGCTTTAAATGACTTTTTGCCCAACACACACACACACACATACACAAATAATTCATCCTTCATTCGCAGTGCGTGTACGACGCGTGACACTCTGATTTATTTGCTCAATTAACGGCTCGAATTGCAGACAGTGACAGCCGAAGCCAAAGCCAAAGCTAAAGCCAAATGATTTTCTTAGCCCGTTGCCGACAAACGACATTAAGTAAGCCACAAGTCAGTTGCAGGGGAGGAAATGGTAACAGCTTAATAGCAATCATTCTTCCATAATTACTATGAACACCCTTTCGTATAATTGAATCCCAATTTTCTTTCGCCTATGAATATATATATATATATCTTAGCTGCCATACAAAGAAAAGATAAAAAGCAGAAAACAAAAAGATTACAAATATTCTGCTAAATTAAACTAGAAACTCGTAATTAGACCACAAAACCACTGGTTTGTTATTAAATCAAATTGATTCAACAGTGCATAAAATTGGTTTCAAATTATCTCCAAAGCTGCAAAGTTGCAGAGGCAATGATATTGTGGCAGTAAACTACGTAAACGACGTGTACAGCAATTGCTTGTCGTCTATCCATATCCAGTATCCAGCAGGTATGGCACACGGAGAAGTTCTCACTCACAAGTCGATCTATAAGTTGGGCTCTACATTTAATGGTGGGAACTCGCGATTACAACAAGCATAGAAGCGCAGTAGAACCTTTGACATCGCTTAGTTTAGTCAGTTTAGAGTAAATATAATATTATCAAAAACAAGGCAGTCTAGCCGATGGTTAACAAGAAACCGATGACAGTAAGCATATATATTCTCATAACAGGTATGAGAAGTGAAGTCGAGTAAACTGGCGCATTTCGAGTGCCATTTTGTCAAGGTGGCAGTTAAGTTTGTCGGGTGGTTTTTTTCTTCACTTGCACAAGTATCCTTGATCCCTGTCTTGCAGCTACTTGGAGTCTCCTTTTAATCATGACTTTTGAATGCTTGCTTACTTCCTTTCAACTTTGCCCTTGCCCTTGCTGCTAAGTTGCCTAATTTGCTGTGCCTTTGACTGCTCTCATTATTTATCCGTTCTGCTTGTTCTGTTTGGGAGCGCAACAAAAAAGTAGCGAACATAAAATTTACATTTTTTTTTTTTGGCCATTCAGTTCCATTTGTATCTTGTGCCCTGTATTAAGCAAATCCCAACCCCCTTCAAAAAAGAAAAAGGAAAAATGAAAACAAACCCATTTGATATGCCGCCAAATCTCGTTACGCCCAATTGCCGCTGTTGCCACGGCGAGCTGCATTAACAAGTTGCAAAGCGAATATATAGGCATTGGAAACGAATACGGCTATGAGTGTTTTGCATGGCCACGTTTTTAGCTAACTCTCTTTAAGCACTTGACAACATACAAAAAAAAAAAGTAAAAATCAGAATCAGTGCAAATATTGAAGTGGTAACTGCTCGACCAAAAGATGCCACTGAATTAAATATGAACATTTTCATCAGTTTCAGTTGTTCATGTATGTCAGCAAATGAGCTGAATACGACTATGAATTATGAATGTAAATTGCTCTGAAAGGTCCAATAAAATGCGAATATTTATTTTAAGCTTTAAACTTGAAATGTCACCGGACGACAGCAATTTGAGTGCATAAGCTCGTACAGTGGACTACCGCAAATTAAAACGTTGCAGCGCAAATATAATTGAAAATATGTAATATGAACTTCATTTAATATTTTACTTTTGAGCTGTACAAACACAGATACGAGATGCACACACACACACAGATAGAGAGAAGGATGCCATCGATGGGGAGGCACAGATGCACTGCTGTTGGCCGCCATTATAGTTATATGATTGGCACAGCTTCTGAGAATTCGTGCCAAAGATAAAGTAGCCGTATTATGTTGCATGTCGAGTTTATTTTGTGTGCGACAGCTGGCAGTGTTCGCTGCTTGATGCGCTCAATAAAATTCATGTTCTGACTATTTACAACCCTCACAAAAAGTAGCCATCAGGCATAACTTTAATCCGTCACAAAAAGCACGAAAAAATTTACAAAAAAAAAAAAAGAGCTCATAAAAACGTAAACAAAAGTTGCAACAAGAAATTTATGCAATGATAAAAGCCAAACGATTATGCATCTGAATTGCTTTTTGTTGCAAGTAGCCAGCGCAAGGAGTGATATAAAAATAACACCTCACTTTGCTGCCGCAGTTGTGATGATAATGATGATGGTCGCGTTACGTGTTGCCAAATGGCGTCCAGTTAATGGTCAGTTATCATTTGACAATATCCAGAAAAAAAAAAATATATTATTATGGTTTTTCTTCAACAGGTTTTTCCAGTTCAGTCTGCGCTCTAGAAAACTAATTTATGGACTTTCGTTAACAATTTGTTACTTAAAAAAAATAAAATTATCTTGTTAGACCCAGAACCCATTAAAAATTAGTAAAAAGGGTATAACAGGCAGAAGGAAGTATCTTCGACCCCATTCTTGGTCAGGTTGATATAGTCATGTCCGTCTCTCCGTCTGTCTGCATGAGACTATAAGAGCTAGAGACTTCAAATTTGGAATACAGGTTCTCGTATACCCAGCGCAGATCAAGTTTGATTATCTGCAGTCCCTGTGCCTGCCAACAGAAGAGAGTGCACTTGAAGACCTTCTCACATTTTGCCTTTCTCACATTTGCCAATAAAACAAATAAATATATTTAACAACTGAGTTCAGAGAATGTCGTAGTCGATCTCACTCGACTACAACGTTCTTACTTGTTTTTCTAATCAGCTATTTTTTTCAATCTTCTTTTTTGGTTGCTTGTAAATGTATACATACGACATTAAGTTTATAAATCATTGGATTAAAATGAGAAAGGGCAACGCACATTTGTTGGCATTAACCCGAGTTTGTCGACTTCGACACCATTGGAGCAGCAGCTCGTTAATCTTAGTTAGAGCAATTGCCTGGCTACACAAAGATGACCTCCAAGTGACGACCAAGAAGGGACTGTGATACTTATCCACAGCCAGTTACAGGCACAGCCCCAATGAACTTTGTGGCCACTTCATCATCAGTTGAGATTTTCACAGCCTTCAACAATTTTAATTCGTTTTAATTTATATCAGAGCTTTGACCTTTAAATTGGCTTTAGCAGCCCTTTGACATTCGTTTCACAGTTGCCCAAGAGCCAATTCACAATTTAAAAAAGAAAAAAAAAAAAGGGAACACAATTTTTACAGCTTAAAAGGAAATATAAATTTGTTCAATCATCTGCCAACATAAAAAGAGTGTTCAAAGCCATCATCAATGACCCAATATAGTTAAGATCTGTCAGAATAATCTGACGCAATATATGATTATGATTTTTCTTATAATGCCTAAAGTTGAAATCCCAAATTTGATTGTATTTCACATATGCATATTAATATCATTATTAATATTTTCAAATTGAATTTGTAAGGCTTTTCGGTAAGCTGTTGGTAGACGTATGTCAAAGGCCAAATACATAATGATTTTACCCACACTATTTGAGTTGACACTAAAGAGATATTGTGTGGGAGTCCTTTGCTCATTTGATGCCTTTGAAATTCACCTATGCTGAGCAGCATTCACTAACGAACATTGATTTTGTAATTTATGCCGGTTATTTAATTAATTTCTTTGAATTTCCATGATGCTTCCCTTGCCCCGTCCCACATCCTGCCCGGGTTTTGGTTTCCATTTTCTATTCCGAGACAAGATTTATGTGCAGTCAACTTAAAGCGGCACCCAACAAATAGATACAATGGCCAAGCTGATGGCGAGTCTCCATTTGTAACTATGTGTCTTCGTTACATGTACATCAAAATCTGTATCTGTATCTGTGTCTGTATCTGTGGGTGTGGGTGTGTGGCTGTGTGGGGTGTACATATTTGTACTCGTCAGCATATTTAGTTTAATCGCTTTACCCAAAGAGAGGTGGAGAATTGTCTCCAAACTCAACATCTTGATTTGAGTTTGTTGTGCGCCGAGCTCTGTCCCAGTTTTAGTTTCAGCAACAGTAGCAGTCCCAGTTTATGGCGAATCCTGATTATGTCGGTTGGTATTGGTATTGTTTACTTCATTATCGAATTGCTTCTGGCACAAATATTATGATTACTGACACGAGTTGGGGTCCATTAGTTGGGTCAACTGAGCCATTTGGCATGGCCCACATTGTTTTCCGGCCTGGCCTGGCCTGGAATCATTCAGTTGTAATGTAATTCAACTACAGCTCCTTGTGTCCTTGACAGACAGTTGCAAGTGGCAGTTGGTAGTTGGCAATTGGCAGTTGGCCGAGCAAGTCTCGCAAATGATTGAATAGCTAACTGCCGACTTTGAAGTTGCCAACGTGGCCAAATGAGCCATTTGCCATATACTACTTACCACTTACCACTTGTCCAGTGTTGAGCCCCTGTTACTTAGTTTGTTTTCAGCTTTGAGAACATCAATTGATTAGCTGCTTACTCGTATTTGATTGATGACACCACTCACCGAACACGTGCCACGCCAATGCGATTATTTCCACCCACTCACTCTCTCACTTCTTCGTCTCGGCAACTTGCTAGGCAAACGTATATTTTATTTTGGATGAAGTTCAGATCATAGGTGACGAACCCTAATTGATATGCCAATTATTTTCTTAAAGCGTTACCCATGGCTACTTTCCGTTCAAGTGCAAAATGTATGTATATGCTCGACATATTTTTATTATTTATTATTATTATTCTAAAGGCCTTCTATGCACAATGCTCTGCTTATGTCGTGTGAACAACTTTGTGTGTAGAAATTTACTTAATTTGAAGACTCCTCCTAGTACAGATTGCGCACACGCCACGTGTCACTCTTTATGCAATTTACAGAGCACAATCCCGAAACAAAGCTAGCCATTAAATTTGGCATTGAATGGTATCAGAAACTGTTTCCGCCAGCAGCTTTGGCGATTTATTTATTTTTCTGTTTTGCCAATTTGCCATTGCCTTGAGCCAAATCGCAGTGTGCAAGACTTGTCAGAGACAAGCATCGGCGTCGCGACTGGGCAATGGTCTTGGCCGCCAGTTGCAGCTTAAGCGTATCCATGCAGACAGCATTACATTGGAATGGAGTTAGTAACCCATTTTAGGAAAGCCAATCGACCGTATAAAGTGCAGCCGCGATATTCATGTCCGTCCATCTTTCCGCATGATTGCAAACTAGTCTCTTAGTTCATATAGAATCATCAGGATCGTATCTCTCTTTCAGACAGAAATTATCGGTCAAAAGTCACTACTAACGTGGACTTTATTCTATATACTTAATATTTGGACACATAAATGATCAACATCAGACTTCAGTATTAATTAGCTCGCATTGGAGAGCACGCTAGATTTTTCATCTATCCAGGTGGACAAGTTCATTAAGAGTATACAGTCTTCGGTATGCCTAATAGCTTCACATTTGTTTTTTATTTTTTTTTTAATTATCGGTGGTGGCCATCTCGATGTCCTTGTGCTCGCACCCCACAAGGATTCGTTTGTCTGACCAAGCAATCACGATTTTTACATTTTTAACCACACTTATTTCTGGTAAAGATATTGTTTGCGTTGTTTTTGCTATTTAATTGGGGCTTTGTATTTTATGGTAATGGACCACATACATAATGTATGTATGTAGGAATGGAGTGCTGAAGGGATTGACTACAGTCACGGTCATTTACATTTCATTTGGGTTAAAATGGAAGAGCCTCGCTTGCCACCGGCACCGTCTGGTCTTGCACCGTCTTGCCGGTTCCGGGGGGCAGCTGTTAATGCGACAGTCAAATTATATTCAATTGAAGAAGCCATTGGCTTTGGCATTTGCCGATTGGCTTAGAAATTGGTTTTGGGCGTGATTGGCGTTGGCATTGGGATTACCCATTTACGGCTGTGGCAACATCAAATGTATTTTCGCACTATCATCAGCGGTGTCGCCATCAGTTCCACATGATGCGATGAGCAGCAGCTCAGTTATGCTCACCCCATGCCGGGGGTGCTCAAGTGTGCCGTCGTCGGACAGATGGGGATGAAATGAAGTGCATGTGAAGTGGCGGCTCTTTGTGGATGCCACTTCAGACAGATAGACACATGTGTCCTGCCTCCATCGCTCTCTGTTTTAATTTTTTGGCCATTTTGCTGACTGTTGTTAGTTACTGATTGTGGTGTGCCTGGCTCATCAATAGATATGTCGGAGGGGCTCCAATCATTTGGTTATTCAAATAAATTGGCTGCTGCGCCATGCGCCATTCAAATGTACTCCACTTACAACCACGCAAACACAAGTACACACACACACACACACACGCACACACACACTCATACTCACACTCGCAAATATGTCTGAAGAGAATGTGCGCACATAAAAGATAATGAAAGTGTTGCCCTGCCCCAAGGGGACTTTTGTGTATCGCCGCCAACGCCTGCAAATATGCAATGAAATGTAGTTGCGATGGCCAGGTATGTCCAGGTCCGTATCTGTGTGAGTGTGTGTATTTGTGTGTGTGTGTATCGGCGAAGTACTCTAATACATGAAATTGCTTTCACTGCCAGCTGGAAGCTAATCAGCGTACATTGAGTCACAATCAAGCTGCAGCAAATTAATTAACTTACTCAGCTCACAGCGGGTCGAAGTCAATAAGCAGAAGCAAGCATAATAAAAGCATTATTAATATTTGGAAAGGTAATTGAATTGCTTTAAGCATCATCAAAAGTAAGCACCGATTTCATACAGATAGAGAAAATTATCACATTCTTAATATTTTTTCTCTCACTCTACTTGTCTCTCTCTCTCTCTCCTAGATCACTGCCAAGTCGTTGAACTTGGCTTTGCTTGTCGAAATTTCATTATGCACAACATCTTTATAATGCTCCTCTCCTGGTCTCCCCCTTTCCTCTCCTGGTCTCCCCCTCTCTCAATCAATAGCTTTGCTTGTATCTGTGTCGCCAACGCGATGCTTCCGTTTGTCGCTTCTCGACGGCTTTGATATCGATGTCTGACAGTCGAGCGCAAATTATTTTGCTGAGCAAATTGAATGTTTCTGAGAAATTTGCCATTTGTTGCTGCTTCGATTGCGATTGGATCCATGAGAAATTGCAGGCGGTTTTCAATGCAATTCTAATGAAGTCACTGTGCGGCATGCAGTGTGGCAAGCAAAGTTGTGTTACCATCAAGCATACAGCGAATATGCATTTGCTCGATGGCATATTGTGACCATAGCTCTAATCCCGCTGCTGTTCTGGCTGGACTCTGCCTGGTTATTGTTATGTGCTGCACGTGTGCTCATTTCTCGCAGCAGCCATAGATTCGGCATTTCATTTCTCATGGCAAGACAATGAGAGGCGGTGACCTCAGGTGATAACCACTGTTGACCTGGACTCAATTTTCTTTTAGGCTTCATGCTCCATTGGGTTGCACAACTTTTCGCCATTATATGCGGCACATAAATACTTGCAGCTTTTAACTGAAGTAGATGTTGCGCCCAAGCAGCAAAACACACATGCAAAATGCAGTTTCATTTGCATTTACCAACAAATGGCTTCTGTGGTTGCACACGCAACTTCTTAATGAGCTGTACAAACGTTGCCATAGACACACGCGCACACACACTCGTACACACACGCGCGCACACACACTCGTACAAACACACACGCGCACACACAGTCGTACACACACATTCGCACACCCACATCGCAGTAAGATCGCATACGGGAGTAATTGCCACGACCACAAATAAACTTTGAGTAGTTGTGGCATTTGCGCTCGACTTGAAAATATGCAAAGAGAAACCACAAGAATTAAAGGCTCTGCTTTCCGCTTTGTGTTCCATGGTGTGTGTGTGCTAATGCTGTGCAACATTTTGTGAAGCACATCTATAAGCAAAGATAAACCAAATTCAGAAGACTTTCTACCAACTTTTTGACGTATTCATCAACTGTTCTACGATATGTTGCTGTGTGCAAAGCAAACGTGTTAAATAACACGGCAAATGTGAAATTTCATTTAAGTGAATTTTCTAATTTTAAATTTTTGGCAGGATGCTCAACAAAAAAAACATTTTACGTATGCGTAATATTTGAAATGTTCTCCGTGGAATTTTTCATTTGCTGATTTAATTACTCCGAATTTATTTCGAGCTTTTCCAATCGAAATAATGCTGACCATGTGTGTAATGTATGTCAATATGTATGTACATATAAGTTGCTGTACACTGAGAAAAAAATCAAAGCATGTGATAAATATCTTAAAGCAAGCAAATATGCTGATATTTGATCAGTTCTTTGTGAATGCAAAATTCCAACTTTGCGTGAAAAATTCGTTGATTCATATTAAACGTTTTGTAAATGAAATGCCGCTTTCTCACTGTGTATACAAATGTGTATGTGTACTATACAATATATATTACATAATGCAATAAATCGAATTCGCACTTGCGGTTGCTTATATTAATCATTTTGCTGCCTTAATTAATAATACAGCATTTTAACAGTGGATATCATGAATAACTTTTGTAAAACAATGACACAAAATGCGCTAAGCTCGACGGTGTTAATGATATTATCCTGTGAATTACTTTCAAATTCAATTAAATGTAAATTGGCTATTAATTTCCGTTGACTTTTTAATTAAAATCGAGTGGAAAGCATCCATAAAATACTATACAGTTCTTAGATCTCTAATTCTTGCTGATTAAACCCAAAGTTGATTGGGATATTTGACATAAATATATATTAAATAAATATATTTATTATTTATTACATTACATATCGAAACTAGTTAAAATATCTCTACTTAAAGTAAGCAGAACATTTATTTATGACTTTACTAATGTGAAACGTTCTCGTTTTCTCTTGCAGCTGTTGCTCACTTTACTGCTTGAAAGCTGATTTGAATTGGGATTTTGGGTAAGTTTGTCAAGTGATAAACTTGGATGGTAAAACATGAAAGTTCGCTTATTGCTCGACAATAAAATGAGATTAGTTTACGCCCACACATTGTGCTGCCAACTAATGCGAGATAAATTCCATTGCTGCTGATGCACACTATAGAAGACATTAATTGCAGCCATTGCTGCTGTGCGTCGACTGCTCGCACTGGAAGCGCTGAGCGATTGCCAGGCCATGGCAGAATACCAATCAAAGACAGCTGCATAGTCAGCCACATCTACGGAGAGACACAAGTCCACACACACACCCCCCCACAAAGCCAGTTTCATCCATGCATACAAGTATAAGCACTTTCCAGAAGCATTTCTGTGTGCTTGTGTGCGTGAGTTTACCTGTCACTTGGAGCCCCAACACCAACCAACACCAACGAACACAACTCAATCTGGCGTGGCTTCCTCGTATCTTTGTCTCCGCAGCATATTGCAATTTTCACTGCCACTTCAGCTCATTTAACGCTAACAACGTCGACGCTGCCTTCTCTGATTGACAGAGCATTGAGGGCAAAGTCTGCGGTGACAGCGGCGCCGTGTGTTTGCACTCAAAAAAAAAAGTATGAGCCACAATTTCGGAAATTCAACTTTTATGAAATTGCACTGAGAAACACAATTCAATTAAATAAAAGTGTACCTGACAGCAATTCAGAACATTTTTGTCGTACTTTTAGAGCAATACAAATAACGAGCAAAGCATTGAGAAATTACACCAAAAACTATAGAAAACGTTGATTTTATAAATGAAATTACTGACAATAAATCGACACAATAATTGATGAATTACATACATATCAATTAGTAGAAATCTAACAAATTTACACAACAATTCAGAGGATATAACACTGCTTATCAACTAATATAAGAGGGCCTCAAACTTGAAGACCGTATTTGATTATCTTTGGCAGCAAAGGTGGCCCATTTATTTCAGAGTGTACTCTTGAGTGATGGATGAGTGGCGGGGGGGGCGCGGCATTGGCAGTTTGCCTGATGACTGCACACGAAACCAGTGAATTTTTATGGCGCCCGCCTGCCCCAATGAACAGCGTAAAACAAAACTTTCAACATGAAATGACATGCCGATTAAATTAATGCTATGCCTACCTGATAAAAGAACAGCAGGGTGGTTGCAAGGGGTGGTGCAAGTGGGGAAGGGGGGGGGGGGGGGGCAATAAAGCGATGTTGTCGTTGCTGTTGCCAGCATTGGCATCGTAAAAACTTTAAGAATCGAAACGCTTGAGCGTTATGCTTTGTAAGTATCGCAAAATCTGTTGCCCCATTGACACCTGCGACCGAGAGGAGCAAACCAATTCGGACCCGCACGTGGCTAGCTTGGGAATGGCATCAACTGTCAGAGCATCATGTGCACGTAATCATAATATATGACAATGGTTGCTTTCGTAAGCTGATACTTTTATTTAATCATGCACCCTTGCCATTGACCCCCAGGGAACACACTCACAGACCCGAGACGCCATCGAAACCATCAACCACCCACCGCCAACCAGCAAACCACCAAACCACCAAAAACCAACCGCCGAACGTCTGAAATCCCAAACTCCCAGCTGCAAAACTAATCTCAAATTCATGTTGGGGTCAAGGCCAAATGTGTAAGCCGACGCCTTTAGAACTTAATTTAATCAGAACTGAAAACCCTTTTGAAAACAACAATTTACCAAAATTATGGAAAACAAAAACAATGCACGAATTCAATTAACTTCTGGCAGATGCCTGCGATAGTGGTCCCGTTCTGAAATACTTCAATGGATAAAATCTAACAGCACTTGCAAAAGACCAATTGATGTCTACAGTGCAAAATACCCCATGCCATACTTATCATAGGGTCTAACTTTTATCATGTATAAATATTTGATTTCAAGTTAGCAATGCCAAATTCGGTGCGTGTCTGATATAGTCGTGTGCGTATGAATAGACCAACGGACGCTGACAGACGGTTATGGCTAGATCGACTCGCCAATGGATACTGATCCAGATTATATATAGCTTATGGAGTTTGAGATGCTTACTTATTGCATGCATGATCAGGGTATTAAAAAAAAAAACATAAAATCGACAAAAGCTCTTTCGGAGACTTTTGGCCCTTAGATACTTCCTACGATACTCCCCACTCTACTTACACTTTTAAGTCTAAGCCGATTTCAAACTGAAGTTTCTATTCTATCTATCACAGCTTCTTCTTCTCTTTCGGAAACTTTTGGCCCTTAGATACTTCTTACGATACTCTTAAGATACTTACTATACATACTCCTTAAAGTAAGATACTCTTAAGATACTTACCATACATACTCCTTGAAGACTAAACCGATTTCAAAGTGAAGTATCTCAATTGCATTCCTCTCTGTAAACTAAATGCATTCAAAAAGTCTATCTACAAATAGCCAACTTTTGTGAAACCCATATGAATTCAAGTTGTAGTTTAAACTGGCGAATTCTAACATCCAAACAGCTCAAGTGTGAATCCCCAGCAAATCCCGTGCGTATGGACAAATGCCGTTCGAACAGAACTAGTTCCTTACTGTCCCGTATCATGAAATACTACTTAAGCTCCATAATACCTTTATGTTATTATGTGTCATTCGAACTTATACATACATATTGTTATGTACACAGGTGAACCACCGCCACGTGGGTGGTGCAAAGTGTTCGCTCGTTTAGCTGTGTTATTTAATCCGAGACTGTCACTCTCTGGTCCTCGGTGGACTCGGTTGGTGGACTATCAAGCCTGGCCTGTCCTGGCCTTGCCTGGCACCTGGGATTCGCTGGTGTGTTTGCACGGCAAAAGTTCGCTCCAAATACTTTCCAATTGTTTGTTGTCATTGCTGTTGTCAACTGAAGGGCTAAGCCCTTGGTCTATTTCCTAATCCCGGCAAGTTTTGCCAATCTGTGTTTTTGTAGTTGTGTGCCTGTAAGTGTGTGCGTGTGTGTGCGTGTGTGTGAGTGTTGAGAGTTTTACAATTTATTTTTAATACTTTTGGAATTTGAGTTTCTTGCGTTTTATTATAGCAAACAACAAATAATCCCAACTTGCACCACGCTGTCCATTTGCAATTAAACTCGAACAAAAACATGCCCATCCTAATTTCCAACTTTCTAATGCCTCAAGGCACTAAACATAATGGCAAACAGCAACTGCAAGCAAACCCACAACTTTGTAATTTAAAGTTTTACTCGTTTCTAAGTAGTTATGAGTGCCCACAAATTTGCCCAAAGTGCCCAGAAGCTCGCTTCACAATTACTTTAATATTTACGATATTGTTGTGCAGTTAAATAACAGTCGCAAGTTGAAAGTACACAAAAAAAAAGAGAAGAAGAAGTTTTAGTTGAACGTTTTTTAGATAATTGTTTCACTCATTGACAAGTAAAACTTTAAAATTGTACCAATAATTTACTATTTGATTTACAACAAATACTTTGTTATGGATCTCAGACACCAAGCACTGTTGTTAACTTATTAAAAAAAAAATCAAATCAAATGGAAAAATCTCAATTCTATTCAGTTGATTATCAGTTATACTTCTTGTTGGTCCATCTATAGCATCGTGGTTTGCCCAAATCTGCTGCTTTCCATATGGCAAAAGCATATTCCCAGTGTGCGCTCAATTATTATTGTGAACTCTCAGCTGGAATCCCTGCCAGAATTCGGTATTGGACTACCTCTCTCATCTCATATCCAAAATGCCAATCTTCAGAATTTACAAAAATATTTCAACTGCGATATACGCTTCACTTCACATTCCAGCAAATACATTTTTATTTGATTTTTTTAGCTTGTTGCTTTGTGTGTATACAAGTTTTCCCCCTTTTTTCTATCGTGCGGGAAAAACTAGTTAAAAATGTTACGCAGACCCCTGAATTTAATTTGTGCTCAATTAAAAGTACAGCTTTTGGGTGTATATCTAAATTGAGGGAGTGTGGGTGTGTGGGTGTGTGGGTGCGTGGGTGTGGGTGTGTGCGTTTGTTTGTATGAGTATTTTCTGCATACAAATTCCCCGAACTAAAGCAAAGCAGACTCTCCATGGATTTCTGATGAAAGAATTTGCGCTCAGTTGCTGTTAACCTTAATCAACATGGGCAGTCAAGTTCCAATGGGAGTTGCCCAAACTACAGCATATTAGTATATATATATATACATATATACATATATATGTTTGTATGTATGCCAAAATGAGAGGCACAACAGCTGTTGCAACTTCATTTGCGTCTAGAATATGTTTACGTATTTCGGTTCTTTCCATTCTTTTCTAACGTGTTATTATTTAATGAAAGTGCATAAAAAATTAAATCTAAATGCTCAGCACGTGGCAGTGGGTGGGGGCCAAAAGATGAGCGAAAAGGATATGTTGGTCGTGGCAGGCATGCAAAAAATGAAAGCCATTAGCATTTGTGGACATGAACATGCTAAAAGAGTTGTGCATGTCCACCCGCACCCGCACCCACACCCACACCCACACTCACACCCACACCCACACCAACACCTACACGGACTCGGGCACAAAGCAGAGGAGGCAGGTGACAGGACACAGTACAGGAACGTGAAAAAGACAGTGCTTAGTGCCCGATGGTCACGCCCCCTTTTGCCAGCACCCGTTCGCATTTTAAACATGCAAATGGATACTCGAAACTATTTTATTATTCACACGTGGCAAAAAGCAAAGCACTCCCTTACACACGCACACACACACGCGCACACACACAGACACACGCACGCACACACACAAACGTACGCACGCATACACACGCAGGCATTCTCCGACTGCCCAGTATGGAATACGCAGCCCTCAGACTCGAGTCCTTGTTGTGCGCCCACACATTCGGGGCCGGTAAACAAAGTAAGCAAGAAATTTTCGGCCAGACGCGTTGGGCCTTGTGCCACGCCCCCGCTTTCGGCCAAACAAAGCTCTTTAGTATTATGTGCTGTTTACGATGCCATAACAAAAAAAAAAACAAACCAAATGCTACAACAAAGGCATAAAAAGCACATGTAAGCGACCACTCCACTAGTAGATACCTTGTAACAAGTTCGGAACAGCAAATTCTCCATGCAAATACTCTGTTTCACAAACTGGGTTTAATTGGCTTTTCACTTGTAAACAAATAAAATGTTGTTTAATAAAAACACTCTTTGATAGATATTTAGCCGATGGCAGCAATTACAACCCGATAAAACACTCACGATTCATGCCACAGTCTCCTTCAAAGTACTTGCAACACTATTTTCGTTTAGTTCCTTTGAGCATATTTGCTTTGATAGCGACGCATACATACATATATCCTGTGCACCCGCCACACACACACATACGTATATGTATGTGCTCTTCTGCCCATTCCAAACATTTGCCATATTTATTGATCCACTTTTTTTGCTAGGCAGCAGCAAGGTACAAAGTGAGCTCAAAGCAAGTCCAGCAAATACAAAGCGTAACAAATTTATGTGTAAAATGAATTTGAAATTAAATCAAATAAAGACTAGCGAATGCTCTATTTTGAAATTACTCAAAAATAACTTCTGTGCATTTTAATTAAAAGTTTTCCGGATGTTTTGCATCCGATTAGAACCTGTGTAAATATTTTTATTTAATTTATTTATTTTGATGAAGTACTACAAGTTGAATTTTAAGCATTTACAAATTATTGTTAGTTGTGTAGCTTGTTGTTGGCACGGCTATTTGGATAGTAGATGGAAACATTTGTTGTATTTGTATATTTTGAATTTTGCAATGTTTTCGTTTCATTTTGGTTTCGTTCCGTTTACATTGAGTGTTGTCAGATTAAACAAAGCTTCATAAATTTTGTATATTTGTTGATGCTAGCTAAATTTTAATGCATTTTAAATTTGATTTATTTTCAATTAGTTTATTTTCTTTATTTGCGAATATTTATTTAGACAACGTTATCGACAGCTTAAAGTGCTTCGCAACATCTACGGCGACTATTTGGAGATGTCAGCGGATGTAACAGACACAACAACATTTCAAAAAAGATTTTCCGCTTCAAACACAGATAGAAGGACATTGTTATGGGACACAGTGGGACAGTGGGACAGTGCGGCGTTGGGCTATTTGAAGAGGGATACACGAGCGGGGTCTTAGTCAGAAATGCTTTGTAGAGGCCTATGCACACAGCGGGTGCCACTAAACATCTGGAAAGTTACTTTCTATATTTATCGGAGCACAAGAGTCTGGCCAATAAGCCGCCTGACCCAGAAAAAAACCAAAGCGGAGTTCGGCAATGCCAGCGCCAGAGAACTGCGAACTGAGACCTGAGACCCGTCTCAAAACATGTCAACTTGGGCGCGACTTTGGCAACTCGACAGCGATGCAACTCTTTGGTCGTTTCCATGCCGAATATTTGCACAGGAAACGGAAGCTGTCTGTGAATGTCCCCAGATCAGCACGGACTTCGGTACGGTTCTGCTCTGTGTCGCTTTTCACAACGGAAATTATTTGCAACCTTATTTGCTAGCCAACAGTCGAGCATTCAATTTGCAGCTCTCTTTTCAATTTCGCCTCAGTTGCCTCGTCTCCATTTATTCTTTTTATGTATTTTACATATTTTCTCATTATGACTTTTTCATTTGTAACTTACACTACTCGCATTTCAGCAGCTGCTGGGCCAATATAAAACTAGAGAGAGCCTTGCTGTCTGGTACCTTCCTTATCAGAGTATGCAAATGCTTATGAACTGATTCATTTCAACTAAGTTTGTTACGATTGTCAATTCAATATGTTGACTGCTAATTTACAGAAAGGATTATTAAATGAATTCTGAAACCCATTCACCACCTCAAATACTCAAAAAGTTCAAACAGTTTAAGAAGCAACTTATAATAAGTTATCTATGCATCAAGGACTTACCTTTTGTATATTTAGTAAGCATGAAATTGACATTAAAGAATGCAATTTTTATACAAAAAAAAGCTAATTCAATCCTGCTTCGTAATCTGTCAGTTTGAAGTGATTTTATCTGTACTTACATATGCGTGCATGCAAATAATGAGCTCGATTTGCTCGATGCACTGCAATAAGCTGAAACTGAGTAAATCCCGCTGTTCACCATATATTATATCGGTTTTTGTTTGTAGTGTAAATCCCGATAAAGGTTATTTCCTGGTGGGTCACTCTTGACTGGAGCACTCTTAACATAATTAGTTCGTCTACAAATAATTGTTAATTACCCTAAATGGACAGCGTCTCAAATAACTTATTAAGTGTTCTTCACATACACATCAAATTTGATTATTTTTATCTTTTAATGGAAGTTATTAATATAATTGACTTGCAAGGACGCTTCCTGCCTTCTTGCCTGCTTTTGGCCTCTCATTAAATATATGTTTTCTCTTCTATTAAATTTTATTTATATGCACTGCAACAATCATTGAATCGGAGACTTTGAAGGATAACAATTAAACAAAGTGCTGAATATGAATATGAATTAGGGGCACCTCAGAGTTGGTTCATTGATCAAATGATCCGAACATAAATCAAACTGATTATACCCTGCACCCGTGTCAAGTGGGTAATGATGATTTCTTTTCAGCTACATCTTCCAAATGAGCACATTTATATTGATGCTCATAATGAACATGCCATTTCCTGATTTTTTTTGTTTTATTTCTGGGTTTTGGTAAAACAACAAAAAAAAGAAGAGCAAAAATGAAATGAATTTTGCGACAGGGGGAAAGAGAAAAGATGGAAAGTAAACGGCGAATATGTGAGTATAGCATGTGCTGCCCAATTGCCCCCCGCCCCCCCCCCCCCACTGCACAGGGTCGCGCAGCTCTGTTATTTTTATGGATGGCACAAATGGGTCGTTGCATTCATGCGCCCCTTGTGCCGTATTATCTGCGAGCGGCCGTGACACGCCCAATGGCAACTGGCACAATGATAACACGGACGACAAGGACTACTTCACATGTCCAGCCACGCAGCCAGACAGACAACACAGAAAAAAACAAGCAAAGTTATATAAAGTACACATACACATAGGCTTACATATATACATAGACATATATATATACATATACATATACATATATATGTATGTACGTATACATAAATCCAATTGATTCATAAACGAGTACAATGTCGAGATTGCCAGCCGACACACAAGCACACGCTGGCCACAATTTTAACGCTTATTAAAACACTTTCAACATGGCCAAAATCAAAAGGACTGCCAAAGGACGAATGTGCGCTTCATAATCATCCGATGAAAGGAAGTGTGAAATTGTGCCGTTATTACTGCTACTACTACATTGTGTATTATGTGCACAGGATATATGTATATGTACATATGTATATATATATATATATATATGTATATATATGTATATATATATGTATATATTAGTTGGCCGCGACCATTGGCCTTTTGCCGCTGCCCGGGCCATGAATCTAACAGTCGTCGCCAGGAAGTTATTGTAAAATTAAAATTGAAAACAAACACGCACACTAACACAAACACACACACACACACACACACAAAAAAAAACGCCATGCGACCACGCACAGTGGTAATAATCAATGAAAAACTAATTATATAAGAAAAGAAAAATTGACTTGCGTGCTTCCAAAATGAAATATGTTTTTTAACAGAAAAGTCACAAGTAGCAAACAATTTTATAAAGATATATTTAGTGGCAAGTAATGTGTGGCAATTATAAAGCATGCTCCATCCTCACAGATTTGAGCAGTCTAATAAAATGTTAGCTTGGACAATAAGCAATTGCTTAGTCTTTCGAAAATGTATGTAACATGATTGGTTGGGTGCCAGTGAAGGCAATCAAAATCAATTTTGATAAAGGCCAGAGGCTTTGTGTGTTGTGCCCACTGTGCGACAGTGGCACATTGACTAGCCGGAAGACAGATGACAATGGGCTTGGTGAGCAGCGAGGGAGAAATTCGACCAGGGAATGTCTTTCGATGCCGGTTGCTAAGAAAATTACGCTCGTGGCCATCTTTTGACTTGTGTTTTTGCAGCTGATCTGTGTGTGTGTGTGTGTGTGGGTGGGTGTGTGCCTGTGTGTGTGTGTGTTACTGTGTGAGTTTGTGTGTGTGTTTGCCCTCTTGGCCCCCAACCTGTGTGTGCATGAGCTGGAAAATTTATGTACGTTGACAAGTTGAGCACAGCACACACACACACAGACTGGCACACACACACACACACACACACACGCACACACACAATCGCAGAAGAAGTGAAAAGATGGCGTCGCCTTGGCGATAACTTGGAACTGAAGAAACCAGCTCTGAGTTGAGGTGCGCTGAGATGTTATGCTAGCTGCCTTTCTACCTGGTTGCCGCCTGATTTCTCAATGTGCCACGCCTAATCATGACACATTCGGCAACAGTACAACAATGTCATTAACAACGGTTAGATTAAATGGCAACCACAAGGACAAGCGTAGTAGATTATATCGGATATGCTCAACAAATAGTTGCGCCACACAAATTTCAACTCAAAGACTCTTTTCCATTTCATCTTGCGTCGCAATGAAAACGCCGCAAACTATACATCAAATTGGGTTTTTCATAGACTCTGAGGTGCTTAGTGAGCACATTAGAAGTATCCCTTAAATCATCATATCACATATCACATATGACTTCAATTTTTCACATTAAAGGTATTTGGGAATTAGTGGACACATTTGAGAGTCGATTGTTAAGCGAATTAATTTCGCACTAATCGGTTCAAAAAAAACTTTTAAAAATGCACTCAGAGAAATATTAAATTTGTACAATTTTAGAAAAATTGAAGAGTTTTTCTCGCTTTTAGTAAAAATTACTAGATATACAAATAATCATTTCTTCGAATTGGAAATGCTACTTTAAGCTTTATGTAAGTATAAATATTATTTTCAAGTAATATTCATGGAATTCAGAATGTTAAAATATCTAAAATTGGCTAAAGCCACAAAAAGTTATGTACATATAAAAATCAGCCAAGAAATTAGATACATTTGTCCTAAGATAAGAAAACCCTGGGTTCAGTCTGTCGTTTCTTACAGAGTAGTAGAGGGAGCTACCCTTGGTGATAAAGCTCAGTGCGATTTTTTCTGAGTGTAGCTATTAATAGCGTGCACGTTGTAAAGTTAGCATCATTTACATAATTTATATAATTTGCATAATCGTTATTATGTGGCAGCCGATTATATTGTCCCACGTGTCGTATGTGTAATGTTCAGAGGGTTATACACATCGGAGTGTCGAACAACAAACGTCTGCTCATCTGGATTCGTAACGCGGCACAAAAGTTTGCCAATTATGCGACATCGTTGTGGCCACAATGCGTGGCGCCACAGGCCAATATGTGCAACAATTGCAATTGCCAATGTGGGGTGGCGACGGCATCACTGCACAATCGCTTTTTCCACTGGCCACTCAGATGAGCACAGTTGAGTATCACAGTGTTCGCACCGCATCGTCCTTTCTGGCGGCAAGTTAAGTTGTGGAGTGTATTTAGCTTTTGTCGGTGTCCTACTTGCTGGTCTTTTGTGCTGTTTGTTTAGTTATTTCGTTCCGGGCAGTTGCACATGCCGCTGCTCGTTTAGCTGCCATTTGATTTGCAACAACACACATAAGTGGGCCACAAACTTTTCCAATATACGCTTCACACATTGCTTCACTCACTATCTATATCGCCCTTCGCCCTCGTCCTGCCCTCTACAATTCATCCGGTTATTGTTAACTGTGTCAGTGTCCTGAGCCAGGTAGATGCACACACAACTTTTACTCTTACACATGTGTTGCAATGTTTTTGTTCTTGCTTCATTTTTTGTTTGCTATCAACTTGTCATGTTGTCGACCATGTTCAGTTGTGTGTTTCTTCAGCCACGCCCCTATCAGCCAACTGGACAGAATTGATTGACCGTTATAGCACCACATGGCAGACAACAGACAATATGTCAAATGATTGGGGTCTGCACACATCCCAGAACCCCATCGCCATCCCTAAATAATCAACTAGTGGAGTTTAAGCTATTTTTAACTGGAAATAAATAATTCATTTACAATTAGGGCGTTAGCTAAAACACACATTTCATAATTAGTTTATTTGGTGTACCAGCCAAAGTGAGTTAACTAAGCAAGTTGTCAAAGGTAGAGAAGCCTTGCAGACCAGAGTAAATCTGTCGCTATTCAAATTTCTTTATACATTCAATAAAAATTTGATAAAATAATTCATTTCCTGAATCGCCTGTCAGAGTCAGATATGTGGCAGATTTCAATGATTATGATTTATAAATTGCAATGAAACTATTTAAATTCAACGATGTCAGAAACACATAGAAAACGTGGGCAGATGCCTAAGACCGGTGCGAAGCCATCGAAATAGTTGTAAGCTTTCGGTTTTGTTGCCATGGCAAAGAGATACGCAAACCAAGAATTTTATGACAAAACTTTTTCGAGGGGATATGAGGGAGGGCTTGAAAAAAAAGGGGAAGGGGCTGTCATCAAACTAACTTCTTGACAGTTTTCAACGATGCTTTTTGATAGCTTGTCTTTTGAGTTTGCCAACACATCCCAAATCCGAAGCAAAGTTTTCCATTAATGTTGAAAACTGCCTAGTCCCAAGTGCAACATTGATGCAACTAGAATGGAGTGCACTTAAAGCTTAACACACAATTCATATTACAACAAGACTTCAATTTATTGTACTCCTGGCATTTTTCAAGGATTTTACAACAACATTTCATACATTCGCTTCATTTGATTGTACAATTTTCCATAGAAAATATCCATGCAAATTTCCAAACTCTTTTCGCCAATGTGGCGAATAGCCTGTTCTGGCTGGTACTCGAAACAAAAGGCAAATTAAATTGGTGTCTCTGTCTGAGTTCTCAACAGTAGCAATGACAATAGAGGACGGCAACGGGTTGAACCATTGTTTGCTTTGCATTCGTGATGTTCAAAGTAAGATTCCAATTTCGACTCGCTTTTGTCCAGGCATCAGGTACAAGCAGTGTCTCATATAACGGTACCCATATAATCTAATCACAATACTGTGCACGTTCCGCCTGTGGACACTTCCACATATCCATACATACTTTGTAGCGTTTTGTGAGACAAAGTATCTCATCGATTCTTCAAAAAAACGAAGAAGAAGAAAATTAAAAATTAAAATTCATGCCAGAGATAAAAGCTGCAATTTCGGCCATGCCATGGAATGTCCTGGATACCCATGCAGCCACACAATGCAGCCACACATACAGACTGATGGACTGGGATGCACTCAATGCTCAATGCTTAGGTCAAAGGTGGGAGGATGTGCACAAGGCTGAACACTTCCTGCGAGGACATGCAAAAAATTACAATTAAATAACCCAGCAGCAACCTTCTGGGAAAAATATTCTCTTCAAAGTGTATTTTTTGTTGTGCACAGCAATTAAAACAATTCGAACACTTTTTTTTCTTTTTTGCATAAGCTATCTAATATTTCAGAATTGATGCCACAGGTTGCAGGGGAGAAGGGAGAAGCAGACAAAATACCGAAAAACTAAAAAAGTGAGAACGTTGCAATCGACTGCGAAATTCTCTGTTACCAATAACAAATATCAGCTGATAAAAGCTGCCATAGAATAGGCTATGTGTTGCCAAGAAATAAAGAACTTTGGAGAAGGTTCCAAGTAATCTACCTTCCCAGTTTGGTTCGGTTGGGAATTATTGGGGCGGTTGTGGTTGTGGGCGAAAAATGTAGCTCTAAAATTGCAGACAGTATTGATAGAGTTTCCTCATAATCGAACTTCAGCAAACCAATATACTCTTGCACCTACAATATCAGAGTATAAATATCGCTCTTGGCAAGTGCATGAAATTTAAATGCAGTCTGCGTTGTGTGTCTGTGCAAAGAAGTGTGACTGGAATCTCATGAATGGCCCGTCAATCGATATGAAAGTAGCAGTCACGACCCAGGGCCTGACTATCAGCCTGGGCGATAAGATGTGATCCAGGACAACAGCTGCTCACTTGCACCTTACACATGCTGGCAAACACATAAAATGGCATAAAATGGAAACTTGTCGTTGGCACGTCGCAGCCCAACTTTGATTTCTGGCTGCCATATCAACAGGCCCGGCCTCCCAGAGCGACCTTGTCGCCGCCCCAAAATTGTTGGCAATGCTGTAGGCCATCTTCGTGGCTTCAACTTTTGACAGTTAGCCGACAATACTAACTTTTTCCGGATACCCGTCGCGACAGCAGATCATAGAGGGAGATGGAGCTGGTTTATGTGTTGTGCTGCCAGTTTGCAATCCTTGGGCGGTGTACGTACGTATATGTGTGTGTGTGTGGGTGTGGGTGTGTGTGTGTGTGTGTGTGTGTGTGTGTGTGTTTGTTTGTTATTCCAAAATTGGCACACATAGTTTTGCAGCTTCAAGTGCTTAACTTATAACATCAACTGAGAACCATGCATAATTTTCAATTTTTTAATGATGATATTTTTTGAAGCAATTTACAATTGTTCACCTTTGGAACCGCACCGGTCAAGTTCAGGCAACCACATTGACTCAAACCGAAAGCATTTAAATTTCAAATTGTTTTTATCAAATGGCACTTTCAGACACTCGGATAAATATGTTAAATTCATCATGGACAACACAGCATGCTGTCGAGAGCAATAAACGGCGGCGGAGTGTGCCCAATGCTCAAGCACAACGAAATGCACTTAACAATGTCGAAAGGCCCTCGAAAGGGAGAATTAGGGGACTCCTGGCGAAACTCGTGCCACAAGACCAAACAAGACCCGGCCACAGCATAAGTTATTATGTAGCGTGCGAAGGAAGTTAAGAGTTTTAATGGCATTTTACTCGTAACCTCGCCACAATTAGCAAATGTGTTTCGCAAATTTCGGGCACTTTTATTAGATTATGTCCCACAGTGCTCATATGGCAGTCATTTTGTGCGAACATCGTGCTCTGTTGTGTGTGTGTGTATGTTTGTATTTGTGTTTGTATTTGTGTTTGTGTTTGTGTTTGTGCATTGCTTGAACCAATTAGGGTATTACTTGTCTAAATGGGTTCATTTATACAATACAAATATCAATAAAAACTTTTTGCTTCCGCGCCGAAAGTGCAACAGAAACAAAAACTCAAAAATTAATGTCAAGTTTAAACTAGTGGGACAACGATCATTAGTCATGCTGGCCGATAATCGAACCCCAACTAAACCACCATGACGATCCCTATGCCTCACCCTCAAATCAATGAAAAATGCTTTTAACTTTTTTGTGAAAACCCGCACAAAAAACGCAGAAGCGTTTCAGTTAAAGTGCTCTGGCTTAGAGTGCCTGACTGCCGAGATAGAAATGTGTGCTTGAAAAGTGAAAAGTGATATTAAAACCATCTTAAGTTTCAGATATGCGACATTTTGGAAACAAAGTTCAGAATGTGAAGCCTCCAAGCAAGCATGAATCAATTTCAAAATGAGTTTTCTTCGATTTATGCACACAGACAGTGTAAAGTAAAATGAGGGCTTCGTACAGGGTATCTCATATTCGAACACTCTTGCTTATTTTTCACTTCTTTTTGTTTTTTTAAGCTGGTAAGAAAGTATGCCAGAGTCGATAACTTTAGACAGACAGCTGCTTAATTCTGTTGAAATCCATTGTGAAACATAGTCAAGAACTTTGGCCAAAGTGTAATTAAAAGTAAATTAGTATTAATTTCAGAATGGCGCCTTTAAAGCGTCACCAAAACCGGAAAAATTGGCAGGAGTCTTTGGGCTTTGCCAACATTTTAATCAAATACGTGTCAACGCGAATTTATGAAACTAATTGACTTTAACGGTATCGCCTCGCCTATCCTCGCCTAGCCTTGCCTAGCCCGGCCTTGCCTCGCCTAGCCCCGCCACATCTCGTGCGGTACCCTGTGTCAGTTGGAGTAAGTTGGAGTAAGTGGTTCAGCCGCAGTTGGGTTTCAGTGGCGCTTCAGTAGGAATTAATTAAAAAACTTAATCTACTTTTGCCACCAGCCGCAGTTCGTGTCAGAGCGTCGACGGATGCCGGATTTGGTGGTTTTGGCGGGTTTGACGGTGTCGGCTGCTTGTTTGCTGGCTTGGTCTTCTGTCGGTTTTGCTGCCTTTTCTTTCAATATACTAGTTCAATGTTTCTCCAGCATGTCTACTGAAATCCCATCAAGTGCTTGCCACTTTCGCACTGAAAGGTATTAAAGCAGCATAGCCCAAACATGCAAATAACTATTGCTCCTCCAATGCGTAATTTTAGTGCGATTACAAAATGTAACTATTGATTTGGCCTATGAATGTGGCAATTATGTTCAGAGACTAAAATTAATTAAATACTACTAGCCCAAATTAGCTAGTTAGTACAGTAGTAGTTAGTTATTAATTAAACAGCTCAGCAAATAAATCGCTCGCATTCTAATTGCTCTTTTTACGAATTTCCGAATTTCCGATTTATTTGATTCGACTTGTTTGTGCTCTGTATCGGTTATAGTGCGAATTGAAACTTCGATAGACTTCTCCGACTCCATAAAGTAAATATATACTTGATTAGCAACACTTGCCAAGTCGACATAGCCACGTCCATCCGTCCGTCCGTCTGTCCGTCTAATTCTATGCAAAGTATTCCGTCAGTTTTTAAGTTCGGTTTTTCACATGTATTGCAACATTTAGATGAGGGCCATTTGGTTCCGGTCTACAAGGGTATAATAATATAATTATTAATTATATATATAATCTTCGTTGGCCTAAGTTAGTCATTGTTTCCCTTTTATCCTTCCCCTCACCGCACCATTTGTGTCCCATTCATATTTGAAGTGGGTGTTTTCAACCTTTTTGTCCATTTTGTGCACAATTTAATATGCGGTTGACATGTAATAATTGGTGGTTATTAGATGCGAAATACTGCATGCTCATCACAATGCTAATCCGACGTGTTCTAATCAATTATTGTTAATTAAATTATCTACAAAATGTCAATTTAATTTCTTTGAAATTGCGAAAAGATAAATTAATAAGCCGTTCATGCTCAGCATAAATATAATTTGATGTTTAGATATGAACAAGCTCCTGACATGCCAAAGGACTAAAAGATCCTTCAGCACTCAGTCATCACATCTTATGTCGACTCTATCGAGATCTTGGTACTCTATGAGCCATTGTAACCTTGGCAATTATAGCATCGGCATTAATTCCTGGAACATAAGAGTAACATTGGGTTCAACGATGTGTGTATATATCAAATTGCAAAGTCATTATTATTATTTTTTCAATTTGATTTGCCCTTGATTCATGGCCATTTATTGTGTTTTTGTATTACCAACAATTCGCAGAAATTATTACTGATTCCAATTAACGGATTTAAGTGTCTTTCTGTGCAGATGCTTTTACGTCTATTTTGCGAAAACAAATTAATACTAATAAATGAGAAGCAGATGTTGCTGTTTAAAGCGTGCTACTCGCAGAATATACCCACAGCCACTTGCCTCATTGCACATGGCACTGCCATAAAAAGCTCAATTAGATTGAACGCAAAACTCATAAAAGCCACATGAGCAGAACAGCCCTCAATTCATGCCACACGCCTTCCTCGCCGCCCTCTCTGCAGCACATGTTGAGTAAGTCGTATTAATAGAAATAATTGAAATAATCAGCGCAACATGCAGCATGTGGCTAAGGTGCACGTTTGATTCAATGCCACACACAGGCTGTTTAGCGGTTGCACCTGCAATCATACGTAAATGGAGTAGTTGTCAAAGTGTTGTCCGATGTTGTTGTTGTCCGATGTTGTTGTTGTTGTTGTTGATACCAGTTGATGTAATTAAAACGGCACTCCACAAACATGCCACATGATATGAAGACCACTTGCCTATTTTATGCGGTTGGTTGCGTAATCTGATTAAGTGTTAACCAACTCAAATTAAGTGTTAACATTTCGTCGATGAAATGATTTATTTCATGCTCATTGACATGAATTGTTAATGAATTGATACATTTGTTCAAATCAATTTCATTATTCAGTTCATTATTCGAAATGTTTCCTATTGTTAGACATATAATGGGAAAAAAAATGCTTTACGAATAAATCTAAAATTGACAAAACTGCGCATTCGAAATCAAATCATGGAATATAAATCAAATATTAACAAGAAGATTACAGCTTTGTTTTTCACATTGTTGACTAGCTAGGCACTTTTATGGATGCTGTCTAAATTTATTTGTGCACCCAATATTGAATAACGAATGAATGAATGCTCAGTGGCGAATGCTGAATAATGTTAAGCGTTTAGGGCTATTTTGATTTATTGCGGCTTCTTTGCCAATTGCCTGGCGGCAAAAGTGTCTATGGATTGGCACCCAAATAAAACAGATATTGCCATTGGCAAAAGTACCATGATAGTTAAGCACAGTCATTATGGGTCAAGCATCCATGAAATTGAATTTCCACTTAATTGTTCGAACACAGCAATATACATCAATCACTTGTTTGACCAACTTCCATTCCCATTCCCACAATCTCTGTGTGCCAGTTAAGTTAACAGTTGGCATCATTTCTGAACAATCATATCACACAATCCATAGCATCTATAACAGCTAGGATATAGTGATCTAATCCGACCGATTTCGACATATATATATGCCTGCAGTAAAATAATAAATATGTTTTATTTGTCGAAGTCGGAGACTACTGAATTGAATACGCTCTGTAGCCTTGGAAATATTTTATATATAGTTAATTAATCGTTATTGCATCTCAAATTGACAGAAATTAGACTAAAGCGCAATTAAATTAAAATGCCATAAAATGATAAATAATTAAGGCTGCCACTTATGTGCGCAACTGACACTTGTCGTGCTTCATGCCACATGGCTGAGTGCGAAATCTGTTGTGGAAACCAAGCCGACAGTCATAAATAGTAACATTTACATAATTTATGTATACAGATGCATACCTATATACTTTAGCTGAAGCGAAACCTATGAAACCCAAGGACAACTGAATCCCGCTCTCAAACTCTAACCAATTGAGGGTGTTCTTCAATTGAGTTACGCAAGCAAATCGTCGCTTTGTTTAGCGCTCTTGTTTTTCATATCCATTCATAATGTGTTAACAATGTTAATAAACGAAATATATAATTTAGATCGATTTGTTGACTTATACCTGCGCTGTATCGTTTTAATTATTGAGCAAGTAAAGCGAAATTGTTGAGAAAGTGTTTTGCAGAGCGCTTTGGCGCTGGCAGCCAGTGAATGAACCCACAGAATTGAGTCATTTTCAATTATGCATGAACGCTGTCATCGTTTGTCATCGGTGTCTGCCACTTCGTCAAACCGAGTTGTGTCATTTCTCTTTATGAGCCCGGCTTAATAATATGTTAATTGACAGCTTAAGCCAACTGTCAGCGCTTTGTGCTCGTTCTTTTAGACACATGACATGCCAGCACCTTGTGCATACAATTAGCGATAGGGGGAAAAAGTTAGTGCCCAGCGGGCTCGACTCGCAGATACTCTTTACCAAACACAGAGAATGAATTCATTCGAGTTTCGATTAAAGTATTGCTTTTTTATGTCAATCTCTTATTCTTGTGCATATAGCCCGAGCATTCTTTAATATTCGCAATATTTTAATTGCTGTGTTGTTGTGCGTATGCACAATGCAAATTGCAACTGTCGACTGTACTTGCAATTATATTAAAGTAAATTCAATTGCAAATGCAAATGCAAATGGAAATGTATATTTAATAAATGCTCAAAGATTGCCATGACACAGTCCTTGGCTTGAATTGAATATACATACATATATATATATATATATATATATCTACTTTGTTTGAGTCAGTTATTCAGTTATGAAAAACCACAGACACATAAGTTAATTCGTTAAAGATAATTAATGAAATAAATGCAATTCTTTGAGAGGCAAGTTCAATTTGCAAACATTTTTGAAAAACTGAAAAGTGTTCTGAATACTGACATGATTATAAAGCTTTGTTTACAAGCAGAATTCTGCATTGGCCATGCTTTTATTGCGGTGGCCGCATACTCCAGATGTTCGCAATGATAATGGAAGGCGCTGTTACTATTGTGGCGCCACACAGTATATAATTTAATTTTGCTATAATTCACCCTTAGCGCAGAGTGGCCCAGCCATTTACCAGAGTATTGTTATGATTATTATTATGGCCAATTGCCGCGTTATTCGGATGTGGACGGGGGGATGGGGCTACGTAAATCGCTACGTTTCGCTCTGTTTTGTTATTGCAGAAGTGTACATTTACAAATACAATGGTTATGCGTAAATTTAACCGCAAATGGAAAATTGAAATGAAGCACTGAGAAAGTAAAAACATTTTGATTGCTAATTTGTAAATTAATAAGTGCTCAACATTCGCATTTTAATTCAATAATGCCAACAATAACTAAAAATTCATAAAATATGCATATCACTCGAGATGTTTACACACTGATGTAACTGTATCCGTAACTGTATATGTAACTGTATATGTAACTGTATAGGTAACTGTATATGTAACTGTATATGTAAATGTATATGTTACTGTATATGTAACTGTATATGTAACTGTATATGTAAATGTATCTGTAACTGTATCTGTAACTGTATATGTAACTGTATATGTAACAATCAAATATGTAAAAACAAATTGCGCTTCAATATCTATTGCAGGCGAATTATTTACGGCCAGCGATCTCCTCGATTGGCGTTATTTGTGGAAATTGTGGAACCACTAAAATGCAAATGAAACCGCTCTTCTAAAACGGGGCGTGGCAATGCGGGCGTGCTAAATATGTAAAATCAACAATGTGTACACATTCAGGCCTAATCAAAATTTGAATGGAAAACAAAGCCGAGTAGCAACAAGCCCAGCAACGTGAACAGCAACGTAAGAGCTTCAAGATAATTAATACCTAATTGCGGGGGTATATTAAAGTGGGCGTAGCAATGTTCCTGTGCCTGAGTCTGGGCCCGGGCCCGGGATATCCTCGCCCCACCGTGGCGCTGACTCTTGCAGTGCTAATTAGCTTCTGGCCAACTGGCAGCCATGGAGCAGCGGCTGTTGAGTGTACCGATTGGGTGAGTCCCAGTGCATGCAGCAACAACAATAGCGCTGCCACTGGCAAAATTAGCAGCAACTCGACGTTGGACCATTTAAATGATTCGATGCTGCCAGACAATCTGCTCGAAATGGATCTGGAACGGGATAGAGATATTTGGCCATTGGAGCGAGTCGTCTCCATCATTGTGCCCGTATTCTTTGGCATCATTGGCTTCGCCGGACTCCTCGGCAATGCGCTCGTCATATTGGGTAAGTCCCTTTGGTTTGTAACTTAACCGCAGTCGCCTCGTAATTGCATTTGCTCAAGCTCAACCCACTCCGACTCCTGACTGCGAACCTACCTCTTTTTATGGTTAAGGGTCCATAAAAGAGCGGTCCATAAACCCTGCTCGATACCCAGTTGGCCGGTGACTTTTGTCAAATTATGCGTAATAATTGCAAATACTACCAGCCCGGCCCGTAATACATCCATAAACATGGCACCCACGGCGCCCGTAAAGGACCCACATCCAACTGGACTAATTGATATTTTATGTGCCTCGAAATGCGCATACATATATGCAACATTGCAACTTTACGTGCAGCTCGTCGCACATAAAGCTCCGTTATTTTAACCAATTTTGTTGCACTTCCGCTTGAGTGCCACATTTTGAGTCATTTGATAAGCGAATGGCCAATAACTTCAGATACAATGAAATTGGCCTTCTTTTGCTCCTTATCAAATATAAATTTACGAAAATTAAAATGAAATATTTAATGTGCCACCAAAAGGCAGGCAATCCCAGACTCCTAGGTGGACAACCTCAAGATAGCTGTTACATTATGGATGAAACAATCACACCAATTAGTTGTAATATCATTGTGCAATCAGAAATGCAAAAACAACATAACAATATTTGGTGCATTTCATGTTGTACTTTTGCCCATCTTGTGCCAAAGTGTGCATAACAATTTATGTTATCAGTGGACGTCTCTCACTGCGGTGGCACTCTATATTCAAAGTTGGTGGCGTAATCAACAACCAAAATCCAATTATCCAACGCAAAATTCAGTTATACGTCCCCTGAGTTAGGAATCCACAAAAAAACATGATGTTTCTGTCATTCCCACTGCTCTGCCAAATTTTTTAGCGACCAGTCCAAAGATTTAAGTTCATTTGCGGTTTTCACCGAATACACTGACAAAAATCAATTGTATAATATCCTTAACTACTAGAACATTCTACATAAAATCTCTTAAATGTCCTATATTTATTTCTGTTATTATATCATATAGTGCTAAAATTGAAAACGTTTTTAATAAGAAAGAAAAGTGTTTTCCGGCTGTGGCTCAGTTTGATAGGAAAGCGCTCAAGAAAACAATTCAAACACTTGTTAAGAGCAATATTTTCGAAAATAATTCAGTACAATGGAATATAATTTATTTATATTTATATATCAATCTGAATAATATGTATGATACAAATACTATTAAAGGTAAAATAAGAGTTTTTGAAAATCAAGTAATGCAGAATTGCAAATTTTTCAGTTAGAAACCAATTTGTAGCAGTCACATTGATGAAGTGAATAATGCATCAAAATTATTCAATGCTATTGAAATCCCCAATCAAATCCTATTCAAATGTTATAAGAGGTCAAAAAAACATACTTTTATTTTTCGTGAAAGAAAAGAGAAACTGACAGCAGTCAAGCTGGCAAAGTGGCGAAATGGCAAACTGAAAACTCTGACCACGTTCATGTGCACGCTTGAGTGGCCAATTACAAATTTATAATATGATTTTCTATGTGGCAGCTACAAAATTTGTTGCAACCACAGCCAGCCAGCCAGCTGGCCAGTCAGGCAGCCTCTCGTTTTTCGGCCAACATCATTGGGGACATGTCCTTCGTCCGTGTTACGGTCCTGTATCAAAAGGGATGCCAACATCATCTGACATAGGCCAATGCAAATTGAAGTGGCAATGAGTCAATGCAGATTCTTCGCTGTTTCGTTTGTTTTTCTTGTCATCGTCAAACTAAAACATAATTTACAATGAAACAACAATTTGTACAATTTGCCTTTTGCTTACACGAACGCTGTTCGTTTGAATATTTTGGTTTTTGTTTTTGGCCCAAATATGTGTTGACAGATGTCAGAATCCAGTGGCATGGCGTTGAGTTGTGTGTTGTCAGCTGTTAACTGTCATCATAATCATGTTATTATTATCCAAGATGTCGCTTTTGGCCACTAGATAGTAACCAACAAGCTGTTTGTTCTAAGTGGTTGTACAAATGCTTTTTGGACATGCCTTTTCAGATGGACGTGAAAACAAACCCTTAACGCTGCTTAAATGGGTATTTTATAGTCGAATGACATTGATGATTTTACACGATTTTATTTCACTTTTATTAATTGCCTGTCAGCAACACTTAGTTGGGCTCTGAGGTTATAATTTTTATAAATTATGCATTTATTTACATGTTTACTTGCTGCTCAATATTAAGGTGAATCTTAATTTAAGTTTACTGATTTATAAGTGTGCGAATAAATGAAGCACTAAATTACAGCAACATGACTTATTAGGTCGGACCAGTTTCAAAATCATAATCCATGATTTATGTGCCGTATATAAATGCGGCATTTAACAGACACACCTGCCCCACCTTGAATCGAATGCAACACTTAAACACCAACATGACAACATAATCGCTTAAAGCCTGTGAGTTTGCCATAAAACGCAGAGCAGAGACATATATTTTATGATTTGAGAGCGGAGTCAAGAGCAGACATTGAAGTTGATATTGTTGTTGCAGCTGTTTGCTTGGCTAGCTTGGCTAAGCTTTGACAAATTATCTTTCCATAAGCCATAAATACGCTTGCACTTGCAACGAAGCCAGCTAAATCTCATTCATTCACGCGCCCATCCAATAGCGATTACTCTGCAAATGGGGCGAAGAGAAGCAACATCAGCAGTGGCAGAGAGGGGGAGGGGAGCTGGCTGGAGGACAGACTATAATTTTGCTCATAATTTGCAATAAAACTCATACGTTCATTTACAAATCATTTATCAAAATGCCGCCCAGCCCCGACAAAGTGGCACTCAACATGCAACAAAAAGGAAAAGTCAATGTTGGCAGGGGGAAGTATTTGCTGCGTGCGTCTGTAGGGGAGTGTGGGCGGTGTGGGCATAACTGGTGCCTGGCAACAGAAAGACTCGCAAAGCGAATGAAAATTGCTTTTGACTTTGAATGAAAAAACAAAAAAACAGAAAAGTTCCAAACTGGTAAAGAATGCTTGACTAAATGATACTCAGGAGTCGATTTATTAACACTAGTATTTTACAGTTCAATTTGTTATTGATTAAGTTCTGGATGCATCGGGCAATTTGCTGATAACAATTTTAGCATCTAGATATTTGATTTGAATATCGATATTTATCGAAATTTCTCAACTTTGTGATGCGAAGTTTTAGGCATAGTCATGGAACACGGGGTATATGAGTGAAAAAATGCGAAATTGTAAACTAACTGGGGTGAAAACCGATTTTTCCTAGAATTTTCCACCCAATGCCCACCCAATGTGGCAGCTTCAAGCGACAATTTCACGCGACTTCCCGTCGCGCATTGCGTTTTCTCTGATGTTACTGAAGGCTGCGAATTTTTCAAACTTTGTTGATTTTCTTAAATGTGCAATTAGAACCATTTGCCTACTCTTTAAATAAATTACGAGCATGCAGCAAACCAATACCAATTTTCCAGTCTTTTAGCTCCACACCACTGAAAACAGTTGATTGTGCAACTTCTTTGCTTAATCAACAATCTTAATTAAGATTGTTTATCCAATTGCCTGCTTTATTTCTACTAATAGAATTTATATTAAATTGTTCACGCGATACAATAAGTAAATCAATCAAAATGATGTTTAGATACTCTACGTTTTGGCTTGACTCCTATTATAATAGGTTTGTTAATCAGCTGCAAATTATGGGGCAGTTGTCGACTGACTTTTCTCAATATATATTGTTGGATACTTAGGATAACAAGAGCCTTCACCGGCTCAAAAATGTGTGCAAGTCCATCATATTCCTTAACGTTGGCTCCGATGTTAACCCAATATCGACCGGTCGACCTAATCGAGGTCCACATACAAATGGACCGTTTGTAACTTCGGCATGAAGTCTGTCTTCACTTATTTAGCCAACTCTTGTTATTATCGGATATTGCTAATCTACTAAGAAAAATGAGAGTTGGACGACAGCAAAATGAGTACAAGTTTTAGGTCTTACTTATAATGTTAGTGTGTATCTTGAAGGGTTTCTTTCTCACATGGAATGCGGTTTCAAAATGGCAACTTTCATTTTTTTAAGCTGCTGCCTTTGACTGGATGGTATTTTTTGTTTTGCATTTCTTACTTTCGCTGGCGCATTTTGCACCTGCACGCAAGCCAACACACACACACACACACACCATCACACATGCATATAAATACACTCACACAAAAAAAACATGAGCGGATGTGGCTACAAAGATGTCGACTTGAGTCAAGGTTGCAGAACTTGCATGCAAAATGACTGCTGTTGAGATTCTTTTTGCCGGGCCACGATAGAGCAGCTCTAGAACACACATGCACAAGTATACACCCACACAGACACACACAGACACACACACCCACACACATACACACACACGCCTGCTGTGAACTGACATAGTGTTCAAGTGTTGCCTTTCATCAGGTTGTCATGAACACTTGCTAAGCGGCTTTGGTTCTGGGCCAAGCTAAAAACAGCTCTAAATAGTCGTTTTTTTCATCTTTTTTCCCTTTGTGTGTTTAACTAAGAACCATTGAGTAGTTTACGCCTGATTTTTCATAGTGGACGCCGCATGACATTTTAACAAAAAAAAATATAGAATATGAAGCACCTTGGATCAGAAATAACTGGCAATACTGGTTAAAATATTAAAGTAGAACTCAAAATGTTAAAGCAACATATGTCGTACACTTATAGGTGGAGTTTTGCATGTGTATGCGTTGTGCAAATATACACAAAAATCCACAAAGCGCCGCACAAATTTATTTTACTGCGTTGAAAGTGTTCAAATTTATAACCAGCAATGAGCACAACGCCTAAAAGCAGGCAACAAAAACAATAGGCGCACAAATGTGCCATATAATACCCAAGTGGGCAGCACACACCCGCACACAAGCACATATACACACACACACACGCACACGCACGCACACACACACGCACACACACGCGCAGAAGCATATGCACACAATACCTTGGCAATTGTGCGTAACCAAGTCCGCCAGCTACCACCTCACGTCCTTCTCGGCAGTCTCATCATATGCATGACATTTTATGGGGCATGTGCAACTTTATTGTTTTTCTTTTCAATGCATTGTTTGTTTGTTGCCTGGCAAATAGCAAATGCGAGAAATCAAGGCTGGATAGCCCCAATCGTAACGAAACCTTGGGTCTGAATATAATTTGCTGCTAAATTCGTGGAAATTCTTTAATGCTTTCACCTAAACTTTCCAATTGGGCAATTCATTTATCGTTGCTTATCCGAAATTGTTTCTTTAGTCCTTAGCAACAACTACTTAAACTATATATATTTTTTGCCAATGAGAGCATGCTAAAAAAAAACATTGGATTGTTGCAACAATAATTAAGCTTAGCCAAAAATGTTTCAGTGTTTGTTAATTTTTCATTGTTTACAATTCTGGTGAATTGGCAGAGAATGCGTTTTTCAACACCCAATGTTCGTTTGGTGGCCTTTTGTGGCTGCTGTTTGTGTTGCGTGCTAAATACACAAACATGTAGACATTTGTAGACACATGTGTGTACATATTGCTGCGACCACCCGCCAACCAGCCCATCCGTCCATTCGCGGCACAACTTTTGTCAACATTTGCGCCATGATGGCCATATGGTTGCCAATTCAGGTATCCTTCCATATAAATACGAACAAAATAAACGAATGAAAAAGACTGTGCAAGCAAACGACCCCACGTCCACATTTTATTTATTCTTAGCGCCTTTCATTCAATGCAGATCCACCCGAAACAGCACCAACAACAACTATGACAATAATGTCCCATAGAATTTACAATGCATCCAAAGTTGATATCAACAGAAAACAAAAAAAAAAACAAAAACAAATAAAATTCCGTACATCTCTTTATGGCTGTGCTGAAAGCATCTGCAACTTTCTCCTATTTTTATATAATCTTTATTTTTATTTACTTTGTTATCTTCTTGGGCTGGATCTGGCTTAAGAACTTAAGTAAATAAGAGTTTAGACTCTGATTGATTAATTGATATTAATATTTGTTTGCCGATGCTGACGAGGATGGTCGATGTGGTTATTCACCATACAGATGAGACAAAAGGACAATTGTTTAGACCTTTGTAGCTGATGCTGCAAAAATCAGAAATCAGATTCCCTCTGGGAGCGTAGGTTCTTCGAATCCTGCCGACTAACCACGAAAGCCCCTGGCTATAATGGCGTCCACGGTAGAGTTGCTAAGGCCCTCCTCGAGAAGAGAGTGATGTTCTTAGTGCTACTCTTTAACTCCATGGTTCGCATCCACCACATCCCCACTCCGTGGAAATGTGCTGTGATTACGATGATTCCGAAACCTGGCAAGCCGGATAATCTTGTCTCGTCATATCGACCGATAAGCTTGCTGTCCACCAGCTCCACGATATTTGAAAAAATATTTCTTGGAAGATTGTCGGTATTAAGTGGCTTCCAGAGTGCCATTCCTGATCATCAGTTTGGCTTTAGGCATCTCCATGGTACACCAGAGCAAGTTCAAACATCCGCCGCATCAGAGCGGGTGTACCGCAGGGTACTGTCCTTGGACCTGCCCTGTACACATTGTGGTTGCTGAAGTCATCCAATTATAATACATTTTTATAAAGCAAACTAACAATAATTGGAAAACTGACCAAAGATTTATTTCAACCATTCGATATGGCTGCCAAAGTCGCACATAACCATCTAAGTAGATATTTATGCAAAATCGTGTTCTCGGCCAAGTTGAGATTCAACTATGGTTGGGTTATTAGGATTATTTATTTGCGACATGTTTCTTCTTGGACAGGAAGTTGCCAACAGTTAAAGAGAAGAGAAATGCGCAAAATGTACGAAAATTGCAATGAATTGTCCAACTTGGACCGAGTACTGTCCATTACAGTCCATTATGATTGTAGGCTGCGTACGTCCTTATTTGTGTGTATGCATATTTGTCCTCGTCACAAACAAAAGGTCCTTGTGATTATCCACAAGCCTGTACATGTGCATCTCGTTGTGCGTGTGTGTGTGTGTGTGTGTGTGTGTGTGTGTGTGTATTGTGCCTTGAGCTTAAAGCGCAATTACAAATTTATGCATTTACAAGACATGGCCTTAGGCCAACAATAATTGCCACATAAAGCAATGCCAAAGACAGCTACTTACAACAATAGCAGAACGAACAGCTCTCAATTGCAGTGTATCATTTGAATTGAAATTATTTATGTGTCATTAAAATGCTCGATTGCACTCGAATTGAGATTTGGTCTTAATGTTGTTCTATCTGCTGTACATTTTGTGTGTACATTTTAATTGTTGAAATGCAATGACCGCGGGCAGAAGCAGCACTGCGAGCCCAAGTTTTCACGATAATAAGCCAGCTTTTATTATATTGGCAAATTAATTGACTGAACTCAATTAACTGAGGCTCTGTCAATGTTAATTTAATGATACTACCAAATAACACCTTTCAAAATCTTGAATGCAAAAGCAATGGTCATCAAATATTGCCAGGAGCGGCAGGACATTCCAAAGATTTAATGAAAGAGCCAATTAAGCTGAGAAATTAAAAGAAAGGAAAATAACAAACCGATAAATAAATATTTATTGTCCGATTCCAAGCACCACTTAAATATAAACTTAAACAGATTAAGTCCGTGAGTGCTCAGTAAAATTTCATTAGTTCAAATGTAATCAACAATTAATTGTAGACGAACATGTTCGATTGCTGCACTCAAGCAAAACACAGCATTTGGTTGATATTTGAATTTATTCACCTCCTGAGCTAACTTACTTTTGAGAAAGTTATACAATTTTCTAATATTTCATTGCCAAAAAAAAAACAATAAAATTAATTAGTTAGGAGACTGTTGTAAAAATTTCAATATTTGCTTGAAATTATTATTGTCATAAAAAGTAAACCAATCAAGCACTTAGCCACATCATAAATATAACTAGACTTTTTTTAATTAATAATCGAAGTGAACTGAATGAGCCAAAAATCTAATTTAAGTTTGGGTCTTAATATAAATTAATATTAATATTAATATAAAATATATTAAACCATGTCAAACATTGGCTTATACATTTTTCTTGACACGCCCACTTCAAATATTAATATATTTAGAGCTCGATTGCCCAAATTTGATTAATAAAAATCCTTTAAACTCTAATTAAATTAAAATAGGTTAAAAAAAAAAATAGAGTCAACAGATCAAATAACTAGCTCTGACAAACACAGCTTCAGTTTGGCAACTGCTATAGACAGAGTGAGAGGGAGAAGGAGGATAGCTTGCGAGCGAGAGATAAGCCGAAGCCAAACAACAACAGCAATTGAATCCAAAGCAGAACCTAAAATGCATCAATATTTTGCCTAATGTCTGACATTAAAGAGACATTAAAGTTCCATAAAGGAAAATTTATAAGGCAAGCTGTAAACATGACCCGATTCCGAGCCTACATCCGCTCTTTACCGGTGTGTGTGTTTGTGTGTGTGTGATATGGCATTAAATAACAGCGTTTTTTTGCGCTTGAACAACTTTTTCAGCCATGCTCTTTTCCCCTATTCTATATCTATTATATAAGTATATTTATTTTCCGCCTCTTGCGCCATAAATTATGCTACACTTTATTATTTTGTTAGGCTAGCAACAAAAAACTTCACCTTCAGCTCAGCGCCATTTTATGGCCAGCTCGCAGATACTTTCAACCTGACCCTTTTTCCTCAACACAGCCCACCCACAAAATGTCAGTCAAAATGGCTTACTTGCTATCAGTGACTGTCTGTGTGTGGTTGTTACTCTTGTTGGGTCTGTAAATATGTGTAGATGCATATTAATTGATAGTGGCCTGCAGTAACTGACTGCCACTACTGACATTACACATTATCTTGCACACTTTCGCAAAGTTTTCATATCCGAAAGTGCCTTAAAGCTGACATCAGCTAAAATCCACAAGGTGTATTTTGTTAGCCAGCAAACAAAATCGAATCCGCCAGTTCGTCTGTCAACAGTGATTCCAGTTTGGCAACAGCCTCTCTCTCTCTCAATTGGCTTATCAAAAAGTATAAGCAGCACCTGCAAACAATCTAAATGTATATATATATACATATACATATATATATATATATATATATCATTATATAATATTACCAAATAGTAATAGCAAAATTGAAGCTCGTATGCCCCACATGGCCACCGGGGGCAAAGAACAAGCCAAGCAAGTTGTATTTATTGTTCAAATTTTGAAAGGATTTTTTCTTTTTTGGTTTGCTGTTATTGCTACGGTTGCTGCTGCTGTTGCTATTGCTATTGCTGACATCTTTTATTTACTTTGGCCCAGCCAACTGCTCGCGAGCAACGCCCTCTGCTAAAAATATTTCAAAGGAAATTGATTTGCGGCAACAACAACAACAGCAAGCAACAAACAACAAATCAAACGACAACAATGCTGCAACTCGACTTGGAATCAATTATGTTGCACTATACTCGAGTGCATATAAATATATATATATATATATATATATATATATATATATCTATTATTTGTAGCTGATTAATGAAACTAAAAGGATTGTTTAAAAATATATTTGTAAAGCAATTGACAGGCTAAAAATGCAAAGTATTTTAAAAGCTATCGAATTATTATAACTATATATATTATATTATTATTATATGCATATAGGACAGGTTATAGGATGCATATACATCACAGGCTGAGCCATTAAAGTGCAGGGTATTTCAAAATAATCATTTCATATAAAAGTAGCTTATCGTCGCGACGTTTCCTTTTCCGAATATTATTCAACAGACTGCACTTTCAGTGACCCCCCAGCCCAAACACACCTGCTGGCATCCACACACACACACACACACACACACGCGCGCACACACACAGGCAAGCATCGTCTTGCTGACAGCACTATGGTGCCTTGTGCCTCTGGCTGCCATTTTGTTGGCACTGTGCCACATCAATCCATTGAAGTGCTCATATCAGGCATGTACGACCGCTCACCATGCCCTCTCCCTGCCCCGCCAACATTGCATGCAACTTGGCGTTGGCTTTTGTTACAGTGACAATACACTGCAACCAGCCCGTTCCCGTTCCCGTTCCCCATTCCCATTCCCATCCCCATCCCAATCACCATCCCCATATCCAGCACCTTGCGCTGCAGTGAAGCCACCTACTGTGCATCTTTTGAACAGACCTACATAAATTGTTTGGCTAATTGCAAGTGGCTCTCGTCTGTCGTCCGCTGCTTGTTGCTGCTCAAGAAAATCGTGGAGCGACAACGGCAACAACAAAGAGCATCGCGAAGGAGCAGCAACAGCAGCAACAGCAACAACAGCAACAACTGCAACAACAAGGGCCAAGAACTGCTTGAATACAATGCTGTTCCTGCGACAGCTCCACTTCCAGCTCTAAGTAGTTTGTGGGGGGTTGCCTTTGTGCGCGTAATTGGCAGGAAAAACTTGGGTGTTTGGCCCAGCAAACTGTGCAAGGACATTCTGCACAATACGTTGTCAGGGAGCAAGAATCAGCTTCAAACTGGCGTGCGTCATTTCAATTATGCATTTGGCTACAGCTATTAATAAATATATATATATATACATATACATACATAGTTGAGCTATTGTTTCCGCTCATCAACAATTCTAGCGAAAACGAATTACGATGCAGTCGTGGCAAACCACAATAGCACCGTTCAAGGGAACCGTACTTAAGTGACTAATAAATGGCTAATATCGTTCTAGGTCAGGCAAGCCAATGAATCGATGTTCTTCGACGACAACCAATTTAGATAATGTTTAGCTATGATTGTTATGAGACATGAAGGATATCCTTACTGGCATAATACATTGCAAGTGTGCTCCAACATTATTAACCCTATAACTTTCTGCAATTAAAACTTACTTGGTTAAGTAGTAAGAACACGCAAAACGGCTGCAACTCAGAAACGAAGAAAGACAGAGGCGAAAACGGATCTGGGCAGGGGCACCAGGACTCCGACAGGCCAGAAGTCTTTTATGTGGCTCAGGATACGCACCGGTCTATTGACAGGACACTGTAGACTGAGAAGTAGTAGTAGCGAGGAGGAATCCTCAATGCACATCCCAGCAGAATGTGTCGCCTTAACTAGGAAAAGATGCAGCATCCTAGGGAAGCACGTCATGAAATCGAAGGACATAGAAACCATCAACCCAACAATGATTCTAGCATTCTTCCAGGCGCTGGGGTTGATGGAGAAGCTGTAGGAATCTTTTTGATTATTGTGTGCGATTGAAGAAATAATTTTTCAAAGTTTCCAGCCCTTAAATAACGTATTATTTAGCAACTTGATGGACGTTCTTTTGTAGGGGTATGTTGGCCCTGGCCAAGATGTGGCAGACTAAGCAGATTAGCGTAGGCAAATTGAAAAGATAATTGAAATCCATTCGATCTGTTTTCGCGTGATTTTCTTTGCCCATGGCGCTAAATTGTTGCTTTGCACATCCATATTGTTTTTCACTTTTAAATTGTTTTTCGGCAATCGAACAATAATTTGATTGGTTTATCTATTTCCTATTTGTTTGTTGTTGTTGTTGTGTAGCCAACAGTAATTTACGACTGGCTTAAATGTATTATTTGAAATAACATCGAAGTGTGATTATTTATTACGAAATGGTCAGCTTGCTTGCTGGCTTAGCATTTAAATTGATTTGGTTTTTGTCGAGTGTCCTGAATAAATCAAAGTAAATGAATTAAATTCCTTATCAAATTGACACAGAGCTTAGCAACCTAAAGCGAATGCAAATGAATTGAATACATAGCCAAAGGATCAGCACTCATGCACAATGCAAACAATGAAGGTGCTAATTACTAAATACTTTCCATTCGAACACTGTCCCATCATAATGAATAACAAACACACAGAGCCAATTAACTAAAGCCCCAGGCTGTGGCATAATAAACAAATATACTTGCTGCATTAAAGGCTTACTGCCAAAGCAAACAAGGACTCGGAAGCTGCCAAAATATTAACAACACAAGTCAGTATTTTCGAGTTGCCGATGTTGAAATTCCCTAGCAGCCGCATGATGATATTGCTAAAAAATCCGTAGAAAAAATCATTGAGAGCGTTGCGTTGATTTCATTTGCATTCAAAATTTCTTTTACTGTTTAGCCTCACTTCAAAAAATTAAAAAATAATTTCGATAATGATTGCAGCTAGAATAGAAATACTTTTGACGTGTTGGGAAAATTGTGACAGCTTTTCTGTTGGCCCTCCAAGATAGGCGATCTTAAACACTAGACTGTTAATGTACACACTTGTAGTGCAACGTGGCATAATAATGCCATATTAATTATCTTTGGCACTGAACTGAAATTACAATTTGCACATTGTGGCATGGATTATGCACCACAAATATACCTTTGTCTGTGATTTCCTGCGAACAGGCGCATGCAGCAAACACCACATTTCTGACTAATGAACTATCTCTATCTCTATGTTTATCCCTCTCTCTGTCTCTCTCTATAATATATATATATATGTAATTTGCAATGTGTTGCAGTGGTGGCCGTTAACCAACAAATGCGCTCAACCACAAATCTATTGATTATAAACTTGGCCGTCTCGGACATACTCTTCGTCATCTTCTGCATACCATTCACCGCCTCCGACTACGTTCTACCGGAATGGCCATTTGGAAATGTGTGGTGCAAGTTTGTGCAGTACATGATTGTGGTCACATGCCACTGCAGGTGAGTGCCTCCAGTCCATACAAAAGCGGCAAGATTAATACAGCCAGTGCATCTGCCAACGCCGTCGCCTGCCTTTCAGTGTCTACACCCTTGTCCTGATGTCCTTCGATCGCTTCCTGGCCGTTGTGCATCCAGTCACAAGCATGTTCCTCCGCACCGAGCGCAATGCCACCCTGTAAGTAACAATAATATGCAATTGTTCATGAAGTTGCAATCACATCAATTAGTCTCCCTGTGGTTCAATGCAAATTTGGGTTCGGCTTGCCGTATTGTTTCATCTATGACCATGAGCATCATTATAGATAGAAATACGCTTATCATTTTGCATATGTGAATGAGTGTGTGTGTGTGTGTGTGTGTGTCTGTGTGTGTCTGTGTGGGTGGGTGTTTATATATGTGTGTATGTGTGTGTTGGAAATCGAATGAAATCAACTCAATTTTCGTCTTCCTTCTTGCTAAAATTCAATTGAATTTGAGTAATTTAAAATTTGGAAATATTTTCAAATTTGTAATTGATGTATACAAATTTGGATTAAAATTAATAACCAGCATAATGTCCGTCCTTCCATATTACTGGCAGCTCAAAACCAGATACATTTCTTTTATCAATCTGTTACTTAACTTAAGCTAAATATTGGAGTATGATTAACGAATTTGAAATTTGTATCAAAATTTGAAGCGCTTCAAATTAAGCCTAAGGTTTTAGACTAAATATAAATAAAATGAAATAAGCTTTAGGCCAAATAAATGTAAACGTTAAAATTCAACAAATTTAAAGTTTGTTTTTTTTTTTTGTGGCACTAACAGTGCCATTATGTGCGCCTGGATAATGATTGTAACGACCGCCATACCCGTTGCCTTGGCCCACTCGGTGCGGATCTATCAGTATGAAGGACGTGCTTACACCGCCTGCGTATTCTCCACGGAGGAGGAAGTTTGGAGTCTGGTTGGCTTTCAGGTAAGTCAAGCAATTGATTGTGCGTTCTGTGGCCTGTAATCTGGGTGCGTTCTGGGTTCCTTCATCATTCACCTGCCGGCACACTTGTCCTGATCTCTGATTAATGTGCCAGCATTATTCACGCTTTTCCGCCAAATTTGTCGCCAGCTCGCGGCTCAACACATGGAATTGTGTAAAATGAAATTACATAAAAGCTATTCGAAAGGCAGACAACCCACATACTCATACACAAACACACACACACACACACACAAACACATTGGTGTTGTTGAGGCAAACTCATATTTGCCATTGCTTGGCAGCAGCTTGCAATATATTTGCCACTTAGCACACTCGCACACAATGCCGCATCGCGGGTGTGATGAACACGACAAGGACAACGACTCGACGACTCGACGACTCGCGTCGTCCTGCTGACAGCTTAGCGCCTGGATTGCCAGCCAGCACTGGAGACGTGCCATTGTTACAGTCGTATGCAACATGTAACCAGCTGCATCGTGCAACTGGCATTGTTAATCAGCCGTGCAAATAATGCTTTTGTGCATATGCGACTCCAGCGCAGACTATGTTTCTTGCATCTAAAGCAGTGTTGGCCAAACACACATCGCCAACTATTGCAAAGCACACAAATACATGTGAAAGCTTGCTACAATGCAAATGCTGAAAGCTCACAAACACAGACACAGAGCACACACACACACCAACAGCCTTAGCAGTAGTTATTGTTTATAAACAAGTTTAATTCCTTTAAAGCCATCAAACATCAACAATTGTTTCAATTTTGCACATAAAACTTAAATCAAATATGAAAATTGTGCTTGCAACTCGATTCACATAGGGTGCAACACATTGTTGTTGCTTGGCCATCGAGGACATTCAGACAGGACCAGAGAGCTCCTTTCGCAGTATTCAGTCCAAGACAAAACATGGCATCGAAGCCAATTAACAACTTGAGCTACATATATATATATATATATATATATATATATATATATATATATATATTTATATTGCACTTTTAGCAGCACAAAAGGGCAGTTCACAATGTGTGTCTCTCAAGGTTTGCTGTGAATCAAGACCAGCTAGAAAAGAGTTTTCCATTTCAATGCCATCGCTAAGATTTGAGACAGCCGAGTCGCATCCAATATGAATACCATTATAATACCATTTATATATAGAATAAAAAGAATATCTGATAATAAATGAAATCACTTAAGAATTTTCTGTTTCAAGCTGCTTAGATATTTATAGGTTAGGTTTTTTTCTCAATTCGTTACGTTTTTATAAAGTAATCATAAATAATCATAAATAATTGCAATCTGTGCAATGAAAACAGACTAAATATATTTTTTTTTTTTTGCTAATTTGTTTATCATTTCAGTTGAGTTAGTTAATTCCTAACTTCATAAGAATGTACAGAAAGTTTTAAGCATGTTATGTTTTTCATAAATTGATTTATTAAAGTTGATTTTATGATTTGCGATACGTTTATTTGTTCAATGTAAGCGCCCGTTGCAAAGTACGCCCCAGCTTTAAGAGGCGGGGCGCATTCCAAGAGGCACGATGAGCTCTTGGCACCTTGAGCAGGACAGGCGACATCTTGCCGGAGTCGAACAACAAGTTGGCGTGTCTCGGAAATTCTATGCCGGAAGGATGTTACACAGGAACCCACACTTGTGGCCAATGAATGAGCGCAATAACAACAGCAACAACAACAACAACAACAGCGGCAGCAGCAGAAAAAAACACAATCAACATGACCACAACAACAAGGATGACCTACTGACTGCAGTTGTTGTTTGTTTGTCTGTCTGACGGTCTGTTTGTTCCCCTTGCTGTGTGTGTGTGTGTGTGTGTGTGTGAATTCATGTGCTAATATGCACTTGTAGCGCTCGCTTCAAATGCTACTCATAGAGCAATTTACACAGCTCGATTCGCTGACTTGGACAAGGACATGGCCAGTAATAGTAACAGGAATAGGAACAAAAATAGCGAAGGAAATGAGATGCTGGCTCGATATATTGTGCCGTCTGACAGAGCATATAAATCGCAATTACTATTAGCGATAAGTGAGAAGTCTCGACGTCCACATACTCTGTAATCGGCAATCGAATGGATGCGATTCGTTACGGAACGCTGATAGACACGACACAATTGGATAGATGCAGTCATATCTGATCATTCAATGTTTACTTATATTTATATCATCATTTCTTAACTATATTTGAATTATTTTTCATAACATCAACACTAAGCTAAAATAGACCAAAAAAGAATATAAGCAAAGGGAATAGGCAAAGTAACAAGGGTTTGAGAAGACATGTCGAGGAGTAAAATGATGCCAAGGAATTAAAGGCAAAAAGAATACAAAAATAAAGCAGCTTGTTTGCATCATTGCAGGGTATCAAAAGTGCGACTCCATGTGGCACTGGCCTTGCTCTATAGTTGTATATTTTATTTGGTTTAGCTGTTTATTTCGTTTGGCTCGAATATTTTGTTATTGTGGTTATTGTTGTTGCCAGTTGACAAACAGTTGAGCATTTCGTTGGCAAATTTGGCATTTCAATTTATTGCTAGCGAGCACATAAAAATGGATCAAACTTTTGACGCCTTGGCGCAACGGAAAATGTGCAAAATGAACAAAAACTGTTGTCAGCGTAAATAAATAATAAACTGAAGCACAACAAAGGCAAAGACACGCCTTGTATCTGCCCCGTGTGGCATGCGTGACCACAGCACTCGCTGGATATGCTCTATGGGATGTTTCGTTTAGTTTGTTGTCCCCAAAGTTCTTGCGGCTCGGTGTCTCGGTTACAAATTGAAAGCATTTCTTTTTTTTCTTTCTTTTTCTGTTTAATGTAGCAATTTAATTTAATATTGATCAACCCATAAAATATTGTTTTGAAGATTGTACACATAATAACAGGGAATTGAAATTAAATAACATAAACATATAATTGGTTTTAACATATTACATTATTACGTAACATCAATTTTATCATTAAATATAACAATTGTTGCACATTAACGTTGCAATTTAACGGCCAGCTGTGCAGAGGTCGCTGGTGTGGAGGCGCTTTACTTATCCTTTTATTTATAATTTCACAACTACTAAGATAGGAAATTGAATTGAAAGTTTATAAAAAATAAAAACAAAAATAAAAAAAAAAAAATTAAATGAGGTGTTTCTGAAACGCAGTCTGCAGGACTCGAACCTACGCTCCCAGAGCGAATCTGATTTCGAGTCAGACGCCTTAACCACTCGGCCACGACTGCCCACTGATATCGACTGTCAAAAGAGCTCTATCACTTGCATGAATGTGTTTGTATGTGTGTATGTAATGACAACTCTCAATTGTGCTATTTATAGCACACTGGCCTAATGTATTTCAAAATGCAAACACACACACACACAAACACACACACGATGTATGTAATCTACTACCAAAACAGTCCAAATAATAATGTCATCTTCTGAGTGATCTTCACTTGGTTAAACTGCCTCACTTGAATCAAGAAACCCTTTAATAACTGTGTAAAGCTGAAACTAAAGCTGCCTCAATCTTAAAACTAGACGAATTTTGGACGATAAGTGCGAAGCAAATTGACTTTGTCTCCAGAAGTTGTCATCTCCGATTATCTATGTTCAAATATTTTGCTCTTTACAGCGATTAATTCATTGATAATTTTCCCGTTCTGCTTCTATATATATATATATATACATATACATATACATATATATATAATAAAAATATAAAAACAATGTTAAAAATGAACAAAAGGAAATATTTTCATTATTGTTATTGCGCAGCCGGTAGGATTCGAACCTACGCTCCCAGAGGGAATCTGATTTCGAGTCAGACGCCTTAACCACTCGGCCACGACTGCCCACTGATATCGACTGTCAAAAGGCCTAATGTATCTCAAAATGCAAACACACTACTACCAAACCAGTCCAAATAATAATGTCATCTTCTGAGTGATCTTCACTTAGTTAAACTGCCTCACTTGAATCAAGAAACCCTTTAATAACTGTGTAAAGCTGAAACTAAAGCTGCCTCAATCTTAAAACTAGACGAATTTTGGACGATAAGTGCGAAGCAAATTGACTTCGTCTCCAGAAGTTGTCATGTCCGATTATCTATGTTCAAATATTTTGCTCTTTACATCGATTAATTCATTGATAATTTTCTCGTTTGAATTATTCTCGTTGCTGACATTGCTGCATTTGCCAACAATCTCTAATTTGCCATTATAAATTCATAGTTAAGCAATCAATATTAAATAAGTTGCAAGTCTTTTAAGTATAAGAACTTGACACCTCATCAATTTATGCAGCAGCAATTTCAGTTTAATGAGCGGGTCATTTTTGAATATTCAATTTTCAATTAATGAATAAATCATTTTCATTTGAACTAATAATAATGAAAAAAAATAAAAAAAATTATATTTTTACAGCGTAAAATTGTTCATTGAAAGTTTTTCGTGTGACTAGCGAATATTTCAGGATGTTCTTGTGCTACTTTTACAGCGATTGCCTTTTAGAATTTATGACGCTGAACACTTTAAATGATAGGCATATAAAGCCTTAACTATCAATAAAGTTTGAAGCGGCATAAAACTTCGTCGACAAACTGGGCTACTTCAAAATTGTACGCTACAGCTGCAGCAAGCGATACAGATACAGATGCAGATACAGATACAGATACAGATACATGCAATGAAATCTGACTACTACATTATGAACTAAGATGGCCCTGTGTGTTTGGGGGTCTGGATCACTGCATAGTGATGGGGGGTGTGGTGAGGGAGCAGGGCAGTAGTTGACAGTGGCCAAAGAAAAACTTGTGGGCAAAACTTTTTCTACGCGCCTTTAAACTTTACGAGCCGCCCAATAAAATGCCATAAACTGAAGAGTCTACCATATGACATACGAATACTAGACAGCAACAGGGGCAGGGGCAGGGGCTGTGGCTAGGAGGGGTGTGTGATGCTGGGTATGGCATCTGGGACCGAAGCGGCTCGTTAATATTTGCCGTGCTCAAATTGCGCCTGGGATTTGGCCATATACAGGCCGAGCAACTGTCGCGCCTGCTGTCACTCAACCAAATTAATCAACTTGAGTTCGCGATGCCCTCACGCACTTTTATTAGCATTGTTTTTGTTTTTGTTTTTGTGTTGTTGTTGTTGTTGTTGTTTTTGTGTAGCATAAAGCACTGACATTAAAGTTGTGCCCAATTTTTGCATGAACACATTTCACGCGGTTTAAATTGAGCACTCAATTGCATTGCGAGGCAAAACTTCATTTGCATGTTCAATAAATTTATGAAAATAGCAATTATAAAATAATTAAAATAATAATTAAAAAATAATGAGTAAATATATTTTTGTATACCCTTGTAGAGGGTATATTAATTTGTTAGCTCGGATTCATCACGGCTTAGTGTCTATCGCGATCAAGAAAATTGGGAATCTTGGAAGGCCCTCCTCAGCATTGCCAAAAATCAAATTCAAATTTCAATGACAGCAGATTAATTCCAAGTCTACAAGACTATTACAACTGCGACTTACCTAAGATGTTAATGATCAAAAATATTAATCTCTATAATTAGTGGCAAAATGTCCATAGAAGCGAATCGGAGTTAAGCGAGTAAGCGTGACATAAAACCCGTCATGCCACAGCCAGGGGCACAATCCATGGTATCATTCGTGTATGCGTTCATAAATAACATCATTTTCTCGTTAGTATTAAGTTGGCTATCATCGCCATCGCCATCGCCATCGCCATAGCCATTGCCATTGCCATAGTGCCGCACCGTCTGACATCGCCATTGCGAACAATTTGTTTTTGCAATTTAATCTTTAATTAAGACATCTGCTTGGCAAAACACATTCGCATTGGCAACATTTTGCTCATTTTTTTTTGCTCTTGCACTCAGACATGCTGTGTAAGACATTGTTATTGCTTTTGCTCCTTGCATGTCAGTTGAGATTATGTTGACATCGCGACGTTGGCTGTCGACGATGGCACGGCACATGTTCATTGGCCGTGGCGCGTTATCCAACCAAAGTGATTTCAATTCCGGCGCTGTCGGCCATTTTGCCATATGAATGCCCCCCAATCGAGCCCCCGCCCGACCCTCATCCCTGATGATGGGATGGCTTTCTGCGATTATTATTAACAATTGTGCCAAGCGCGTTTTCCGTTTGCCTCGTTTCATTTGGCTTTTCCGCTTTCCGTTTCATTACATCTGCCCACCTTTGTGCATTTTCTGTTTGTATTGGTTAAGCATTTCATTGAGATTTACAATGTGCCGCCTACACGAATCACTGCTACACAGACCCACTGCCCCCCCCCCCCCTCCGCCTCCGCCCCCGCCTTCGACCCGCCTCAACCAGATCCACATCGGTTTCTGTAGTTTTTCCCCAAAAACCAGCAAAACATTTTTCTGCCGCTGCTGAGTGTGTTTTATTGTTTTTTCACCCAAACCAACCGACCCTGCCCCGCCCCGCCTCGCCCCGCAACGCCCACCTCGCCACCGCCGCCGTCGCTCTCCTCCCTTTTGTCCCGTTTTAATCATTTACACTTGGCTGGCGGCTTTATGCCAAGTTAAAGCCACTTGAAACTTAACGCGCCTCAAATGAGCTTTATGTATATACATTTTTATGTACGCAGGTATATATGTATGTAGATATGTATGTAGGTGGTTTTTATATATATATGTATATATGTATATCGTCCTACTGCAGATTGGGCATCGTTTTCCGCATTGTGGTAAATCATCGGATGGGTCTGTTAAAGGATTATTTTTAATACGATTTACATTTAACACCAGCTGCAAACGGCTCTTAAGCAGATTAATTATGTGGCAACTTAAGCTGCAAGATATAGGTACATATATACATATGTCTGTATATGTGAAAAGCAGTCGATTTATGCTGCAATTATATAAATTTCAATATCATGCAATCTATCAAGCTGATAGAAGTGAAATGTTCTTTACAATTGTCATTTGTTTTCTCAATTTACAATGTGGCATGTGGCATGTGTTAGACGTAGTCGCGTTACTCTCGCCTCTTATTTTATGGTATCTATCTATCTACTATATACCTTTCCGAGTTGTGCCTCTTAAAGCCCACATCAAGCTCGATTCTGATATGCAGAGGAGAATACTTTTTTGAGCGTTATTCGTGTCCGATGAAATTAGAATGAAATGGCAGCAGCTGGTGGCAAGGCAAGCTTTCACACCATGGTGCCACTCGCTGCGTGCGACTGTGCCTGTTCCTGGTATCTGGGCAGCCTTACGGGTCAGTGCTTTTGGCAATTTCCAATGCAAAAACAAAAGCCGCTGACATGGCAGCAGATGGCATAGCAACTTCACGGCGTGCCAAAAACTTTATGGCAACAACGGTGATGCGGGTTTGGCAAGAATGGGCAAGCAGAGGCAAAATTTTAGGCTGAGAATGACCGCTAGTGTGTCCAACTGCCGCCAGTTAGTTATCCAACGGATTGTCCTTTTTATATTTATTTTATGAAGCTATTCGCAAGTGATTTTATGCTGAAATTAAGAATGAAGAACAGACGGAGTGTTTTTGATGTTTTTTATGTTCAACAAAACAACAACAAAAAAATAATGACAAATGGAAATTAGCAAAACAGATATAGAAATAAACTTGGAGTATTTAAATCCCGGAATATTTAGCATAGCTAGTTAACATATTATAGTTCTTAGGTCAAAGCAACATCGATGCAATGTGGAACATAGTTAATAGTCATGGTAATCAAAGATGAGGTAAGCTGGTAATAGCCATGGCTAGAATGGAATTGGAATACTTAATTATATGGAAACATGCCATCCATCAATGGTATTTTGATGAACTATTTACGGCAATGCCATAAACAATGCGTGTTTGCTGTGAGCAAGTGGAAAACTTTGTAAATATTTCAACTTGATCCATTAACAGCAGTTTAGACTGTACTTGGCAAAGTTGATGACTCGATTCGATTGTTAATTGCATTTGCTTTCTCGTTGCAGGTCTCATTCTTTCTGTCATCGTATGTGGCACCGTTGACGCTGATTTGCTTTCTATATATGGGCATGCTGGCCCGATTGTGGAGAAGTCCTCCCGGCTGCAAGCCATCGGCCGAGTCCCGGTGAGTTCAAGAAACTGCACAAATATTACGCATACGCCGCATCGTACATCGTAAGCGCAGCATTAAGTTTGTTATTGATATTGAAATTGGAATTGGAATTGGAATAAGCAGCCTGCCTGAAGGCAATTTGTTTGTTTGTTTACCGCACTTGACACACACACATATGCAAACACACTAACTCACACACAGAGGCAGGTACACCTGCCGCATGCGGCATGATGAATGCCTTTTTATTACACTAGGCATTCCAGCACTCTGAGAACTTTGTGCGTGTTGCTCATAAATTTATTTGTTATTTACCTCAGCAACCAAGCACCAGCCGCCACTAAACCACTAAAGCACCACACATGCCACACCCACTGCCTGATGTAATCCAGTTCGCCTTGGCGCTGTCTCATTGCATTTGAGCTGCTTTCAATGTAAAAGTGAGCTGAGCTGAAAAACTCTCAATTTTGAAATTGTTCTTGTTTTTAGTGAAATTTCATAAACACAATAAAATAATTGCTTAAACATGAATTTTGACTTAGATCCGTATTAATTTAGTGTTTATGCATTGAATTTATTAAAAATGGTTTTGTGCAAAAGCAATGAAAAATTGATTTATGAGCAGCTTAGCTCCGGGTCTATAAGCAAAATTATCATCATCATTTGAGTGCTGTCTGACCCATTAGTTTATTATCAACTAGATCTGAGTGGACAAAATAAATGATTCACCATCTTTTGGCAATTAGAACAATTTTCGGTAATAATTCAATGTTGAGCCCATCCTTAATCAAAAAGTTGTCGAGGCGCGAACAATTTGTGGCGCTAGCAAGTTGATGAGGGTAATGCAACAAAGCAAACAATAAAGTAATGGGTCACATTGAAGCAATCCTTTTCACTCGCATAGCACAGCAGCCCAGCCAATTGCCTGACTTTTGGTTGTTGTTGTTGTTGTTGTTGTTGTTCAACTTTAAAGCGTATCCCATGCAGCGTATGCGTTGTACGTCGCCAAATCAAAAATCCAATTTCAACTTATGCCAACGTTGCTGCCACACTTATTGTGGGCGATTGTGTGAGATTGTGGGTGTGTGTGTGTGTGTGTGTGTGTGAGCGTGTATACATATGCAAATTGCATATACGCCGCGTAGCACGCTCTGTGAACTTGACATTGGCAAGTTAATAAAACAGATAGACGAATGCCAAGCTCAACTACAGCCATATTAATTTGCTCTCATTTAGATCGAATTGCGCTGAAATTCTACTGACATTTCCATCTAATTCTCTCATATTTTTGGATTGCAGCAAAGGCAAGCGACGCGTTACCCGCATGGTTGTTGTTGTGGTTTTGGCATTTGCAATTTGCTGGCTGCCCATCCACGTAAGTATTGCTCAGCATGCATAATTTACCATGCTTTTTCAGCCAACATGTTCAAATTGTCGACATTGCCTCAGAACACAACTAATTTTCCATTCAAAATTGTCATATACAGCCGCAGGCTCGACGCTCGAGCAATTTCCATTTATTAAACAGACAACCAATATGAAATGAAATTATTTATCTTAGATCTAATTGTAGAAAGTAAACGAGCATCATTATTATTACTCCGTTTGCTTTAGTTACCAATTTTCATTATTTTCTCACTTTCACTTATCACTTTCTCTGTCTGTCAGTCTCAGTGTCTGAGTTTTTTCTGGGTTTTCCCAAACTCTTGCCAATTTTATTTTATTTATTTATATTTTGAATATTACTTTGTAATTTCTTTTAATTATTATTGTTACTTTAATTATTATTTTGATAATTATTTTAACTGAATTATATAATATAAAATATATAATTTAATTTAATTTGATTTGATACTTAATTTAAAGTTTTTATTTATTTTATTTTTTTTTTTAAACTGTCGACTGTTTTTAGTCCACATTAAATAAGTAAAAAGATTTTGAAAACTTAATAAAATAAAAATAAAATCATATCATTTCAATTCCGATCAAAGTCAGCTTTGCTCTTTAATTGAACTTGAATTGAAGCTGTCAGATGCTTTCCAAGTTAGAGCACTTGCAGCTGTTGCTGCAGTTTGAGCTGGTGTGCAAATAGACGCCGATGTTGACAAGAACTGAATAAATAATGAATACACTCAAACAAACACTCAAACAAACACTCAAACAAACACTCAAACATACTGCTCAAACACGCAGACATATGTATGCGTAATTGCGGACGTCATTAGACAGCAAATTGACATTACCGCTTAGTAAATAGTTGCAATTTATTTGGTCGAGTGTCGACATACGACTTATTTCAATACTCTTGAAATGGACAGTGGACAACCACAAATTGCGAATCGCAGAGCAAGTGAAGCATTGGTGGAAAGTGGAGTGGCGACTGCAACTGCAACTGAAGTGATGTGCACAAATAGCGATATCTAAGATATGTTGATTATGTGTTGCAGGTTATACTATTGCTGAAGGCGCTCAATTTGTATGGCGGCTCACATCTAACGGTTATCATACAAATAATATCCCATGTGCTGGCCTACACAAACTCCTGCATCAATCCCATACTCTACGCCTTTCTATCCGACAACTTTCGCAAGGCATTCCGCAAGGTGAGCATTCTTTGTGCCATGACAACATGTTCTCTATCTCTCTCTCTCTCTCTCTCTCTCTCTGTCGCTCTCTGAACGTTTCAGGTGGTGTGGTGTGGCAGCCCGCCCCCAATTGTGACAAACCAGCAGACGACGAAGACCACAAGAACTGCAACCGGCAACGGCACGTCCAACATTGAAATGCTCTAAGTTGGTCAGTTACAATTGACAAACTATCTCCAATTTTAGCCCTCTCACTCACTCACACTCACACTCACTCTCTCTCTCTCTCTCTCACACACAGTTTGCAGTTTTTAGATCTGGATTATATATATATATATATATGGCATATTTGTGTAAATTACGAGCTCTATATGCGATTACAGAGTTTTAACTAAAATTAATGCACTTATATAATGCGAATATAACAGACTATGCATAGCTTATACACGCTATGACATTGCACACACACACACACACACACACACACACACACACAACCAAATATAAGGTTTTGGTGGGATTCTTGTTATTAAACCACAATTAAGTTGGTTACATATACAGCAGTCCCATTAAAGGTCGTATTATTACTACATTTTTTTTGCAATATTCAAAACATCAAAATCCAAATAGGTAAAAAATGATGTTTTCAAAATGATTCCTATGAGCTTAACGCTATTGAAAGTTGCCAACAACAACCACATCGGGAACAGAATGTGCACATTAAGCAAAAATGTAGATACCAAAATATATACTTAATTAATAGCACTCATATTTGTCAGACATTTGTACAACAATTTGTATTTCGTTTATAAATATGATTTTCTTGGTTTTTGAACGAATTGAAATCACATTTCGATTTCGGTTAACTTTTAACAATCATTTCTGATGAACTGTCTTTCGAATTGCATTTTCAACTGAGTACAACATTTTCCAAATCCAACAGTATTGTTATCCTCTATTAAGTTAAGTGTATATCTGAACAACAAACATACCGAATATGGAGCCTACCAAACTTAACTTTTCAGATTTTATCTGATTCGATTCATTTCAAAGTGCATTTTCTATCAATGGGGCTAAATGAATTGTGCTTGTAAGCAATAAAGCCACAACTCAAGAGATCATTTAGCAGATTAAGTCCAATATCCTAGCCATATCTAATTATTATCATAAGCTCTTATTTATTTCACTTCTGTTTATTTTTCATTTCAATTAAAGTGCAAAAAAAAACAAAATAAAAAAAAGAAACAAAAGAAGCAAAAAACTTTCGCTTGCCTCTTTGTGATTGGGATTGATTGTGAGATCAGATAATTAGATCAATGCAATTATATTAATGTGTTTAGAACTATGAAAATGCAAACATGCCATGGAATTCGATAATTCCAGGTTAAAGCAGACGACAACAAACTATATATATTTTAATGATGATATGTGTGTCCACAAAAGCAAATACAAAATATTGACTATAAAACTGTCGCATTAAATTGAAACAATTTAATTGCCTCAATTAAATTTGCATAAGAATTAGTCCAATGTATGCAAATTGAAATTAATTATGTAATTATTATTATTATTATAATTATGTATGTGCGGTAGATTCAATGACAGCGCTTCAAAATCCATTGAAAACATTCAAAATGGATTAAAATAAAGCTAACCAAAAATGTTAATTCAAAAATTCTGTGTGTCTCTAGACTAGTTTAAGCTGTACGAACTAACACACATACATATTGATATATATATATATATATATATACCAATTATATATTGTGTGTATATTTGAGATGAGGGGATTATCGTCATGGTGTTACGTGATTTACAGAATGGGAGCGAATTATGATAAATGTGGTCGTTGATTAATCTGAAATTCGATTGTTAAAGTGTGAATCCAATGAATTTAGTTGCCTATTGCAGAACATTTGCATAATAGAGAATTGCATTACGTAATACATAAGTGGTAACAAATATTACAAATTAAATGTATACAGTTCAAGAAAACAAAGATTAAATATATGCAATTACCAAATACTTAAATGAAATGAACATTTTCTTAAATTAAGCGTAAATAATATAATTGTACTAGAATACTATTTCAAGGGTTCAGCACAAGAGTATCAATTTCATAATTGATTAATTCTAATTATTAATTATTAATTATTATATATAGTTTTATAATATTTTTTGGTTTCATACAAAATTCATTTCCACAGAAGGTTTTTTTTCATTTGAAGCGAATGAAACTGTACTACTTCTGTATATACTCATAAGCCACATAATTTCTGCCATATATTTATACAGTATGTATACAGTAATTTCAATTGCTGTCCAATTTGATGTGTTAAACAACTGAACTCAAAAAATGATCGTAGATCACTGCAAAGTTACTTTTGATTGGTTCCATAAATAGTTTGTCAAAATCGTCAGTTCTTGCTTGGCAATTTCCCTGGCTTCGACCTTAATTTTTAGTTGTTGTTGTAAATCAATCTTATTTAAAAAAAAAAATGCAAAAGTTTTTAATTGAAATGCAACATTTTGCGAGGCTTTGAGTGTTCACTGTGTTATTAGAACAATTATCATATGATTTATCACGCTTTTCATAGGCAACATCAGTCCAGATTTGTGCAACCATTTCCAGTTTGCTTCTAGCTGAATTAAACCTAGAAATACCATATTGATAAAAAGTGTTGAATCGTTTTATTAACATTGATAAGAACAAAAAATAGCAATACCATTAAATAGGCAAAGTGCATAAATATATATATATATATATATATATATATATATATTCGATTATAGGTACGTAAATGCTATTTAAATTGACTATTGCATAAGGTTTTAGTTTTTTTGGTGTTTTTTGTCATTGTTTGGTAGCAAGTTTGTTAACGTTGCTTCGGCATTGCCGAATTAAATAATAGATTAAGGAAAACATTCAAAAGGCAAACAATATGCAAATACAAATAGAAAAACAAATACCATAAGTGGAGAATACAACAAAATGTGGATATTGTCTGCGAATTGCATATTTATATTTGCATATGTAACCTACTGCATTCCTAGCACAGTTGTGGAATTGAACAATATTTGAATTGAGACATTTGCAAACCAACAATAAACAAATTCGAATTGAAATATTTTAGAAAATGCCCTAAGGCTTAACCAATACATATATTTATAATTAGCCACTAAGTATAAGTGAACAATTTTGATCGAAGAAATTGATTGTAAACATTTTGAAATACAGCATTTTTTTTCTTTATGATAATCTGAAACTCCATTAAATTTACGTATTATATATAAGGTATTTAGCAGTCGCACTAGTGCAATGCAAACGCGCATAAAGTTAAGTCAAAAACAAAAAACAAAAAGTAAAAAACAAAAATTAAAGGAATATGCAAAAATTGTATTTGGAATGCAATTTGCATGCCTAGCAAAATAACTAACAACCAAAAATGAAAGCTAAATTATTATATTTGAATATGAATGTTTATACCACAAATTTAATTCATGTGTTAATAAAGCTACATGTATTTACAAAATGCATATGAATGGAAATAAATGCAACAAATATTTGCAAAACTATTCCTTTGTTTGATTATTTAGCTCAATTCGAAAGGTTTGAATGGTGGCAGGTAAGCTTCCTCACATAAATATGTATTCTGCCACAAAATTATTTTTGGCTTCTTAACAGATTTCAGAGACGGCATTAACTTTGAACTATTGGCTTACAATAACAAAATATTTGTCTACTAGACTCCAAAGTCCACAACTGGTGCAAGTTATTTTTGCATAATTGTTTTAATAATATAGTTCTTGAATTTCTGAAAACTTTAAGGATGGAGCAAAAAATGAGATAAGAGGGAACTTAATATATGACATATGTTTTGAAATATATATATAGATCGGAGTCCGCCACATCGGACCAAATCGGTAGAAGGAAAGAAAGCAGCATTCAGAGCAGATGAAGCTGGATACAAACTTATTTCAGAAGATAATGCGAACAGGGCCAGTAAACATGGCAGATTTGCTCTCCGGCTATACATGATCTGCTGATTGGACGTCCCTGTTAACTTTCCGGAAATTGAAGATATCATGAGGTCCCTGACAATGAGCAGCTGAACGAGGCTGTGTTATGTCGTAGGAACTGGATCGGTTTCCAGCAGTGCTCTCAAATGCTCCAAATTCTCATTGCAATAAAAACCAGGTAACAGGTACCAGGTCCGTTAAAAGTTGCCACACTTCGCATAGCTTCATTGGCAGTTGGACAAGCTGTCTTTTGATCTTAAGGGAAGAGACTGAGAAAAAAATAAATATAATTATCATACTTAATTGACAACATTTTCAACTTGAATCTCAAGCATACCCGATGGCAGATATACATTCGTTTGCTGACAGTCCTGACAGTTTTTTAAATTATACTCTTGGGTTCCCTGTGGCATGTTTGGCATGGAGTCGAATCAGCGGTGAATATTGTTATTCTTCTGTTACTATTAGGCACTGTCGTCAGCTCCAGTAAGCCCTGCGAATTATGCGAAATTAATTTCACAGTATATTGGTTATATTTAGGTATATATATATGCTTACAATAATGCCACGATCCACCATCCAAAGCGATCACGGTGAAGATACTGTCCCTTGTCAACCGTTTAAATTGCACACACTATAAAACAAATTTGCATATTGATATAAAAGCATATTCCAAATTGTTTCTTCTTATACATATACATGTACACATACATAGACATATCCATATCCATATCCATATACATATTATTAGACATATACATACAATATAATCACGAACATATCTAGTGTTGTACAAAAACATCGTAAGTTTTCTGGATATCTAACACTTTTTAGTGTGTAGTAAATGCAAAAAAATGTAAATACCAATTGAACATTAGGTGTAAAGTGTGCACAAACCAACTAAATATTTATATGATTTGCGAAAACGATTTATTTCTGGGTGAACTCAATTTGGCATCTATGCTTATCGGAGCTATCGATAACATTCGGCTTCTTCGTCGTTAGCGATTCAATCAGAGAGAAAACGTTTTTCCATTTATATATAATATATCTTGCCACCATGCCCAAGAGACCAGGAAATATGGCAAACAGCGCAAGCGTGCATGCAACACCGCTCAATGCGTGCCTCGGTTGTAAGAAAGCCATACTCGTCTGCAGTGCTTGCAACGGCCGATGTGAGTAGCAAATAATAAACACTAAAAAACGGTTTGCATAAAAATTTTGTAGTAGTAGTGTTGGTGTATGTGTGTTTAAATTACAATTGTGCTTTTTTTTTGTTTTACAGGGCACGTTGACTGTTTGCCAAGTACGTCAGCGGAGCGGTACAGCTCGAGGCGCGTAGCTGCCCGACAATGGAAGTGCCCAATATGCTGGAAAGCACACCTGACGAAGCCTGCGACCAAAGTGGTCGGTCGTCCTCCACGTGCTGTCTGTGGCTCAAAGGAGAACAAGGCGAACCAGGAGAATCAGCAGGACCAGCCGACTGATTTACCATGCGTCGGCTGTAAGAGAGCCATATTCGTCTGCAGTGCTTGCAACGGCCGATGTGAGTAGCAAATAATAAACACTAAAAAACGGTTTGCATAAAAATGTAGTAGTAGTAGTGTTGGTGTATGTGTGTTTAAACTACAATTGTGTTTTTTTTTTGTTTTACAGGGCACGTTGACTGTTTGCCAAGTACCTCAGCGGAGCGGTACAGCTCGAGGCGCGTAACTGCCCAACAATGGAAGTGCCCAATATGCTGGAAAGCACACCTGTCGAAGACTGCGCCCAAAGTGGTCGGTCGTCCTGCGCGTGCTGTCGGTCGTCCTGCACGTGCTGTCGGTCGTCCTGCACGTGCTGTCGGTCGTCCTGCACGTGCTGTCGGTCGTCCTGCACGTGCTGTCTGTGGCTCAAAGGAGATCAAGGAGAACCAGGAGAATCAGCAGGACCAGCCGACTGATTTACCAATGCCAACGCCGGTGGAAACCTGGACTATTGATCAGGTATTCACATACATCAAGCGCTTACATCCGCAGCACGCCGAACTCTTCAAGACCCACGAAATTGACGGGAGAGCTTTGATGTTGCTCACGTTAGATACGATCATGAATTATTTTGGTCTTGTGCTTGGTACGGCGCTGCACATATACGTCACAGTGCAGAACTTGCAGACTGCAGAGAATATTGATATTGATAGTTCCGACGATTAGTTTCTAATTTTCTAATTTTGTATTTTTGATTGAAATTAATTTGGATTAATGAAGTTCCACAAGTTTGTTTCTCATTCGCATTTATATTTTCATACAGCAATTAAAGTAGATTAAATGAATTCTCAAGTCTTTTCTTTTCTTGTTGCCAAATTTCCCATTATATGGTTGTGCCCAGTCATATGATCAATATGTCGAGTTATATACATACTCAATTGGGAGTTATATCTTGAAAATTGAATTGCGTATGGCAAACGAGACGCCCTATGCCATGGTCTTTAAGAAATGGACAGACTGTTGTTTGCTGATTAGCTTATGGGTTCGGTAGGAAGGAACCAGGAAGCACCTTCTGTCTTAAACCTACTGTTCCACAGCTTTAGTCAACTTTAATGCTTACTTTCATTTGAGTGCTATTAAAGGAAAACTTTAATATTTATAATATATATTAACAGCTGTGCTAAATTACCTTTCGTTTTTATTGTTTAACAAAAGATATAGCTTACTTTATTTGCGTTGTTCCAACCTGAAGAGGTTCCAATGCAGCACTGAGCCAGCAACTGTGGCAACACCAAAAGGCAAGCAGCTTTCCACTTGGCAACCGAGCTGCGCTGATTTTAGCCACGTAAATTGGCAACGTGTGTAAACAGCGACATTATTTAGCCAAGCAATTGCAATAAGTGTGTGGAGCAAACCTAAGAATGAACCGCTCCACTTGACCATACGACGCCGAACCGTGACTGAAAAACATGGCAAATGGAAAATTCAATAGAAATAAAGGTTTAGCTAAAGCAACATTTTCACCTAATTTTCCAAATGTTCGATGCCCGAAGTTCAAAATATTCGACTGATGACGAAAACCTTTTTTCAAAATAGAATTATTCGAAAACAACAATTTGCAATTATAATCAAATATTTTTGAATAAGCCCTGTAAAGGTTAATTTCTTATGTGAACTAAAACATTTATCAGGTGACTATTTTGACGATCATGAACTAAACTAAATAATGATCGTAGATCACTGCAAAGTTACTTTTGATTGGTTCCATAAATAGTTCGTCAAAATCGTCAGTTCTTGCTTGGCAATTTGCCTGGCTTCGACCTTAATTTTTAGTTGTTGTTGTAAATCAATCTTATTTAAAAAAAAAAATGCAAAAGTTTTTAATTGAAATGCAACATTTTGCGAGGCTTTGAGTGTTCACTGTGTTATTAGAACAATTATCATATGATTTATCACGCTTTTCATAGGCAACATCAGTCCAGATTTGTGCAACCATTTCCAGTTTGCTTCTAGCTGAATTAAACCTAGAAATACCATATTGATAAAAAGTGTTGAATCGTTTTATTAACATTGATAAGAACAAAAAATAGCAATACCATTAAATAGGCAAAGTGCATAAATATATATATATATATATATATATATATATATATATCGATTATAGGTACGTAAATGCTATTTAAATTGACTATTGCATAAGGTTTTAGTTTTTTTGGTGTTTTTTGTCATTGTTTGGTAGCAAGTTTGTTAACGTTGCTTCGGCATTGCCGAATTAAATAATAGATTAAGGAAAACATTCAAAAGGCAAACAATATGCAAATACAAATAGAAAAACAAATACCATAAGTGGAGAATACAACAAAATGTGGATATTGTCTGCGAATTGCATATTTATATTTGCATATGTAACCTACTGCATTCCTAGCACAGTTGTGGAATTGAACAATATTTGAATTGAGACATTTGCAAACCAACAATAAACAAATTCGAATTGAAATATTTTAGAAAATGCCCTAAGGCTTAACCAATACATATATTTATAATTAGCCACTAAGTATAAGTGAACAATTTTGATCGAAGAAATTGATTGTAAACATTTTGAAATACAGCATTTTTTTTCTTTATGATAATCTGAAACTCCATTAAATTTACGTATTATATATAAGGTATTTAGCAGTCGCACTAGTGCAATGCAAACGCGCATAAAGTTAAGTCAAAAACAAAAAACAAAAAGTAAAAAACAAAAATTAAAGGAATATGCAAAAATTGTATTTGGAATGCAATTTGCATGCCTAGCAAAATAACTAACAACCAAAAATGAAAGCTAAATTATTATATTTGAATATGAATGTTTATACCACAAATTTAATTCATGTGTTAATAAAGCTACATGTATTTACAAAATGCATATGAATGGAAATAAATGCAACAAATATTTGCAAAACTATTCCTTTGTTTGATTATTTAGCTCAATTCGAAAGGTTTGAATGGTGGCAGGTAAGCTTCCTCACATAAATATGTATTCTGCCACAAAATTATTTTTGGCTTCTTAACAGATTTCAGAGACGGCATTAACTTTGAACTATTGGCTTACAATAACAAAATATTTGTCTACTAGACTCCAAAGTCCACAACTGGTGCAAGTTATTTTTGCATAATTGTTTTAATAATATAGTTCTTGAATTTCTGAAAACTTTAAGGATGGAGCAAAAAATGAGATAAGAGGGAACTTAATATATGACATATGTTTTGAAATATATATATAGATCGGAGTCCGCCACATCGGACCAAATCGGTAGAAGGAAAGAAAGCAGCATTCAGAGCAGATGAAGCTCTGATACAAACTTATTTTAGAAGATAATGCGAACAGGGCCAGTAAACATGGCAGATTTGCTCTCCGGCTATACATGATCTGCTGATTGGACGTCCCTGTTAACTTTCCGGAAATTGAAGATATCATGAGGTCCCTGACAATGAGCAGCTGAACGAGGCTGTGTTATGTCGTAGGAACTGGATCGGTTTCCAGCAGTGCTCTCAAATGCTCCAAATTCTCATTGCAATAAAAACCAGGTAACAGGTACCAGGTCCGTTAAAAGTTGCCACACTTCGCATAGCTTCATTGGCAGTTGGACAAGCTGTCTTTTGATCTTAAGGGAAGAGACTGAGAAAAAAATAAATATAATTATCATACTTAATTGACAACATTTTCAACTTGAATCTCAAGCATACCCGATGGCAGATATACATTCGTTTGCTGACAGTCCTGACAGTTTTTTAAATTATACTCTTGGGTTCCCTGTGGCATGTTTGGCATGGAGTCGAATCAGCGGTGAATATTGTTATTCTTCTGTTACTATTAGGCACTGTCGTCAGCTCCAGTAAGCCCTGCGAATTATGCGAAATTAATTTCACAGTATATTGGTTATATTTAGGTATATATATATGCTTACAATAATGCCACGATCCACCATCCAAAGCGATCACGGTGAAGATACTGTCCCTTGTCAACCGTTTAAATTGCACACACTATAAAACAAATTTGCATATTGATATAAAAGCATATTCCAAATTGTTTCTTCTTATACATATACATGTACACATACATAGACATATCCATATCCATATCCATATACATATTATTAGACATATACATACAATATAATCACGAACATATCTAGTGTTGTACAAAAACATCGTAAGTTTTCTGGATATCTAACACTTTTTAGTGTGTAGTAAATGCAAAAAAATGTAAATACCAATTGAACATTAGGTGTAAAGTGTGCACAAACCAACTAAATATTTATATGATTTGCGAAAACGATTTATTTCTGGGTGAACTCAATTTGGCATCTATGCTTATCGGAGCTATCGATAACATTCGGCTTCTTCGTCGTTAGCGATTCAATCAGAGAGAAAACGTTTTTCCATTTATATATAATATATCTTGCCACCATGCCCAAGAGACCAGGAAATATGGCAAACAGCGCAAGCGTGCATGCAACACCGCTCAATGCGTGCCTCGGTTGTAAGAAAGCCATACTCGTCTGCAGTGCTTGCAACGGCCGATGTGAGTAGCAAATAATAAACACTAAAAAACGGTTTGCATAAAAATTTTGTAGTAGTAGTGTTGGTGTATGTGTGTTTAAATTACAATTGTGCTTTTTTTTTGTTTTACAGGGCACGTTGACTGTTTGCCAAGTACGTCAGCGGAGCGGTACAGCTCGAGGCGCGTAGCTGCCCGACAATGGAAGTGCCCAATATGCTGGAAAGCACACCTGACGAAGCCTGCGACCAAAGTGGTCGGTCGTCCTCCACGTGCTGTCTGTGGCTCAAAGGAGAACAAGGCGAACCAGGAGAATCAGCAGGACCAGCCGACTGATTTACCATGCGTCGGCTGTAAGAGAGCCATATTCGTCTGCAGTGCTTGCAACGGCCGATGTGAGTAGCAAATAATAAACACTAAAAAACGGTTTGCATAAAAATGTAGTAGTAGTAGTGTTGGTGTATGTGTGTTTAAACTACAATTGTGTTTTTTTTTTTGTTTTACAGGGCACGTTGACTGTTTGCCAAGTACCTCAGCGGAGCGGTACAGCTCGAGGCGCGTAACTGCCCAACAATGGAAGTGCCCAATATGCTGGAAAGCACACCTGTCGAAGACTGCGCCCAAAGTGGTCGGTCGTCCTGCGCGTGCTGTCGGTCGTCCTGCACGTGCTGTCGGTCGTCCTGCACGTGCTGTCGGTCGTCCTGCACGTGCTGTCGGTCGTCCTGCACGTGCTGTCGGTCGTCCTGCACGTGCTGTCTGTGGCTCAAAGGAGATCAAGGAGAACCAGGAGAATCAGCAGGACCAGCCGACTGATTTACCAATGCCAACGCCGGTGGAAACCTGGACTATTGATCAGGTATTCACATACATCAAGCGCTTACATCCGCAGCACGCCGAACTCTTCAAGACCCACGAAATTGACGGGAGAGCTTTGATGTTGCTCACGTTAGATACGATCATGAATTATTTTGGTCTTGTGCTTGGTACGGCGCTGCACATATACGTCACAGTGCAGAACTTGCAGACTGCAGAGAATATTGATATTGATAGTTCCGACGATTAGTTTCTAATTTTCTAATTTTGTATTTTTGATTGAAATTAATTTGGATTAATGAAGTTCCACAAGTTTGTTTCTCATTCGCATTTATATTTTCATACAGCAATTAAAGTAGATTAAATGAATTCTCAAGTCTTTTCTTTTCTTGTTGCCAAATTTCCCATTATATGGTTGTGCCCAGTCATATGATCAATATGTCGAGTTATATACATACTCAATTGGGAGTTATATCTTGAAAATTGAATTGCGTATGGCAAACGAGACGCCCTATGCCATGGTCTTTAAGAAATGGACAGACTGTTGTTTGCTGATTAGCTTATGGGTTCGGTAGGAAGGAACCAGGAAGCACCTTCTGTCTTAAACCTACTGTTCCACAGCTTTAGTCAACTTTAATGCTTACTTTCATTTGAGTGCTATTAAAGGAAAACTTTAATATTTATAATATATATTAACAGCTGTGCTAAATTACCTTTCGTTTTTATTGTTTAACAAAAGATATAGCTTACTTTATTTGCGTTGTTCCAACCTGAAGAGGTTCCAATGCAGCACTGAGCCAGCAACTGTGGCAACACCAAAAGGCAAGCAGCTTTCCACTTGGCAACCGAGCTGCGCTGATTTTAGCCACGTAAATTGGCAACGTGTGTAAACAGCGACATTATTTAGCCAAGCAATTGCAATAAGTGTGTGGAGCAAACCTAAGAATGAACCGCTCCACTTGACCATACGACGCCGAACCGTGACTGAAAAACATGGCAAATGGAAAATTCAATAGAAATAAAGGTTTAGCTAAAGCAACATTTTCACCTAATTTTCCAAATGTTCGATGCCCGAAGTTCAAAATATTCGACTGATGACGAAAACCTTTTTTCAAAATAGAATTATTCGAAAACAACAATTTGCAATTATAATCAAATATTTTTGAATAAGCCCTGTAAAGGTTAATTTCTTATGTGAACTAAAACATTTATCAGGTGACTATTTTGACGATCATGAACTAAACTAAATAATGATCGTAGATCACTGCAAAGTTACTTTTGATTGGTTCCATAAATAGTTCGTCAAAATCGTCAGTTCTTGCTTGGCAATTTGCCTGGCTTCGACCTTAATTTTTAGTTGTTGTTGTAAATCAATCTTATTTAAAAAAAAAAATTCAAAAGTTTTTAATTGAAATGCAACATTTTGCGAGGCTTTGAGTGTTCACTGTGTTATTAGAACAATTATCATATGATTTATCACGCTTTTCATAGGCAACATCAGTCCAGATTTGTGCAACCATTTCCAGTTTGCTTCTAGCTGAATTAAACCTAGAAATACCATATTGATAAAAAGTGTTGAATCGTTTTATTAACATTGATAAGAACAAAAAATAGCAATACCATTAAATAGGCAAAGTGCATAAATATATATATATATATATATATATATATATATATATTCGATTATAGGTACGTAAATGCTATTTAAATTGACTATTGCATAAGGTTTTAGTTTTTTTGGTGTTTTTTGTCATTGTTTGGTAGCAAGTTTGTTAACGTTGCTTCGGCATTGCCGAATTAAATAATAGATTAAGGAAAACATTCAAAAGGCAAACAATATGCAAATACAAATAGAAAAACAAATACCATAAGTGGAGAATACAACAAAATGTGGATATTGTCTGCGAATTGCATATTTATATTTGCATATGTAACCTACTGCATTCCTAGCACAGTTGTGGAATTGAACAATATTTGAATTGAGACATTTGCAAACCAACAATAAACAAATTCGAATTGAAATATTTTAGAAAATGCCCTAAGGCTTAACCAATACATATATTTATAATTAGCCACTAAGTATAAGTGAACAATTTTGATCGAAGAAATTGATTGTAAACATTTTGAAATACAGCATTTTTTTTCTTTATGATAATCTGAAACTCCATTAAATTTACGTATTATATATAAGGTATTTAGCAGTCGCACTAGTGCAATGCAAACGCGCATAAAGTTAAGTCAAAAACAAAAAACAAAAAGTAAAAAACAAAAATTAAAGGAATATGCAAAAATTGTATTTGGAATGCAATTTGCATGCCTAGCAAAATAACTAACAATCAAAAATGAAAGCTAAATTATTATATTTGAATATGAATGTTTATACCACAAATTTAATTCATGTGTTAATAAAGCTACATGTATTTACAAAATGCATATGAATGGAAATAAATGCAACAAATATTTGCAAAACTATTCCTTTGTTTGATTATTTAGCTCAATTCGAAAGGTTTGAATGGTGGCAGGTAAGCTTCCTCACATAAATATGTATTCTGCCACAAAATTATTTTTGGCTTCTTAACAGATTTCAGAGACGGCATTAACTTTGAACTATTGGCTTACAATAACAAAATATTTGTCTACTAGACTCCAAAGTCCACAACTGGTGCAAGTTATTTTTGCATAATTGTTTTAATAATATAGTTCTTGAATTTCTGAAAACTTTAAGGATGGAGCAAAAAATGAGATAAGAGGGAACTTAATATATGACATATGTTTTGAAATATATATATAGATCGGAGTCCGCCACATCGGACCAAATCGGTAGAAGGAAAGAAAGCAGCATTCAGAGCAGATGAAGCTCTGATACAAACTTATTTTAGAAGATAATGCGAACAGGGCCAGTAAACATGGCAGATTTGCTCTCCGGCTATACATGATCTGCTGATTGGACGTCCCTGTTAACTTTCCGGAAATTGAAGATATCATGAGGTCCCTGACAATGAGCAGCTGAACGAGGCTGTGTTATGTCGTAGGAACTGGATCGGTTTCCAGCAGTGCTCTCAAATGCTCCAAATTCTCATTGCAATAAAAACCAGGTAACAGGTACCAGGTCCGTTAAAAGTTGCCACACTTCGCATAGCTTCATTGGCAGTTGGACAAGCTGTCTTTTGATCTTAAGGGAAGAGACTGAGAAAAAAATAAATATAATTATCATACTTAATTGACAACATTTTCAACTTGAATCTCAAGCATACCCGATGGCAGATATACATTCGTTTGCTGACAGTCCTGACAGTTTTTTAAATTATACTCTTGGGTTCCCTGTGGCATGTTTGGCATGGAGTCGAATCAGCGGTGAATATTGTTATTCTTCTGTTACTATTAGGCACTGTCGTCAGCTCCAGTAAGCCCTGCGAATTATGCGAAATTAATTTCACAGTATATTGGTTATATTTAGGTATATATATATGCTTACAATAATGCCACGATCCACCATCCAAAGCGATCACGGTGAAGATACTGTCCCTTGTCAACCGTTTAAATTGCACACACTATAAAACAAATTTGCATATTGATATAAAAGCATATTCCAAATTGTTTCTTCTTATACATATACATGTACACATACATAGACATATCCATATCCATATCCATATACATATTATTAGACATATACATACAATATAATCACGAACATATCTAGTGTTGTACAAAAACATCGTAAGTTTTCTGGATATCTAACACTTTTTAGTGTGTAGTAAATGCAAAAAAATGTAAATACCAATTGAACATTAGGTGTAAAGTGTGCACAAACCAACTAAATATTTATATGATTTGCGAAAACGATTTATTTCTGGGTGAACTCAATTTGGCATCTATGCTTATCGGAGCTATCGATAACATTCGGCTTCTTCGTCGTTAGCGATTCAATCAGAGAGAAAACGTTTTTCCATTTATATATAATATATCTTGCCACCATGCCCAAGAGACCAGGAAATATGGCAAACAGCGCAAGCGTGCATGCAACACCGCTCAATGCGTGCCTCGGTTGTAAGAAAGCCATACTCGTCTGCAGTGCTTGCAACGGCCGATGTGAGTAGCAAATAATAAACACTAAAAAACGGTTTGCATAAAAATTTTGTAGTAGTAGTGTTGGTGTATGTGTGTTTAAATTACAATTGTGCTTTTTTTTTGTTTTACAGGGCACGTTGACTGTTTGCCAAGTACGTCAGCGGAGCGGTACAGCTCGAGGCGCGTAGCTGCCCGACAATGGAAGTGCCCAATATGCTGGAAAGCACACCTGACGAAGCCTGCGACCAAAGTGGTCGGTCGTCCTCCACGTGCTGTCTGTGGCTCAAAGGAGAACAAGGCGAACCAGGAGAATCAGCAGGACCAGCCGACTGATTTACCATGCGTCGGCTGTAAGAGAGCCATATTCGTCTGCAGTGCTTGCAACGGCCGATGTGAGTAGCAAATAATAAACACTAAAAAACGGTTTGCATAAAAATGTAGTAGTAGTAGTGTTGGTGTATGTGTGTTTAAACTACAATTGTGTTTTTTTTTTGTTTTACAGGGCACGTTGACTGTTTGCCAAGTACCTCAGCGGAGCGGTACAGCTCGAGGCGCGTAACTGCCCAACAATGGAAGTGCCCAATATGCTGGAAAGCACACCTGTCGAAGACTGCGCCCAAAGTGGTCGGTCGTCCTGCGCGTGCTGTCGGTCGTCCTGCACGTGCTGTCGGTCGTCCTGCACGTGCTGTCGGTCGTCCTGCACGTGCTGTCGGTCGTCCTGCACGTGCTGTCGGTCGTCCTGCACGTGCTGTCTGTGGCTCAAAGGAGATCAAGGAGAACCAGGAGAATCAGCAGGACCAGCCGACTGATTTACCAATGCCAACGCCGGTGGAAACCTGGACTATTGATCAGGTATTCACATACATCAAGCGCTTACATCCGCAGCACGCCGAACTCTTCAAGACCCACGAAATTGACGGGAGAGCTTTGATGTTGCTCACGTTAGATACGATCATGAATTATTTTGGTCTTGTGCTTGGTACGGCGCTGCACATATACGTCACAGTGCAGAACTTGCAGACTGCAGAGAATATTGATATTGATAGTTCCGACGATTAGTTTCTAATTTTCTAATTTTGTATTTTTGATTGAAATTAATTTGGATTAATGAAGTTCCACAAGTTTGTTTCTCATTCGCATTTATATTTTCATACAGCAATTAAAGTAGATTAAATGAATTCTCAAGTCTTTTCTTTTCTTGTTGCCAAATTTCCCATTATATGGTTGTGCCCAGTCATATGATCAATATGTCGAGTTATATACATACTCAATTGGGAGTTATATCTTGAAAATTGAATTGCGTATGGCAAACGAGACGCCCTATGCCATGGTCTTTAAGAAATGGACAGACTGTTGTTTGCTGATTAGCTTATGGGTTCGGTAGGAAGGAACCAGGAAGCACCTTCTGTCTTAAACCTACTGTTCCACAGCTTTAGTCAACTTTAATGCTTACTTTCATTTGAGTGCTATTAAAGGAAAACTTTAATATTTATAATATATATTAACAGCTGTGCTAAATTACCTTTCGTTTTTATTGTTTAACAAAAGATATAGCTTACTTTATTTGCGTTGTTCCAACCTGAAGAGGTTCCAATGCAGCACTGAGCCAGCAACTGTGGCAACACCAAAAGGCAAGCAGCTTTCCACTTGGCAACCGAGCTGCGCTGATTTTAGCCACGTAAATTGGCAACGTGTGTAAACAGCGACATTATTTAGCCAAGCAATTGCAATAAGTGTGTGGAGCAAACCTAAGAATGAACCGCTCCACTTGACCATACGACGCCGAACCGTGACTGAAAAACATGGCAAATGGAAAATTCAATAGAAATAAAGGTTTAGCTAAAGCAACATTTTCACCTAATTTTCCAAATGTTCGATGCCCGAAGTTCAAAATATTCGACTGATGACGAAAACCTTTTTTCAAAATAGAATTATTCGAAAACAACAATTTGCAATTATAATCAAATATTTTTGAATAAGCCCTGTAAAGGTTAATTTCTTATGTGAACTAAAACATTTATCAGGTGACTATTTTGACGATCATGAACTAAACTAAATAATGATCGTAGATCACTGCAAAGTTACTTTTGATTGGTTCCATAAATAGTTCGTCAAAATCGTCAGTTCTTGCTTGGCAATTTGCCTGGCTTCGACCTTAATTTTTAGTTGTTGTTGTAAATCAATCTTATTTAAAAAAAAAAATGCAAAAGTTTTTAATTGAAATGCAACATTTTGCGAGGCTTTGAGTGTTCACTGTGTTATTAGAACAATTATCATATGATTTATCACGCTTTTCATAGGCAACATCAGTCCAGATTTGTGCAACCATTTCCAGTTTGCTTCTAGCTGAATTAAACCTAGAAATACCATATTGATAAAAAGTGTTGAATCGTTTTATTAACATTGATAAGAACAAAAAATAGCAATACCATTAAATAGGCAAAGTGCATAAATATATATATATATATATATATATATATATATATATTCGATTATAGGTACGTAAATGCTATTTAAATTGACTATTGCATAAGGTTTTAGTTTTTTTGGTGTTTTTTGTCATTGTTTGGTAGCAAGTTTGTTAACGTTGCTTCGGCATTGCCGAATTAAATAATAGATTAAGGAAAACATTCAAAAGGCAAACAATATGCAAATACAAATAGAAAAACAAATACCATAAGTGGAGAATACAACAAAATGTGGATATTGTCTGCGAATTGCATATTTATATTTGCATATGTAACCTACTGCATTCCTAGCACAGTTGTGGAATTGAACAATATTTGAATTGAGACATTTGCAAACCAACAATAAACAAATTCGAATTGAAATATTTTAGAAAATGCCCTAAGGCTTAACCAATACATATATTTATAATTAGCCACTAAGTATAAGTGAACAATTTTGATCGAAGAAATTGATTGTAAACATTTTGAAATACAGCATTTTTTTTCTTTATGATAATCTGAAACTCCATTAAATTTACGTATTATATATAAGGTATTTAGCAGTCGCACTAGTGCAATGCAAACGCGCATAAAGTTAAGTCAAAAACAAAAAACAAAAAGTAAAAAACAAAAATTAAAGGAATATGCAAAAATTGTATTTGGAATGCAATTTGCATGCCTAGCAAAATAACTAACAATCAAAAATGAAAGCTAAATTATTATATTTGAATATGAATGTTTATACCACAAATTTAATTCATGTGTTAATAAAGCTACATGTATTTACAAAATGCATATGAATGGAAATAAATGCAACAAATATTTGCAAAACTATTCCTTTGTTTGATTATTTAGCTCAATTCGAAAGGTTTGAATGGTGGCAGGTAAGCTTCCTCACATAAATATGTATTCTGCCACAAAATTATTTTTGGCTTCTTAACAGATTTCAGAGACGGCATTAACTTTGAACTATTGGCTTACAATAACAAAATATTTGTCTACTAGACTCCAAAGTCCACAACTGGTGCAAGTTATTTTTGCATAATTGTTTTAATAATATAGTTCTTGAATTTCTGAAAACTTTAAGGATGGAGCAAAAAATGAGATAAGAGGGAACTTAATATATGACATATGTTTTGAAATATATATATAGATCGGAGTCCGCCACATCGGACCAAATCGGTAGAAGGAAAGAAAGCAGCATTCAGAGCAGATGAAGCTCTGATACAAACTTATTTTAGAAGATAATGCGAACAGGGCCAGTAAACATGGCAGATTTGCTCTCCGGCTATACATGATCTGCTGATTGGACGTCCCTGTTAACTTTCCGGAAATTGAAGATATCATGAGGTCCCTGACAATGAGCAGCTGAACGAGGCTGTGTTATGTCGTAGGAACTGGATCGGTTTCCAGCAGTGCTCTCAAATGCTCCAAATTCTCATTGCAATAAAAACCAGGTAACAGGTACCAGGTCCGTTAAAAGTTGCCACACTTCGCATAGCTTCATTGGCAGTTGGACAAGCTGTCTTTTGATCTTAAGGGAAGAGACTGAGAAAAAAATAAATATAATTATCATACTTAATTGACAACATTTTCAACTTGAATCTCAAGCATACCCGATGGCAGATATACATTCGTTTGCTGACAGTCCTGACAGTTTTTTAAATTATACTCTTGGGTTCCCTGTGGCATGTTTGGCATGGAGTCGAATCAGCGGTGAATATTGTTATTCTTCTGTTACTATTAGGCACTGTCGTCAGCTCCAGTAAGCCCTGCGAATTATGCGAAATTAATTTCACAGTATATTGGTTATATTTAGGTATATATATATGCTTACAATAATGCCACGATCCACCATCCAAAGCGATCACGGTGAAGATACTGTCCCTTGTCAACCGTTTAAATTGCACACACTATAAAACAAATTTGCATATTGATATAAAAGCATATTCCAAATTGTTTCTTCTTATACATATACATGTACACATACATAGACATATCCATATCCATATCCATATACATATTATTAGACATATACATACAATATAATCACGAACATATCTAGTGTTGTACAAAAACATCGTAAGTTTTCTGGATATCTAACACTTTTTAGTGTGTAGTAAATGCAAAAAAATGTAAATACCAATTGAACATTAGGTGTAAAGTGTGCACAAACCAACTAAATATTTATATGATTTGCGAAAACGATTTATTTCTGGGTGAACTCAATTTGGCATCTATGCTTATCGGAGCTATCGATAACATTCGGCTTCTTCGTCGTTAGCGATTCAATCAGAGAGAAAACGTTTTTCCATTTATATATAATATATCTTGCCACCATGCCCAAGAGACCAGGAAATATGGCAAACAGCGCAAGCGTGCATGCAACACCGCTCAATGCGTGCCTCGGTTGTAAGAAAGCCATACTCGTCTGCAGTGCTTGCAACGGCCGATGTGAGTAGCAAATAATAAACACTAAAAAACGGTTTGCATAAAAATGTAGTAGTAGTAGTGTTGGTGTATGTGTGTTTAAACTACAATTGTGTTTTTTTTTTGTTTTACAGGGCACGTTGACTGTTTGCCAAGTACCTCAGCGGAGCGGTACAGCTCGAGGCGCGTAACTGCCCAACAATGGAAGTGCCCAATATGCTGGAAAGCACACCTGTCGAAGACTGCGCCCAAAGTGGTCAGTCGTCCTGCACGTGCTGTCGGTCGTCCTGCACGTGCTGTCGGTCGTCCTGCACGTGCTGTCGGTCGTCCTGCACGTGCTGTCGGTCGTCCTGCACGTGCTGTCTGTGGCTCAAAGGAGATCAAGGAGAACCAGGAGAATCAGCAGGACCAGCCGACTGATTTACCAATGCCAACGCCGGTGAAAACCTGGACTATTGATCAGGTATTCACATACATCAAGCGCTTACATCCGCAGCAGGCCGAACTCTTCAAGACCCACGAAATTGACGGGAGAGCTTTGATGTTGCTCACGTTAGATACGATCATGAATTATTTTGGTCTTGTGCTTGGTACGGCGCTGCACATATACGTCACAGTGCAGAACTTGCAGACTGCAGAGAATATTGATATTGATAGTTCCGACGATTAGTTTCTAATTTTCTAATTTTGTATTTTTGATTGAAATTAATTTGGATTAATGAAGTTCCACAAGTTTGTTTCTCATTCGCATTTATATTTTCATACAGCAATTAAAGTAGATTAAATGAATTCTCAAGTCTTTTCTTTTCTTGTTGCCAAATTTCCCATTATATGGTTGTGCCCAGTCATATGATCAATATGTCGAGTTATATACATACTCAATTGGGAGTTATATCTTGAAAATTGAATTGCGTATGGCAAACGAGACGCCCTATGCCATGGTCTTTAAGAAATGGACAGACTGTTGTTTGCTGATTAGCTTATGGGTTCGGTAGGAAGGAACCAGGAAGCACCTTCTGTCTTAAACCTACTGTTCCACAGCTTTAGTCAACTTTAATGCTTACTTTCATTTGAGTGCTATTAAAGGAAAACTTTAATATTTATAATATATATTAACAGCTGTGCTAAATTACCTTTCGTTTTTATTGTTTAACAAAAGATATAGCTTACTTTATTTGCGTTGTTCCAACCTGAAGAGGTTCCAATGCAGCACTGAGCCAGCAACTGTGGCAACACCAAAAGGCAAGCAGCTTTCCACTTGGCAACCGAGCTGCGCTGATTTTAGCCACGTAAATTGGCAACGTGTGTAAACAGCGACATTATTTAGCCAAGCAATTGCAATAAGTGTGTGGAGCAAACCTAAGAATGAACCGCTCCACTTGACCATACGACGCCGAACCGTGACTGAAAAACATGGCAAATGGAAAATTCAATAGAAATAAAGGTTTAGCTAAAGCAACATTTTCACCTAATTTTCCAAATGTTCGATGCCCGAAGTTCAAAATATTCGACTGATGACGAAAACCTTTTTTCAAAATAGAATTATTCGAAAACAACAATTTGCAATTATAATCAAATATTTTTGAATAAGCCCTGTAAAGGTTAATTTCTTATGTGAACTAAAACATTTATCAGGTGACTATTTTGACGATCATGAACTAAACTGAATTGTCAATTGATATTCAAGTTGTGGGCTAACGGAAAATCTCCAAAGATCTCCGTTTGTTAATAATAATAATAATAATATACGAACGCCAATAAATAATAATAATAATAAATATATCTGCTGTTAATCAGAAAACTCAGCTAAAATGCAATTTTTATATATTGTATTGAAGAATTCGAATAAATTATATATAGAAAATGTGTCTTAACGAGGAATATGTCCAACATAATTTCGAAGGTAGAAAATCTTTGATTTTTGTAAACTCTAATACTGAAATTAGAAATTGCGTAAAATCAGTTGAATGTGCAAAAGGAAAAGACCGCTATAAAATAGAGCTATAGTGTTATCAAAGTTAGAAGGGTATATGTGTTTTGGGGGCAACTTGTTGCACTGTGGCTGCTGCACAATTTATGCGAATTTGCTAATGAATAGCTCAGCACACGCCAAAAGAGGTGTTTGGGTTGGGCGGAGAGGAAGGCAAGTGTCCTTTTCGCTGGTGCTGGTGCTGCTGCTGCTGCTGCTGCTGATGATGCTGCTGGACTGTGGCCTGCCAGATTTAACGATGCAAACAAAAATAATCGTAACGTGGTCGATTTTATGTTGTTTGTTTATCAGCAGCAGGCAAGCAGGCAGGCAGGCGGATAGGCGGATAGGCAGACAGGTGAACAGCAGAAGCATCCTGCTTGAGTTCGAAGCCACAATGATATCGTCCGGTTCGTGTCCAATTTGTGCTTGGTTGGTCGGGGGTGTACAGCAAATAAACAAGCCAATAAGCGTCATACGACTAGCCATGTTGCCGTTGCTCCTCATTAGCCGGACTGGGTTAACCCAACTTGCATATGAGTGGGCGCAATTCGACCGCTTGTGCGGCTCATGCTCAACTCATTAGTTCAAATAAAGCGCAGCAGAAAAGGGCGTTTCGTTTAATTATGCAGAGACCGCCGCCAGTTGGCCGACGCGGTTATATTTCAAAACCGTTGAGCGCAGCCAGCAAGCCGCTCAGTCGCCCAGTGTCCACCGTGCGAGCTACAACATAAGCCAAAAGCCACAAGACAGCCCAGACCAGCTAAGCACAACGCAAAAATCAGAAGAAAATAATAACAAAACTAAGGAATGAGCCACCTCGAGGGAGAAACTGTTGCAAGGCCCCGCAACTGGCTTCTACGCGCCACTGTTTTAATCCTAACTCTACAGCTTCTGCAGACGCCAAATGCCCTGCAGCACACAGAGGAAGGCCTCGAGCTGCTCTTTCGCGAGCGGTAAGTCAGTGGTTGCCACACGACTCGATACACATTTCCCATTTCCCAATTTCCCCACAACTCCAAATTTGTATTTCTTGAGCTGACTTCTTAAAACTGCTCCTCATTATTTATTTGTGCCAGATAAGTTTGATTTTTCCACCTTCTTTTAGTTGTGATTGTGACATGATAGCATTTCGTTGGTATACCATGAACCCATTCAAAATGGGTAAAGTGGGTGTATGTAACAGGCAGAAGGAAGCATCTTCTTGATCAGGGTCAACAGCCGAGTCGATATAGCCATGTCCGTCTGTCTATATGAACACGCGGATCTCAGAGACTATAAGAGCTAGAGAATGGAAATTTTGAATTTAGGGTTCTCGTATACCCGCCTCAGATCAAGTTTGCTTTATTTTATCAATCAGAATCTTCTAATTAATACACAATATGCAAAGTTATGTTATCCATCAATTGTGTAAATTTCATCAAGATCGGATAAGAACCACCGAAGTTGTACTAGAAAGTAGGTAAATTTTCCAATAAAACTAGAATACAGTCGATCTCTCTCGACTACAGCTTTCTTACTTGTTACGTTATGGTTTTTTTTTTCCGCAAATCTGCACTTACAAAAATTGCATTTTCGTTTTATACGTACTTGAAATCCAAGACTAGACTAGACTACTTGACTTAAGTAGTACTTCATTAAAATACTGATTTCTTTATTACATCCCTTAAGGCTAAGGTGACCTTTTCTCACCTTAACCTCACTATTAGATACATCTTTTTCTGATGGTGTTTATATAGTTTATAGACATATAAGAAAACTGCAAGCATATTTTGCCTCTATATGGGAATATTTCAATATATTTATATATATAGTATAGTATATAGTATATATTTATAATACATGCGGATATATATATACAGTAAACTTGAGATGCGTTGAGCACCGATTTGAATATATCGATTTTCCGATTATATATGTCTTAAAATAAGAGATCTTAAAATTGTATATATTTGAATATGAATCGGATCTTTTGTCAGACAATCTCTAAGTTAATCAATCAACTAGACTAAATTCGAGCGAAGAAAATATCAAACTAAATCCAAACATCGCCTAAATCAAACGATTTCGTACTATGTATTAATATTTTTATACTTATCTCTATCGTTCCATTTGGGATATATTTATTTTATATATATATATTTTATATATTTATATATTTATTTTATATATTTATATATATATTTTATATATTTATATATATATTTTATATATTTGTTTTATATATTTATATATCTATTTTATAAGATGAATATGTTCAGGACAAACCAGTGACTTTATTAATACAATCAACTATTTGAAAAATCTGCATATTTTCAAGAATAACTCTAAAAAATAATCACTAAACAATCTTGAAAATGATCAACAATTGTTTAGCTCCTGAACTTAATATTAAAAGAACGACCGGAAACTTTATGAATACAAAAAAGAAAGCATAAATAATAACTGGGAAATCAACTATATTAGATAGATATTATTTGAAATAGTTCATAAAATATATATATATATATGATATCTCATAAATTGTATATATGTATGCTAGTCAATAATGTGTGGATATGATAAGAAGATATGTATGTGAAGTTGATCTAATCATTTTGCACAGTTCACAGTCAGACTGGGAGAACGTTTGGCACCGGGAGGCGCATTCCCGATGCCGGGACAAGCTGGTCCGTCAGCTCTATTGGGCCTGCGAGAAGGACATTTACAGGCTGACGCGACGCAATAATAAGCGGAGCGGCAACGGCATAGGCAACGGGAACGGGAACGGGATCGAGATCGGGAATGGGGACGAGAACTTTACCAAGCGTACCTTGGACAATCGTGAGTAACCCCAGTTAGCTTCACCTCCACATTGATGGAACAGACCCGTCTAAGTGCTTCAACCATCCACAGCGTCCAGCATCGGTGCGGCTGGCTCCACCTGGCTGCATGTGAATGTTGCCAACATGCTGTTGCGTAGCAGACGGACGGGTGCGCCCTCAATAACCAACGAGTGCTGCACAAAGACGGGCTGCACCTGGGAGGAGTACGCCGAATACTGTCCCTCCAATAAGCGCCGTAATCACTACTGAGCTCCTTCAATTCGTTTGGCTGCTATTATAGACTCATAATACTATCTATTGCCTATACAACTACCTATCAATTAAATAATAATAATAATAAGTTTTTTTTTTTGCAGCAGCAGCAGTTTCCTTGTCTGTTGCATCGATTGTAGCTTAATAAAAATGTTATGCCACAGAAATCCGTTTTAATTAGTTGTGTTTAAGAAAAAACCAAAAAAAAAATAAATAAATAAATTTTCGCTAAACTAAATTTTTTTTATCTACATTTTGGTGACTGAAGCTGTTAGTCATAATTAAGTTTAACAATTACTATTACATAGGCAGGGACTTGACAACTTTGTAGATTATCCTAGATTTTCCGCCTATGCATTCCTGTTCAATTTCTGATATTGTGTAGAACCTCGAATTGAGTTAGGAGCCAATCGAGAGAAAATTGAGCTTTGGCCTATTAAAACTAAAATATAAATCTTGGAAAATGCTTTTGTAGCACAGCCATAACAAAATTGAACTTCTTGACTGGTCATAAAACGGAACTTAACTTTAAAATTATAATTATAAATTATAATATATATATATAAAAAACAAAAGATTTGCAACAAGTCAAGACGAAAGGGGACTGTCAAATGAGAGGATATTGTAAATGTCTACATTAGTTAATATATTTGGATTATCGTTGATCTGAACTCAATATCTAATGAGCAGATGTGTGTGAGTGTGTGTGTGTGTGTGTGCAACTCTAAGAGCTAACTAATTATATTTTGTTGTTGCTGTTGTTGATTTTCATAGATTAAGATTAACAATCAAGATCTGCTTGCTCCACACGCAACTTGTTGTTACAACTTTCTTTGATTATATAATCTAGAATCGCTTGTTCTAGCTGAAGCTAGTGAACAGCTGTCCTTTTATAAGTAATGTTATCTGTTTCAATTAGAACTGTGTCCGACATGCACACGAAGTGCATGGTACATGTAAGCCTACTCTTAAACACAACCTACATAAATAACTACGATTATATATATATATATATAAAGTAAGATAAAAGCTAAACAGATATGCGATCTACAAATATATATATATATATATATATATATAAATAAATAGCTGCACTGCTTGTGGCGGCGACACCAAAACGAGCGAAGCAATTTGCAATCGTACAGCAGCGAAAGAGACGGCAACAGAGTGCAACAGCGAGATTATAATCTATATAAATATGGCTTAGAATATGGGGTACATTGACTAATTGCGGCTGTTGCTCGCATCGCCATCCTTGCAATCCTTGCGCGCCTTGCCGCACTTGTCTGTGCCACTGGAGGACTGATGCTGCCGCTTGGAACCGTTCGCCTGTCCCTGATCATAGTGCTGGTCCAGCATCTCCAGCAGCGACAACTGACGCTTGCCACTTGCAGCAGCTCCAGTTCCAACTGTATTTTCGGCATTGCTGTTACTAATTGTGGTGGTGGTGTTGGTGCTCGTGCTGCTGCTGCTGGAGGTGGTAGTGGTGGTGGTGTTGATGGTGTTGGTGGTGGTGGTGGTGGTGTTGGTGGTTGTTGAGTTGCTGCTGCTGCTGCTGCTGCCGCCACTTTCCAAGCTGGCCGCCAACATCATGGCATTTGCCTGCTCCTGTTCGGCATCAACATCATCATCGTCATCGTCATCAACATCATTATCTAAGAACAGAACATCGCCATTGGTTGGCGAACAATCTGAGATATCGGCAAATATATCAGGACTTTGTGTCCTTGCAGCTGTTGCAATTGCAGTTGCAGCTGTTGTCGTTGTGGTTGTTGTTGTTGCAGTTGGCGTTGGTGTTGATATTGCTGTTGGTTCTTTGGCTGGTTTCTTGTGCTTGTGCAGCTTCTTCAGCTCATCCAGCACAAAGGCGTAGAGTGACTGGCCGTCGCCGTCCTTCTTGTAGCGACGCAGCACCCCGTACAGTTGACGCACGGTGGTGCCATGCGTCCGGAAGAGCTGCCAGAGCACATGCAGATCGTCGCGCAGATGGCGATTGCCAAATGTGTAGTAGGCCAGGGGACGGCAATGGTGCGCACAGACCATCATCTGAATGAGCGCTTTTAGGTGCGGATCGCCGCCAAATGCACCACAGCCCCAGTTGCCGGTGGCGACACCCGGCGCCGGTGTGACCAATCCATGCCTGAACCCAATGGATGCCTTGTTCAGTTCACGTAAAATGAGATCCTCGCGATACTGATGCGATTGCAGTGCCTGACCAAAGCTGAGCGCATCAATGGCCACAATGGCACTGTGACGGCGTCTCGAACAATCATACGGCGTCCGATCCTCATGATTGCCCGCCCAGACAAAGCTACCCGCATAGCCGGTGTAGTTGCTAAAACGTTCGCTGCCTACCATCAACAGCGCCTCCGTTGGCAGCAGGCACTCGGTGAACAGTTTCGATATCAACAGCTCCGGGCAGATAACGAAACGAATCTCCTCCTGCACACAGCCCTGTCCGAGAACGCCACCACCGAGAAACTTATTGGCAAAGTCCACCTGCAGCAGGCCGATGCCCTCGTCTTCGATAGTGCCACCAGCATTTATGTGCATGGGTATGCTCGAGAGGGACGCACCGCTCAAATACCAATTAACCTCATCCTCCGGCTTGCCGCTGAGCCGCACAAATGTGAGGCAGCCTGTGGGCACATTGCTCGCATCACGCTCCGTTGGACAGACGCGACGAAAGTAATGGAAAATGCACTTCAGCTTCTCCAGCACAGACGCACCACTCGACTGATACAGCCTGCGAAAAATTTAAGATTACACCGATTACACATCTGAATATAAATGCATAAATATATGGAAAACAAATAAGACCTGCTCACATCCCAAATTGAGGTTACCTATTGAAATTGATGTCCGGAAAATTGCTGTACTCCGATTTGCGTTTGAGTGTGTTGCGACGCGGATATGTGCAGAGGAATGCATTAGCCAGAAGACAGGAGATTTGTTCCTGGGTCAGTGTTAGAGCAGTTGTCTGATTCTGCTTGAGCAGCGGTATGGGCGCCCGGATCAGCTCAGGGAGACGCAGGGCCAGTCGACTGATCCTCGGCAGAAGATCCTCGAAAAAGCAACGCGACTCACTCTCGTCCAAGTCCTCGTTGAAGAGCTTGTGCAGCGCCCGAAAACTCCACTGGCCCTTGTACGTTGTATTGTACGAAAGGATCGCCGCCTGCAACTGTTTGCTATTGCTGATCGGACGAAGCAGGGCGCGCTCGATCATGCCCCAGCGTGATTCGATCTCCGATGTGCCATCGTCGGTTTCCACTGGATATTTGCTCTCTGGCGCACACGGCAGACGCACATGCTCCGCATCCCAGCGATGTGTGGCGCGTAGGGAGCGCGGTGGCACATTTGCCGGCTCGCGTATCGGATGCCGGTGGAGCACCTTATGATTGCTGCTCGGCTGCACAGCGCTCAAGTGTTCCAGCTCAAAGGGATGCAATCCCCGATGAACGGCCTCAATCGGCTGACAGCGCCAGTGCCACTGGGGCTCCGTTTCGCTGTCGCTGCCTGCGAGTGAACAATAGATTAATCGAAACACGCTGCAATTTGGACGAACTTACCGCTTGTGTTTCCTTTGGTAGCGTCTGTATCCGTATTGACATCGGCTGCATCTATTTCCATGCTGCTGCTACTTCTACTCTCTTTGTCGCAGTCCATTCGGCCATCAGCTAGTGCTACACAAATATCGATTTTTGTCCATACCAATGTTGCGATGTTTCTTTGGCGAGTGAAAGCGATGTATCGATATAACATGTTTAATACCAGGGAATTTTTCACAAGTGCTCAAACGATTGTTTATTTCAAATTTCAATTATTTGTTTTGACTATAACTGCAAGATTATAATTATTATAAATATGAATATATATTGAAGAATTACCATTTCCATACCCAACCACAGCCAAAATCCATTTTTTCACAAATTTGTGTGGATAAGCATGCAATCGATAGACATCAAGAGACTAAAGTGAGCGGCAATTTGCGCGTTAAAGCTGAGATATGTGTGCCCGCCAAACCTTAAAATTTACAAAAAAATATGCAAACGTTATAGAAATTATAAAATGGTAACCAAATATATGTAATATGTATATACATAAGTGCTATTGCTTGCAGCATGCAGTTGAATGAGCTTAATTGTAAATTATTGCATATGTTTATATTTATTTATGTGTATTTGCACACAAATTGTGCATAAGAACATATATATGTACATATGGCATGTTAAGTGCTTTCACAGAGTTCAACACACCTTTATCGTTGTCTAATCAGCCGCATTAGGCTAGCTGCGCAGTTTGTACGTACAAACATACGTTGATTTTTTAGTTGTTGGTTTTTGGTGTTTTGGGTTGTTTATTTGAAACTCTTTCGCGATCCGCTTTGTCGTGAGGAGCGACGCGTCGCCTCGCGTCCCGTCACATGGCAGTCGTCAATGCGTAAACAAATGAAGACAGCAAAAGAAAGCAGCAACAAAATTATCACCGAAATTTCGTCGGCCCGCGAATCTCAATTAGGTTTATTGTGTGTGGGAATGCATACATACAAACATACGTGTGTAGGTTAATATGTGTGTGTGTGTGTGTGTGTGTGTGTCTGTATGTGTGGATAGCCTTCAAATGTACGTCGCAGTCGCCTTGACCATAACCTAGAAATACACATACCCGTTGCGGCTCTCTCAGAGATTATATTGGTTTGCATGTATGCGTGTACTATTTGGCTTATGTGTATATTATTTGCGTCAGCTGAGCGTCGCTGCAAACAGGTACGTAAACGCAGTCAGCTGCGGCGTCAGCGTCGCCCAATCAGGTGCCAAAAACAAATGAAAACAGTGAAAGCAACAAAGCAATGAGAAGTGCGCCAGCCAGCATAAGGAGACACAGTGGCACAACGCAAGGCAAGGCACAGAATATTGAATTCGAAATGTTACTAAACTTTTCAAGGTCATCTCAAGTATGAACTACTGACGTCGACGTCAACGTTAACGTCGGCGCAGGCATCGCGGCAGCTGCGGTTGTTTGCCTTCAACAAGCTTTAAATGTATATATGTATGTACGTGTTTGTGTGTACATACATATGTATGTTGTTCCTAAGTTTGTTCATTAAACAATTATTATTTATGTCATCTACATTTTCTAACTCTCGCTCTCTCTCACTCTCGGTCTTTTTCTATTGATCACATGATCAAAATGTTTGTTTTTCTGCTTGGAGCTTTTAGAATGCATTTCGTTAATTGGGTTTCAACTTGTTTTTTTTCAGAGGGGCGGTCAGTGGGCTTACCGTTATAATAGGAAATTACGTATGCCCACAAATACACACATACATGTGTTGATATAATAGTGACTCTAAATTGAAAGTTCACTTTCGCATTTTTATATCGACATCGATATCAATATTCCTGATTGTTTTACTTCATTCTGACGTAATACATGTCAATCTGTTTACACACACAAATACATATTTATTTTCTAACTATATAAACTGTTTTGCAACCAACGAAATAAATAAAGACAGTTGTAACGGATAATTGTGGGTGCAATTTTTATTGTACCATTTTCGACGTTTCTGTTTTTTCCTTTTATTCCAAAGCAGAAGAGGAAGCAACGATTTAGCAGTAATCATCCTGCATATTGTACACACATAAGCACACACACACATTAAAAGTAACTGTCATTAAAGCTATGCAAAACAAGAGCTTTCAGTGTGTTTCCCAAAGCGCTAATGCTAAGCCGCATTTGTTTTGATTAGCTGTTTCTTCATTATTTATTAGCAGCTTATATGTATGCAATGTGTATGAGTGTATTAGCAGCAGAAATTAAATGCGCCAAGTCGCACGTTTGACAATTTGTTATTGTTGTTGCTCTTATCTTGGAGTCTTCTGATTCGCGTTGCTGCAGCAAACACAAAGAAACAAAGGGGATGCCATAATCGAAGCAATCAAAACTTGTTTTTGTTTTTTGTTTCTGCTTTTGCATTGCTTGCACTTTTTGTTGTTACGTTTGTATTTATATGCATATATGTATGTAATTTTCGCATGTATGTGTGCGTGTATGTGGAAAATTGGGTGATTGGGAGCGTAATCGAAATGGCGAGTGGGCGTAAGGCACAAGGCGATACAATGCAATTTATGTATATACAAACACACACACACAGCCACACAGTACTATATATAAGTACATGTCTACGTTGCTACGTCTATAAATAGACACAGACTGTCTGCGTTTAGTGTAGTAAATGCAGATGGTTAAGGGGTGGGGCGATGTGTGGTGGGTTCAATCCTAAGGGTATGGACAAGAGGCGTGGCTGACCACGTGTTGCTAAGCGGGTCGCTCAACCCAACTGGGCTGTTCCTCTCTCTCTCTCTCTCGTTCTCCATCTTCTTTTTGCTGCATTGGCTATTTTTGTTTTGTTGTTACTTAACTTTCGCGCATACATACAAACCTAAGTATGTATATATGTACTGAAAAAAAGAGCTTGTGTTTGTTTTTACGTGTTGCTGCTGCTGCTGCTACCGCTTCTTCTTTCTTGGCTAAATTTTCGCATGACCTTGACAATTCTATAGACATATCTAAAAACGTTGGCGCACTGTCAACGTCTGCGTCGACGTCGACGTCGCCAACGACAAAGTCAACAAACAAACAGCGATGGACGCGAGAACAAAACAAATTTTTCTTTATTCTTGTTTGCAGTCAGAAAAACAAAATCACAAATTTTAGCTGACACTTGCACACATACGTACGTACATACATAAGTACGTACATTTATGCATACATACGTACATAAATATAAATACACAAATGTATGTACATCAATCTATTTATGGGAAAAAGTTCGCTGAGTCCGATTTGAGCCAAATAATTGAGGTTTTTGGAGCATTACCTGATGAGAATCGCATACAGATAGAAAAACTATATAGTCTTATGTACAGACATATATATTAAATGTGCATGTAAGCATTGTACGCAGTCCATGTACAAAAATGTACATATGTAAATATATTAATGAATAAATTCCGATTAGCCAGGCATCTATTCAGATTTTAATTTAGTGCACATTTTGAATGTCACTAAAAAAAAGTAGGCATAGTTAAATTGGTTTACATAATTATTGTCAATTTACATAAATAAGTACATATAAATTTCTAACGGGATCTACTTCAAATCAAAACACTTTCTGGACCCTTAACCATTTACAATTTTGGCTAACAATATTTGAAAATTGTTCATATTTTCTTAACCATTTCTATGAACCACAAAGAATAATGGAAAAATAATAATATATATATAAATCGCAAAATGTGTGCTTTTCTTTGCTTAAGATATAGAAATTATATGCATTTCTGCTTTGTCAAAACACTTTCTTGACATAGTGTATATATTTTTTTCTCGATTTTGCTCAACGCCCACACGAAAATGTCACTTTATGCAAAAGTTGTCACAGCACCAACAAAAACATAAGTGGTAAAAGCGCAGCTGGCGGAAAGCACCGACCGCGAAATACCCTGTTCTAATAGCTTAAAACTATTTAATTTGTATTTTTTTTTAGTTAAATTTAATAAAATTTAAAGTTTATATATTTCTTTTCAGATTTAATTTCTAATTTCGAACTACAGAAACTAATCAAGTTTTTGGTTACAATTTCGATTACATCTTGGTTTTTTTGATGATAATGTGGGGCACCTAATCAGCATACCCTCTACTTTGCTGTGTGGGAATAGAGTAAAAATACGTACAAACATATGAAGACCAAAATTGAAAATGACAACAAAAACAAAAACAACAGAAGTCTGAGCAAAAGAGAAATCGCTTTGCATTTCGCACGTTTTCAAAATATAGCGGCAACAATATTAAATACATATTCAACGTATGAATAATATCTGCACGCTGAACAAATACGACTAAAAATGCAAAGCAAAAAAATCCCAAAAATAATAACAACAACAACAACAACAACAACAGCGATGGCAATTCTCTGAAGGCCTTAACCCCAATGAATTTGTGTAAAACAATTAACAACATATATGCGGCGCAAGCTAAAAATAACAAGTAATTTAATAAAATAAAGACATAAACACAAAAACAACATAATAAAAACAAAGCAATTGTTGAACAAACACTTTAAATTTTTTGTATTATTGTTGTTGTTGTTGTTGTTGTCGTTGCTCTTTAAAGTTGGTGGGCGACATTGGGGGGCGTGAAAAGTGTAAGCGAAAGTGCCTGACGCCAACAGATGGCGCCACATGGTGTGTGACAGTTATATATCATTGAAGGATGATCCTCAAGATGAGGCAGAAGCTATAGATAACTAACTGTAGATAATTCACTTAAGCATGTGCCACAGACTATTATTTAATTACATACACACACACACACACACACATATATATATATATATATATATATATATATATATATATAGTAAGATGTGGCTTGGCTATTATAATCATATTAAAGGCTGCTCCAAACAAATTAAAGCTCCACAAAAGAAGAACAAACTAATTCGATTTTAATGTGCAGTAGAAATGGGGACACAGCGATGAGTGAACAATATGTTGACTATTTATTTTCAATTTGACCTCATATATATATATATATTTATATATATTATGGACTTTTTTGTTAGTCCATTTGGTTCCATTTACCAAATAAAGTTATGATGTGGTCAGGTGGACTTTCTTTCTATAAGGATAAGTACATATACACTTATATGTAGGTATTAGATTGTATCAAATTTTGATCTATATAGAAAGAAAAACGGATTCGATTGAAGATAATAATAAGCAAACCTTTTGGTTTGAATGTTCTACTTGTTTACAGCATGTGCGTGTGTGTGTGTGTGTGCATTTAACTGTTGGTCTGCTAACATCAACTGTGGCTGGAACATGATAAAGCCAACTGCTAAAATACAACATATGCACGAGAGCAGTTGTGCTCTCTTTATGCAATTGCCTACTGCAAAGCTCATATGAAGAGACAGAGATAGAGATTAAGAGAGCGCGAGAGTGTTAGCAGAAGGTGCTTTTGAGCAAGAGCTTGCAGGCAGGTGCTGGTTGCCTTGCTGCGTGCTGTTGTTCTTGTTGTTGTTGTTGTTGTTGTTATTGTTATTGCTGCATAAAGTCATTGTACGACCTTTAAATGCCGTTGGCTCAATATAATTTACCAGTGGATGCATTTTTTCTGACGCTGGGCGCCATTTTAACAGCGCCGTCTCTGACAGCAGCGACCTTCGTCCCAATCCTAATCCGTGAGCACTTCAGTTACTAACGGCTGTACTTTTCAGCGTGGTGGGAGAGGTGGGGGGCATGCGGTAAAATTACTCAACTGCCGGCTTATCAGTAGTGCGCTAGTTAACCAGAATAACAACAACAGTCGCTGCACACTTTACACACGGCAAGCAGTACAGCACAAATGCCACTTAGTCTGTGACGGTGACGATGACGGTGACTGCGCCCGGAGTGTCAAGTGACTAATCTATTCGACAACATGACGTGAGCGATGTTAGATTCTCGCCTGCCCACCTGCCCACCTGCCCAGCTGCCTAGCTACCCAGCTGCCTAGCTACCCAGCTGCCCAGCTGCCTGTAACGACGTAACAGGCCGTTTGCTGTTACGTAACTTAACTGTTAACTTTAATTCGTAACCGTATCAAAGCATGTCGATTTCACAAGACACCATAAAACTCATTATTCATCGTCAATTCTCGCTCTTTCTCTTTCTCTCTCCCTCTCTCTCTCTTGCTCTCTCTTTCCCTAAGTTATCTACTTATACCTATTACATATATACCAGTTGCGATCAAAATAATCGTAGTGCTGCTTCTCAAAGCATTTCATAAAAAAATGACTCATTTTATGGTGATAAAATCGAGAAATCTAGTTTTTAGACATATTTGGATATAAATTCACTATTATGCCACTTCCATTATAATGATAAATTTAAATAATAATTTAATAAAAATAAATATATAAAATTCAAGTATTTTAAATTTTATTGTTAATCAATTTGATAGTATTGATTGGTTGTGTTTGAATAAAATTTTCATCATTTTGCAAGCATTTTCTTTAACATTTTTCGAAACATATGTGTGCGCTACTACAACTATGAGCACAGCTGTACATACAAAACTTAGTTTGCTGCCTTTTTCCAGAAAAATTGATAGTAATTCTATGAAACTTATTTATTTCAATGCGAGACAAGAACACTTGACAAATTTTCATTTTATTCTGCTTAAACAAACATTAAGCTCTTGGCTGGAGTTAAGATTAAGCTTAAATAAACAATATATTTCTTGGAATTGGATTCGTTTTTAAACAAGTCGCAAGATTTTCATCCGAATCGCTGCAGAAACTATATGTTGTCTAATGGTCACAGAATCTCTCTCTCTATCTCTCTCTCTCTCTCTCTCTCTATATACAAATATATGTAAATATTTATTTTAGTTAAAATTAAGTAGGAAAACACACACAATTTTCAATGTGTCTGTGATGGATGTATGTATGTATGTATGCACATATAACAAATGAAAAATGCGAAATGTCAATTTCAAAGTGACATAACTACACACATACCTATGTACATACATACGTACATACATACTATGTACACATTTTCAATGTCAACACTTTAATTATTTTCGCATGCAGGAAACGAAAATTCCTATTGAGCATCTGCCATAAAATGTTCTTTACAATTTTTTTTCCATTTATTTATTTATGTGTATTATGATTCTTGGAATTGGACAAAGCCGAAACAGCGTAATTATTTTTTATTATTGTAGTTTTATTTTCGAAATTAGATTTTTGCATTGGCAATACTGTAAAGCAAACACGCTTCCCATTTTGTTCAAGCCAGTCTGCAGCTTATCATACGAGATTAGAGCTCAGTGGTGTCGCCTCCGCCGGCTGCAAATCGCAACGGGCCTGGGGAATAGTTAATGGTATTTTGGGTGTTTTGGTTATTTTGCGCATGGGCGACACATATACCAAGTGGGCTCGCCGCACCGTGCTCCTATAGCCGGACAATTATCGCTGGGAGAGCTGACATGGCTAAGATTGCTATTGCTGCCATTCGGCAGGGATTCCTCTGCTGGCACGTGGAGTATTCCTGCTCAGTTTACCATTGTCATTGGTAATCGTCATGCTGGTGCAGCCATTCAATTGTGTAACATTTTTGCTTACTGCGACATCTCGCCATGCGGTAGCCAAATCGTTGCTGCTCCAACTGAGCGCATGCTCCAAGCGATGCTGTTGCAACATCGTCTGCTGCAACACATTCAAGTCGTGGATGAGATGTTGCAGATTGTGTGTGAATTCAGATGGCATGTGTTGCCAATGTTGCACAGCGATTCCACCACCACCACTGATACTCCCATGGAGTCCCCAGCCAGCGCCAGTGGTTGCAATCCTCGAGCTGCTGCTGCCCCCCACATTGATGGGTAATTTGCAGCTCTCCCGTATCGATGTCACCGGCACCGGCTAAATTGGCCGCTTGCAGCCCATTGCCACCGCTGGCATAACCATTGGCCACCCGCCGCTGTGCACCGTTGGACGTCTGGCAGCGTCGATCGTATAAGAACATGTTGCCGCCGCCTCCACGACAAGAAGATCGATTTGTAAAACCGACGACGCCGCATCTCTTGCGTCCTCTTGCGTTGCCTTTACCTCCGGCACCTCCTGGTTATGTGGCCGAGGAGTAGGAGGACGACGACGACGACAATTGCTGCGGGTAGCCAGTTTGTGGAAGCCTCCTGTTGTGATTGTTGTAGTAGGTGTAAAGTTGTTGTTTCTTGTCTCGACAATTGAATAAGAATTTGTTGTTGTTGTTGTTGTTGATTATTGGGACAATTATTGCAGCTGCTTGTGCTGCTGCTAGTCAACATTCAAAAGACTGATCGGTGATAAACCAATTTATTTCAAATCTACTACAAATTGTTGGTGTAATTCTTCAAAGGGATATCATTGTGTCGACATGCGCAAAATGTCGATTTGACGCATTTATTTATTGTCCAATTGTTGATCTCTATTTCAGGGTTTTATTTGTTTAATCATACAATTTGGTATTTATTGCTGTTTTTATTTATATCGTTCACTTTTGCAATTTCATTTCGTGCATTGCACATTTGTTTTTGCCTCTTCAATCATATCATCATCTGACATACATACAAACATCTACGTATATCGCACATGCCTACATACTATGTGTTTATGTGCTTGAATGCCTATTCCTGACTGTGTGTGTATCTGTGTGCGTGTATTTATGTATGTGTAGCTGACATCAGCGACAACAATAACAAAGCAACGTGCACGTCGCGCAAAAACAAAGCAGAAACAAAGCAAAGCAAAAACAAAAAAATAAAATAACCAAAGCCCAAACCAGTAAACACGTCAGCCCCACACACACAAAAGAGATACGAAAAGCTAGATAGAGAGAGTGAGAGCGTGATGAAGAGAGCCCAAAACGCAAGAAAGAGAACAGCAAACGATAGGTAGGAAAAAAAACCGGCTGATAGTTTTCCAAATGCCCGAGAAATTGACACGTGAGCTTTGTGTGGAGATAGACAACTGAGACACAGTGGGAGAGAGAGAGTGTGCGAGAGAGAGTGCGTGTGTTCGTGCGTGCGTAGACAAAAACAAGTTTTGCATACCAATACTATTGAAAGTGAGCAGCTTTGTCGTGTTTTGTTTCGTCTACCTCTGCTCAGCAAGAGAGAGGAAGCGAGCGGACGCCCGCTCTTTTGCCTGCATTCGCACACCCTGACACACACATGTATATATATATCTATATTTTTTTTGCGCTTGAACACCCCCACTTTTGATGAGTTGGGCTGTAAACAAGTAACTCAACCCGTACATTTTGTTGTCGCGTGATTTTTTGAAAGCGCACACAAAAAACAAGACGTTGTATGAAGAAGCTTGCTCAAAAAGCACCACAACAACAACACACGTCTTCATCAAAGAGTCTCTCTCATATTTTGTTTATCTTTGTTCTTATCAGTGTGGGTGTCTTACGCCTGGTCTATTGCCATCTCGCTTACACGCATTGCTTGCCTCGTTATTATTGTAGGTCATAAATGCATTCACATGACTGCATTTGTTTGTATTAAAGCGAATGTCGCTCGCTCTTCATGTAAAGAGAGGGAAAAGTGTGTATATGTGCGTGTGCGTGTGTTGCTTTGTAGATATGAATTGATGTATGTATATGTTTGTATGTAAGTAATCTGCCAAGCATGTGAGCAGAGCCCAGCGAGAAGAAGGCCGGAAGAAAAATAGCGCAAATGAAGTTTTCAGTTCGTACGTTGAACAGAAGGCCAACTTGTTGTTTTATGAAGGCCGAAGTAAACAATAACAATAACGGAACAGAAAACATAATTCGACAACTTGGCACAAGCGGCTCAAAGTTGTCTCGTGGTTATAATCAAAGCTGACGCATTGCAATTAGCACGCAGATACTCATACGACACATACACTTGCATAAGTGAAGAGCAACGCTTAAAGAGAGCGAGAGCGCGCGAGAGAGAGAGCGAGAGAGCGTGCATGCATTCTGTGTTTGTTTTTCATTGACTTTGCATGTTTGCTATTGCTCTTTGATGAGGGTGTGTGAGTGCGTCGCTCTCCTGCTCTTTATTTATTTTCTTGTTTACAGCCGCTGCTGCAGCTGATGCTGTGATTGTGTGCGCGCTTTTCATTTGTCAAAAAGCAAACAAAAATCAGCAAACGAAAATCGGAGAAATATTGAAATCCGATTTTGGAATGTGTGAGTGAAGAGCAGTTAGTAAGTATTTTTTTTATGAAGTTGCCCCATTTATATCTATATACACAGATAAGTGTACATGTGCGTGTGTGTGTGTGTGTGTGAAGTGCAGCAAACAAAACGTACAAAGTGACGTATGCGCATTGCACTCTTAGCTGACAGCAGGCACATTGAAGAGGCATACGTAAATACATATGTACTTATGTGTATATCTGTCTGTCTGCCTGTCCTTACATGCAACATTACATGAATAAACACCGCTGCTCAATTATCAATTTAAGAATATAATGGTCAATGCCACATACCCTATTACTGTAGTAATCCATAAACGAACTGAAATTTCCCTTATTTTCTATTTCTTTTTCTGTTTTAGATTTCTTTGCTAAATGCGAATAGTTTTATGAGAGATTACTTACTATTAGTCAGTTATTTAAATTGCTGAGACTCGACACGATTAACAGTTTGCAGTTTTTGTCTATCTACGTCTCGTTCTGTCATTTCTCAACTGCCATCTGTCATTGGCCATTGTTAAATTTTCCAGCGAGTACTGTTAAATTCAATTTGAACGGTTCGTTACTCTATATAACATATAGCTCCCGTCGAAATAATCTTTGCCAGAACTTATCTTTGCTTAACAACTTTTTCTATATATGCAAATCAAACTTTGCCAACATGTGTACTATTTTTCCCTCGACATTTACACTAAAAATCAATGAGATCAGACTACTATATATAGTTTGACTTGCTAAAAACAATCTGTCGAAAGCTGAGTTGTGAACCATTAAACTTATTCAATTTCGGACAACAATAACTTATACTAATCAGACAGAATGCAGCCATGCGTCTTGTATTGGTCTCCAAATTTGAACAAAACGTCAAGAGATATAAACATCAGACGGCCAAATCAAACAGATTTCAAAGAAACAATCGGTTGACTACTTATTTATTTTATTATGCATTCATTTACAGAGAAAATGAACACGCGCAAGCACAATCTATATTCATGTAATTTCTAAACTTATTGAGTACAATACCAATTGCCAATATAATGTTTGTCTACATATATGGAATATGTATGTATATGTTTGGACACGATGCACCCGCCAAATGCTGATCGAATGGTGTTTATTGATGGGAAAATGGAAAAGTGCATCATTTAACAACATTTAAGTGCAAGACACATGTTGGTTCCAGCAAGATAATGCACCAAAGAATATGGCTTCGTTTTGCGATACGGTACCGACCCCACAAGTTATACATATGTATATATTCTTGATCAAGATCAGCAGTGAATCGATCCAGCCATTTGCGTCCGTCTTTGAAGACTATAAATTTGGAATACATGTTCTCGCTTACCAAGCATATCGAACATTTGTTGATGTTCCACTAACTTGTTTTAGTTCATAAGCGGAAAACATTCGAATTCCAATTTTCCAATTCGGCCAATTCCGGTTGAAATATGAAATATAAAATGAAGTAATTTTGATATATTTTGCAGTTACGAGCAGATGCAGGTGCCGCCAACATTTAACCATCTCAGCGATACAAATTTGTGAACGTGCCAAACAAAGTTGAAAACTCGAATGTCATTAGTTGCAAAGTCAATTTGTTGTGTCATTTTATGCCCAACAACAGGCAAGTGTGTGCATATGCTTGTGCGTGTGTGTGTGTGTGTGCGTGTGTGTGTAATGATAATGAAGAAGACTCATGTCAAACTGGTAGAACGTGCTAAATTGCAATTAGTTGCCGGTTTGCTGCGGCAAAAGTTGTTATAAAACTTTATCCAGCAAGAGTTGCTGGTCCTTCACATGTAAAGCGACTGATTGCAGCCACTAGCAACAACAACATGAACAACATGAACAACAACAACAACAACAACAACAACAATAAGAACAACTGACCGTGAAACAGGCAGTAAACACTACTTGCCATATCCCTTAAAATGCCAGTTGCAATTTCAAAGCCACTTGCCACTTGTGCAGCTGAATTGCTTGCTTTTCACTTGCAGCCTTATCAACAGCAGAAGCAGCAGCAACCACAACCAAAACAACAACAACAACAACAACAAAAGCAACAGACACAGCTTCAGCATGCAGCTCTTCTTGTTTGCTGATTATGCCTATGTCGCTTGACTGTTGATTAGGTCGCTGCCACATGCGGCTCGAGCCCCGCCGGCGCGTATCTCTGGACGGCGCTGATAAGTGTTTGCATTTATATTGTACATACACATACATATGTGTGTGTGTGGTGTGTGTATGTGGTGTGTGTGTGTGGTGTGTGTGCATGCACAGAGCAACAGACAGTGTCTGCGATAAACAGAAAATGTGTGTGTGTAAATATTGCATAGCATCAGAAGGCAAATAAGAAAAGCTGCAATTAGGAAAGACAAACTCGACTTGCAGATGCACTGCTTGGCAAGCATTGGGCAAGCATGCTCGGTTAGACATCTACCCTGTAATCAATTACTACTCAAATACAATTGCAATATAATACAGTGAAAATCACATAAAGTTCGTGAATAAAAATCAATAAATAAAATATAAAAAAATACTAAATTAAATATAATAAAATTACAAAAAAAAAAATACAAAATTTAGTTAAAATCACATGAATTGCATTAATAAAAAAAAATCCCATAAGCAGGGCTGATCTTTGCCGAAATCTTTGGTTGCCCGATTCCCAAGGGAATTATTTTATTGACTTGATTTTTTTTTGTATATTGCGCTGGGCTGGACTTTTTTTGTGCCAATTTATAGAGTTATCAGCTCGCTTATTTCTCTCTCTCTCTCCCTCTCTCTCTCTCTCTCTCTCTGTCTCTCTCTCTCTCTCTCTTTAGTTTGCTGGTGAATCACAGTTTGCATTTAAGGGGCCAATTGAGACCAAGAGATGAGCAACACTTATCTTTGACACACTGAAGTTTTCATACTCTTTGGTAAGTTCTAAAAAATAATAATAAATATATATAATAAATATATTTTTTATGCTTTTTGTTTTCAAATTATTTGATTTTATTCAATTTCAAATTCTTATATTTTAGGCAAATAAAATGTAACTCTCGAATTTTCAATAACATGCCCAAAAAAAAAAAAAAAACTACAATTCTGACAAACATATGCTGCATGGCTTATATGCCCGCTGTGAAACGAATTCTTCTAGGGTATCCGGGTTACAGAATGGCGAAAGTGAAAAGATTGACTAACAATACACAAAATAATCGCCGTTATGAAGATTTTCACCAGCGAAGTCTAAATTGCGGATGCGGCTTTTGAAATATTTCTCAAGTTTTATCTGCTTGAGAAATGCTTCACAAATTCATCGATATTTATTTCGATTTGTATAGAGTACAGATTTAAGCAATATTCCCATTATAATTAAGATCTCTCATTCATTTTCTATTGCGCAGTGATTGCTCTAAAACCTCTGGGAATAGTTGAACAAAGATGGTGTACAAAGCAATCCAAATGCATTGCATATATTGCTCTCTTTCTCTCTCTCTCTCTCTGTCTCTTGCTCTGTCAGTCACCATTTGACCTTCGTCGCAGGGGTGCAACCGATGACGAAAGCTGTTGGAAATGACGCAACAACCGACATTCGTTTGTGTCCACTCCAGCAAAGGCACTTGAAGTGCTGAAGCGAATCAACCCCCAAGTTGAGAATGATGTCTTCTGGCTCCTCGTCGAGCTTGGTTTGTAGACAAGTAGAGCCTTATAGGACACCTCGAACCGCGATCAGGTCTATTGCTAACATAATTCAAATCGATTATTAGCTTCAAATATGTCCTGACCGCAGGCAGGCTGGAGCAATGCCACAGAATATCGAATGTGGCAGTTGGGGAATGCGACAAAAACACTCAAGTTAGCCTCTCCATAACCAGCTTGATGATGGTCCTGATCAGGTTGAAATACTCACTGAAAACTCAAGTGTTGCAGCTCAAATAAGCTGGGGCAGATCAGATCGAGATGTTGCCCAGTCTACCCATATATCTCTCTTGATTAGATGATATATGTGCAACACTATTGCCTCATTCTGTATACGGCTGCAACTGCAAAGGTTTGCAGTGTATACAAATACATTTTTTAAGTGCCACGAGAGTGTATTAATAATTTCGTTGTAAGTTTATTGCTCCTCAAACACTTTGTTGTTCCTCTTGTTTAACAAGCGTCATCAAAACTAGACAGCATTTTGTTTGAAAATGTCGTTAACGGCGTTGCACAGTGGAGCAAGTAATGCAACAAATGGCTACAACAGTTTGTGCCTGGTTCGATGCTTACTTTTGACCCGAAAGTGGAAACAAAGGAAAAACAATCGAAAATGTGCAAAACTGTTGGATTTAATTTCCAATTTGGTTTCTTACACGGCCAGCTTCAAAATCATTATTTAATTTTATTTAATTCATTAATTTTCTGAGCAAATGGAAGATGGACAAAAGTTGAATTTTCCTTCAATAAAAAATGTACCCGTTGAATGGCCGGAAAAACTTTGGATAATTCCGGCTAAGATTTCTCGGTTCTTATCTCATTGTTTGCAAAAAAAAAAAACACATCGATAATATAATAAAAAAATAAATATATAAAAAATAAATATATAAAAAATAAATATATAAAAATAAATATATAAAAAATAAATATATATAAAATAATAATATGTAAAAAAAAAATAATTAAAAATTTAATAATAAATGAAAATTGATTGATCGCAGACTAAATGCATAACTACTTCTGTCAATTTGTTGTTAACTTTTCAATTTCTTATTAATAATAACATAACTAATTTGCCACACTGTGCGTTGCGTCCCCATTGTGCGTGGAGTTTAACACTTCAACGCTGCCGTGCAGCTTGGTCGCAATGTGAAAGGGCATATTACCTATATACAAGGACTCCTTGCAACAGAACGAAGCCAAATTATATTTGTTTGCAACTGAACCTGACTTTTCGTATGTTGGAAAATGTTCTAAACTAATCCAATGTGTCTATGTGGGCTTATGATAATACCTGTATATAATTGGCTGATCGCTTTACGATCTTATATCTTATATTTATGATGAGAGAGAGCATTTTGTAATGGGTATCAAGTAGTCGAGCATTCGTTTTATGGGCAAACAAGAAAGTAATTGCTGCAGAGTATGAGAGATATATTTATATATGCATGCATATGTGTACATATTCATATATATATATGTGTGTGTGTGTGTGTGTGTGTTGCATTGTGTGTTGTTGTTGTTGTGGTTGTGTCTACCCCTATATCGGGTCTAGTTAGATTTTTGCTCGCTTTTTATATGCGCAAACACTCTGTTTGATTGATTTATGCATGCAAACAGTTGAGAAAATAGCAAACACGCCATCCTTCCTCCATTCCTCCCTCCCTCCCTCGCTGCCCCCTCAACACCCTACCCACTTGCTGCACTTGCACTCGCAACACCAGCAGCTGTGGCATAAAAACAAAACCAAAGCAAAGCAAAGCAAAACGTTGCTTCTACGGGTTGTTATTACTATGGCACTTGAGCGCCTTCAATGGTGCACGACACCATCAACAAACTGTCTGAGTGTGTGTGTGTGTGTGTGTGTGTGTGTGTGAATGTGTGTGTGTGTGTGTGTGCTCTGAGACTACGTGTCCATTACCCATCTAGTCTGGGCAAATATATAGGCGTGTCTGCACAATATTGGCAAATTCCATTGGGACCAGCAAGCTCAGATCCCATTAGCAGCAACCATTAATGTCAGCTTTTGCTCATTTTCTCAATATTCTTCAAAATCAATCAATTTCTGGTTATTAACTTGTATTACTTCTAAACACTTGCAACATATTCTGGATAGATCTATTCGGCTGTTCAAATATGATTTTGATTACGCGTTTTAAGTCATTTGAATCCGGTTTTAAGTGCTCAATTTGTGTAGTCAAGCCTGAGCCAAGTTGTTCGATTGACCGATCAAATATTTTCTAAAAATAGCACAAAATCCAAGGCTCTGACTCCAGAATGAGTTTCCGTTGTTCAATGGTAGTCCCTTTGTCCATAGTCCTTGGTGGCTTGTTGTGCGGATACCGAAAATATTGAACTTCAGGTCAAAAGTCCTGGTTTCCTGTACCTGTTCCAAATAATCATTGGGTAATTTGTTACGTAACCCGACCTAGCCGGTGGGAAAACCCCTGTTTATTGGGGTCATATATTCTGTTTGGTGTATATTTTCCAAATCGGAACAAAATCTAAATATATCTCAGAGTTGTATACAGCTTCTTCACTTTTTTTTATACAATTTTCAAATGAGCTTCGTTTGCCATTGAATAGCTTTGTAAGCGTGCCGTGTCTGCAACATGATGCTCAACAGCTGTCGCTAATGTTTTGCAAATAAGTGTAGTCGTGAAGTCTGTTGCATGCCTCTAATTGGCTACTTAGTTCAGTTAAGCTTAGCTCCATGCATCCATCACCTTTACCTGTGCTTGATGGCAATCCTTGCCGAGACTCCGAGACCCAAATGGCCCTGAGAATGAGTAGGGCGACTTCACTATAGCTCTATCTCTATCGCTATCTCTGTCCCTCTAAATCTCTTGCTCTTTCTCTTTCTCTATGTGAAGTAGTTGAGATAATTTGTCGCATTTAATTAAGAAGTGTCTGAAGTGTCTACTCGCATTGTGAGTAAGCCACAAAGCAAGTGAGAAGTGAATGTGTTGCATGATGCAGACAGACAGCTACCGTAATATTTAAATAGAGTCTTTATGCATCCGTATATATATATATATATATATATATATATATATACATATGTGCAGCGATGGGGCTTGAATTGAAGTAACCCCCAAGAAAATAATAAGAAAATCGCTTTATATATTTGCTATCGATACACAATTTATGCAAATATATATATATATATATCGGAGCGTGCTGAATGGGATGACTATATCATATAGCTGACATGGGAATGATCGGTCGAGCGTGAAAGTCGTATATGAAAAACTTTATTTAGAAATCGTAAATAAGCTCACCAATTATGCTCGTAGCATTTGGAGAAATCGGACTACTATATTATATATAGCTTAAATAGGAATGATTGGTCGAAAAAATAACTCTGGTAACTAACTTAACTCACTAGTTTTGCGCCTAGTATTTGAAAAGGAAAACATATTTGATCTATATGCGACTACTTCACTTATAATGAAGGAATTTTGACTCATATTTCGTATTATTATATGTCCTACGATTATTGTATATTTTCGAAACCGGGGAATATTTGGTATATATAGAATTAGATATTGGCTATTCACTTTCGCTTTCCGAATACTTTCTGAGATGATAATTGGTTTTCAGTTGAGTATTGCGAGTATTGTAGTTGCAATCTATCCCAACTTCACTGCAAGCTCCTCCTCTGCACCTTGTGTGCGTGTGCGTGTGCGTGTGCGTGTGTGTGTGTGTGTGTGTGTAAGTGGCGCGTGCTGATTGCATTTATGTCAACGTACGTTTTCAATGTTAAATGTGGGATCCGTTGAACGAGAAGGGGGCGGTGCACGAAGGTGTGGCGAGCAATGCGAAAAACGAAACAAAATGCGAGGCAACTGAAATATATTATGCATGAAAAGAGGCACAAAAGTCGACTACATACAAGCTGTGGGTGTATGCATGTGTGTGTGTGTGTATGTATGTGTGTGTGTATGTATGTGTGTGTATAACAAACAAACATGCTCAAGCAAACACAGACTGAGATGCACAGATACAGATACAAAAATGCAGCTACAAATGCGGATGCAAATACGATAAAAGAGAGCAGAGAGAGAGAGAGAGAGAGCAGCGAGAGAGAGAGAGACATTTGCATTGGTGTGTGCAACTGCAATTGCAATTGCAATGTGTAAATGCAGTCGAAAATGGAAAACGCAGCGTTGATAATGATTACCCCACGTATTGTGCCTCTATCTGCATTCATATCACTAACTAGGGGCCCGCATTACTTCCAGCAACAACAACACTACAAAATGCTCATATACATATATATATATATATATATATATATACATATACATATATAAAATCAAAGAGCAGAGTCGGGAACTCGTTACATTGCAATCAGTTGGTCAGTCAGTCAGTCATTTGTTCACTTTGTCAGTTTGTCAATGGCTGGGCAATATGTAAATGGCAATGGCACTTGCTACACTGTCCGAAATAATCGACAACATATTGATGTGGCACGCGAATGAGTCCTGTGTGAATAATAATAATAATAACAATTTTTGTTCCTAAAGTAATATTTTTTTAAGTACAATTTTAGAGAAGGTTTTTTTTAGTTGTCAATTTTTACCTTCGATTTGAATTAACTTGGGCTGAGAAAATGTGGTTTTTTAACTTGAAATCGAACGACTAGTTCAAATAATACTTAAAATAGGAATGGTTTTAAGTATTATTTGAATAATATACTTAAAATAAGTATGGCTTTAAGTATTACTTCAAATAGGAATAGGAACTTAAAAAAAGAATGGCTTTAAGTATTATTTTAACTATTGTTTTGGATTTGTTTTGCCCTTGTTTTTCTCATTGAGTTTGCTTTAGCTTTTGGAAACGTCTTAACTTAAGCTGAAAAATTGAGATTTCGTCTTACTCTCAGCTAATTTCGTTCTTAGATAAGAATTACAGAAGAATTTCCAACTCAGTTTAGGTATTTTCTAAACTATTGGTTCAATTTTAGCTATACGATTTGAATGCTGGAAACCGTAATTTCGTTTTACTTTTTTTAAGAATTGTTTACTTGTTTCGAGCATAAAAAGCTTTCAATATATCGACAAGAAAACTGAGCTTAAGCTGGCCAAGTTTTTTTCACTGTGTTTTTTCCACATAACGATATGAATATGAATGTATATACATATATATATGTATATAGATATATATATATATGTATATTTGTATATAAGTGGGTTTACCTACTGCACATCTGGGGAGGCTGCGAGCATTGTTGGCAAACGCAGGGTGGACAAGTGCGAGCGATGACCGCTCAAGTTCAATGTAATACAGATATATGCATATAGGTATATATATGCGATGGATATGTCCAATTCCCATTGCTCTTGTCAGTTGATAGTTCTATAAATAGATTTCGTAATGCTGCTTGTTTAAGTTGGGTATTTGGGTATTTAGTTTAGTTTGCGATTCACTTATTCGAATTGCAATGGAATCCATTGAAATGGAATCCTCAATGTGTGTGTGAGTGATTAGTCATCGTCATGGTGGTGGCAAGGAGTGTGTGGCATACTGTGACAACTGAGCTGAGCAAACGATACACGTAATAACCCACATACGTTTCCTTCAACGTTGTTGCAACCCTTTGGCGTGCCTGTCATTGACAACACACTGTTATTGCAGCACCCCCATTATTGCCCCCAAAAACGTTGATGACGCCAACCCCTTTTTTGTCATTCACCTTGCCTCGCCACGTTGACGTAACACGATGCGCAACTGCAACGAGTACTGCAACAAAATGCGTGCCAAAACGAGCATCGCATTACGTGGCATATGAGTAACGAGGCCCCCTTCTGCACGGCAAACAAACCTAACAAATGCAATTGCAACACCAGCAACAATAGCAACAACAACAACAGCAACAGCAACAACAATAACAAAGTTACGACGAATTTTAATTACAATTTTAACGATGCTAAAAACTTATTTTTTTGATTGTTCAAATATAATTACGCTGGCAGACTTCTGAGGGAATTACAATACAAAAATAAATACGATTCTCAAAAGTCAAGGAAGGAAAAAATAATGAGTTTTCCGCTGCTTAACTTTGACACTCCTCGATCTGTCTTTCTGTCTTGATTAGTAAAGTTTGACAGAAATTCTGAAAAATAACTGCAACTGGGTAACCATCACTGCGACCTATAAGGTCTATTGTGCCCCCCCGAAAATATAGTTGTGATGAGTAAATTACTTTCGGGTGTAAATTGAATTTTAGCCAATCAAATTGGCAACCCGATTTTTCACTTTTTGACAGTTAATATGATGAGTGAGGAAGCCCGTTTGTTCAGGATCTTGGGTATACGTAATACGACTAATATTTTGTATATATAATTATAATTTCATATCGAGATATGTGTACTGAAGGACAATGTTCAATAAGCAGTTGTTACTAATCAATATTATACATATATGTAGTATATATATATATATATATATATATATATATATATGATATGTATTAGGGGCTCGAAGATGTCTCCTTCAGTGCATTACACATTGCGTGACACAATTATTATATTTACCCGTTGCAAGGGCATTAGTTATAAATCTTGAATGAGGGCACAAGTGCAGCCATATGCATGTATCGAATGTAATTACTGAGGAGGGCTAACGAGCATTGTTTGTTGCTAATAATGGGAATCGCAAAGTGCACAACAAGAAGTAGAACTAGAACGCAACCGGCAACGCTTCAACAGCTGACAGATGTGGCTCAAAATTACATTGCGATTGGATTGCAATCAAAATTGGATTTCAGTTGGAAATTCCCAGGCTCAAAGGCAATTACTACAAATTGCATTATCCCTTGCTATGAACAATAGACATATATAGTAGCTATATAGTGGATATACATACATCACTTAATAGAGCAGGCTAAAAAATAGTCTTATAAATAAGCAATGCCAACGAAACCTAGGCAGACACATTAAGTTTACGTATTGATTGGATACCGCCTGGATGTCATTTGTCAAATCCCAAACCCATGCTTAGTTAGTTGAACCCATTAACTGGAGAATCTGCATAAATTCTATTTGAAGCAATTGAAGTATTGAAATAGTTTTCTAACTTTTGGGCTACAGCTGAACAATTGTTGGAATTGACTCTTAGAAAGCTGAAATTATGTGTCAAGTGAATTTTGATATTTTTTTGGGGGGTCTTTAAACATGAGTTGATAAAATAAACATTTTTTTAGTTATACATTTTCAGAGGATATTTCAATGTACAAATTGCTTTGATTATATAAAATTGCCAATGGATCCCTGGTTGCCCAGTCGACGTCGTCAACACCATGAACGATGTGGGATCTGGGAGCTGGGAAATTGAGGCTGTATAAGCCAAGTTGAAAGGACATTGCAGTTGGTTGAAGGAGGCGACTGACGTGTGTGTGATAACAGGCTGTCTGTCATTTTGTTTGTCCGTTGAGATGTCGTTGATAGTTTGCTGCTGCTTTCAATGGACAATTGCACAGTTTCTCTCTCGCGCTCTCTCTCTCTTTCTCTCTCTCTCTCTCTGTCTCTCGAGGCATGTTGCGGCAACAAATTGTTGCATAGGCAGCATCGGGTGTTGACGCCAACGCAATCGTTGGTTGCTGTTTCCATTCACATTTAACAGCGTGGCAAAGACATGACTGTTCTCTTTTTCCTCTCTCTCTCACTCAGCCACTCACTCACACATAAACAGACTCCCACATCCGTCCGCACTCTCTCTCTCTCTCTCTCTCTGTTTCTGTTTGGTCCGCACGTTGCACATTGTTGTTATTGTTGATGTTTCTGTACGGTTTCTGTGCTTGATTTCATCTTCTTTCCTTTTGTGTTCCGGTTACTTTTTACTCCTCCCATGCTGTCATATATATATACACACACATGCATACATATATGTACACACATACATAGTAAATAATTTGAAATTCTCTCTGTTTTATTTTCTCTCGTCCTGCCGGCCACCATGACTTGCACTCTGCGCATCTGCGCTGTGTTTTTGCGACGCATTTTCCTTGCTACTGCTTCACATGCTCTTTCGTCATCCTGCTTTGCTCTCATTTGTATCTTGCGCGCTCTTTGCACATACGCAATTGTTTTAGATACTTTTTTTTTTTTAGCACCATGCTCCTTGCTCACTTGGTTTTCTTCAACTGGCGCTCTCGCGCTCTCCACAAAATAATCCCGTTCTCTCTCTCTCTCTCTGTCTCTCTGTCTCTCCACCTCTGTTGCCTGTATTGCGTCTCGCTTTGCTGTGTTGTTGTGTTTGGGTTTGTTTTTGTTTTTGCTTGCGACGTAATAAACTCTCAAGTAGAGCTCGAGTTGCCATTTGGGCTTTTCAATCGCTCTCAGCGCAACGCTGCATTGTTTGCCGGTAGAGGAGACTCACTGTAAGCCTGCCTTTTTTGCCAATTACGCTTTGCTTCCGCTTCTGGCTTTGCGCATCTGCCCTTTGAACTTTTGCCATTGGCCCTCGTCATTGCCAAAAGCTTTTCGCTGCATTTCGCTCAGCTGCAGTTCTTCCCAATTGTGGCCGCCTTTATTTCTGTTAGCCTGTTAATGCACCAATAACCCCTAAACTTGTCAATAAATGCAATATAAAAATGTTAAGTTTATTTGTTAAATAAAATATTTTATTAAATAAAATATTTTATCATAAACTAAAAACATCAAATGCTAATTCAATTTCCGTCATTCAATAATCAATAATCAGGGTGGTTGTCTAATCCTATTCTTTATGTCCTTGCCAGGACACCGAATTGTTGTTGGTATTCTCGCAAGATGCTCATTGCTGACACTATGAGGTCTGAGAGTTCTGACCACAGACCCACTGCTTAATCATTCGCCTAATCGCATCCAATTTACCCAAAAGCCCTCTGCAGAGCTATCCTTGTGGTGGACAACCCATGCAAGGCCTGCCGCCCGGTCCACATGCTCTCCTAGTAGTTGTTGTTGGTGGTGTCGTTGTTGGGGGGCATTCTTCAGTAGTCGTTGATGGCTCTGTTGGTGGATCTGTTGCTGGATCTGTCGATGGGCACGCTTCTGTAGTCGTTAGTGGATTTCTTGTTAGTGGATTTCTTGTTGGTGGATTACTTATTGGTGGATTTCTTGTTGGTGCATTACTTGTTGGTGGAGTTCTTGTTGGTGGATTACTTGTTGGTGGATTACTTGTTGGTGCATTACTTGTTGGTGGATTACTTGTTGGTGCATTACTTGTTGGTGCATTACTTGTTGGTGGATTACTTGCTGGTGGATTTCTTGTTGGTGGATTTCTTGTTGGTGGATTACTTGTTGGTGGATTACTTGTTGGTGGATTTCTTGTTGGTGGATTACTTGCTGGTGGATTTCTTGTTGGTGGACTTGAGGTTGGTCAATTTGTTGTTTGAGGCTCTGTTGTTGTTAGGTAATCGCACGTTGAGCACAGATCGGCACTGTTTAAGAGCACAATGGTAGCTGAAGGAAGAAATGATTGGTTGCAAATAATGAATGAGTTTACCAAGAGTTAGTTTCATGGCGCTGTATTTGCTGCGAACTTGTCGTCTTACTTCATTTCTCGAAGTGGAGACGAAGGCTGAGGATTATAGCTGGTCAACTTTCCCGTTATATAGGGCTCGTTGTTCAACTGTCCAGGTAGGCTTGCCATTTATTTTGCAAATAATGCTTATATAAAAATAAACTTCATTTCAATGTAAATATTTATTTATCTACGCTTTACCAGGTCTCAATTCTAATTATATCCAAATTAATAATTTTAAAAATAAAAATAATCGATAATAATAATAATTTAAGAACATTGCAGTCGGAAGTAGCCGACATTGTGAGAAATCGATTTTTATCGATTTGCATGCAAAAGCTGAAATAAAAAAATTTTTAAATCAAAATTGGTTTAGACTTAACATGATATGGGAATAAATTCAGATAATATTAAATACAATAAATTCACATGCAGTATTGAGCCTCTCAAACCAAAGAGCGGTAAATACTACGCGATATAATCGTTGTTGTGAACTGATTTTGATTATGGCCTGCATTGGGAAGCTAACAACTAACTCGTTGAATATTGCTGTAAAAAAGCAAACTTTTATTGTGATTGACTAATTGTTTTTGCAGGAATGTGAGTCAAAAGTAAGTCGAATGTACAAGAATTTATAATATGTTAAAGGCGAAATGCGACAAAGTGGCAAAGTGGCAAAGACGAAACCCAAAACAGTACAATGAACCTTCTTCAAACTTTGCTGGGTTGGCGGCAGCGACGCAAGCAGCGCGGTTGCAGTGTTGCTGCTGCAAGCTGCCCCCTCATATGCAATGTATACACATGCATGTGTGTGTGTGTGAGTGTGTGTGTTCATGTATAAAGGGAAACGCACAATAAAGTAAAATGCAAGAGGAATTGTAAAAACAAACAATTTGCTGTTGCTTTTGTTGTTTGGGGCTGCAAGTTTGGAGAGGCTGTCGCTGCCACTGCCAGTGCCAGTATTACATGCGACGCTGGCAGCGAAGCCGCAACGACGAGCCCATGCATATCAAAACAAGTTCCGTTCCACACAAATGCCAGCACGTTTCGAAATTGCCCACGACGACGACGACGACGCATCATAACAATAACAAAAGCCCGGCAACAAAACATTTTGGAAAACGAAACAGTGCATAAAAAAAGCGGCTGCAGCGCAGCAGCATTAGCAACAACAGCAACCAAACTATAACTTACAACCGCCGTCACTGCGAAGCAGCAACAATGCAGCATAAAGAAGCGGCTTCTGCAGCCACGGTCGCAGTCGCTGTCGCCGTCAACGTCGCAGTCGTTGATGGCTTTGCAGACGTAGCGGCTCAGCATAAGCACAACAGGGCATTCGCAGCATCTTAGAGTGGTGCCAAATAGAGTCGTAACCCAATGATGAACTGTTAACTTCCTCTCGAAATACATTTGGCTATTGATAATTACCGATCGGAAAAAATACTTATTGTTGTTTGCTTGCAATTCGACAGCTGTCTTGAATTTTAATTTATATATATATATATATATATATGTATAACGGCAATTTTGTAAGTTTATGTTGCGTCTTTATTTGGCAGTTGGCTCCCCAAATTTCCAATCCAGTCGGGCTTACAGCGTATTCGGTGCCACCCTAATTAATGTTCTTGCCTTCTCTCTGTTATTTAAAATTACAAATGTAGCTGGGCCGTCGTCGCTGACGCTGCTGCTGCTGCTGTTGCTGTTGTTGTTATTTTGGTCTTCCTGTTTCGCGCTCACACAAATGCAAACAAATACAGACAAAAATTTCAACGGGGCACCACGTCACGTGCGCTCACGCTCTCCGCTCTCGCGTACTACGACTGCACTGTGCGTTTTGCCTTTGTTGTTTTTGCGAATGCTGCTGCTGCTGCTGTTAGCGCTTGTGACTGCGACTGCGACTGTGGCAGTCAAAGTTAAAGCCTGCGACAGCGCCAGCATTTAGTTTGCTTTTGCTTGTGTCATTGCAGTGTGTGCGGGTAGCAGCATAAAGAAGCATAGTAGCTAACCGAGCGAACTATCAACAATAATTCATAATTCAAAATACAAATTACAAAATACAACATATAAAATAGCAAAGCAGCTACGTTTTTTGCAATTTTATCGTTTAGTTTTTTTTTTTTTTCAAGTGTACGTATAATGTACAAACGTATCTGTGTACACACACATACATATGATTGTGTGCTTTGACGTGCTAGTGCTTGCTGTGAGTGTGTGTGAGTATCTGTGTGTGTGAGTGTATGTGTGTGTGAGTGTATGTGTGTGTGAGTGTATGTGTGTGTGAGTGTAAACAGCAACAATTAAAAATTTGTTCATAATTTAACGGTAATTACAAAAAACAACAAATGCATACATACAATACTATCGAAAATACATATATATGTATATGTATATATAAATGTATATGTATATGTATATGTACATGAATGTATGTATGTACGTAAGAGTAATTTCAGTTCAAAGTGCAGGGCAGAGCAACAGAGAAGTTGATTTTTCCTGCTGCTGCTGCGGACCAGTTCGTCAGCTTTTGGCTTTGTTTTTAGCATGTGCCCTTTTCAGAATGCAGTACATACATACCTACATATGAGCGTACTTGCAAATGTATGTATATATGTATGTACATTCATGCATACATATATGCATTATAAATATATGTATGTGTATGCGTGTAGTTAACTTGCACGGGGTGGGGCGGGGCGATGCCAGCGTGCACATCAGACACATTTTGTACATGACGCGCGTGCTTTTTGTTTCTCTCTCTCATATTTACGCTTCTCTTTGCTTCACCTACACAACAGGCACAAATACATCCGTACACACAACACACACAAAAGCAATACCAACACGCGCAAGCTCTATGCAACTCAGTTGATCTCTCTGCCCATTTCGATCTCTCTCAGGCTTTTTTCTCTCTGGTTGGCGCTACTAGCAGTTTGTCAACGTTGGCGTTGCCGCCTGACCGTTTTCATTATACGTTGTTTAGCCGTGCCGTGCGCGTCGGTGTCGCAGTCGCAGCAAGCAGCAGACGACGTCAGTCCGTTGCGTCAGTAAAAACAAATTTTTATTTTTTTTCCAATTCTCCAATACCACAACAAAGAAGTAGGTGCACAGCATTCAATAAAAAATCGAATTCTTCACCAAAAAATAAGAAGAAAAAAAAAAGTAAAACGACAATCAAATCCAGCAATTTTAGTTTTAGCTTTTTTTCTTCGTTTTCTTTTGTTTTTTACTGTATTTTTTTTTCTGTTTTTGCTCGCGTATGTGTGTTGAGGGTACATTGTACGTGAGCTTTTTCTCGTAGCCGTGCCACAAAGTGCGTTCCCAGCTTTGGTTCAAGCGTGCAGCTGTCACTGTGTGCGTTATTGTTTTTAAAAAGTGAATTCAATTATAAAACTGGAGTGTTTATGTATACATACAAATATATATGTGTGTTGTGTGTGTGTGTCATTGACTAACGGCAAAAGCAATAATGATAACAATAACAAAGCAGCTCTGCCAACTGTGACTTGGACTTGATGGAGATCTCATGTCCTTTTCATGGCGCTCCCACACTTTCAAACACATACACTTCCATACATACACACACACACATCACAAACACAAACATCACTCGCTCTTTCTGGCCGCCAGACAATCGTTTGGCTATTTTTATATGCAGCAGCAGCAAAATTAACAACGACGACAGCAGCGAAAGCAACTAAATTGCTCTCTTCTTGCGCGCTGCCAGCACTCTTCTTTTTTTTTGTGATTTCAAAATTAGCAACAATAATAAAACCACACGTACGCGACGTCAAAACGAAATGTAAAGAAAGTGCGTGCCTATGTGTGTGTTAGCCTCTCTCTTTTCTGCCATCAATGTGTGTGTGAATTGGCTCTCACGTGTGTGTGTGTGTTTGTGTGCAAAACTAAAGCATGAAAAGCCTCGAAACGTCAGAATCTTTTTTGCTTCGCCCTTTGCGCTAGTCTGCTTTGCTTTGCTCTTTTGTTTTTATAAGCTCTGCTTGTTATTTTTTTTCTTGAAATTCACTTTCTACATTCCGTTTTGACAGTCAAATCGGAGTTTTATTTTCATCAACATCAAATGTTTGTCATATATTTTACTGAAAAACAAAAACAAAATGTTGGTAGAAAGTGACTGTGCAATATATATATATATATATGTATATATATATATGTATGTGTGTGTGTGCTTGTGATGACTTTGAAAGCAAAGAGCACCGGCATTTATTGCATCCATTGCAATGTGTGACAACTAAGCTCAGAATTACTGCAAAATTATATGTTGTGACTATATCGATAACAAGCTGGAGCAGCTCGAGATGATCACGTGACAAACAAAAAATAAATATATAAATGGACAAGATAACAATTTCAATATCGTTTCGGTACCAATTTGATAATTATGCTGATCAGAATTGTGCATATATATTTATACAATGATTCATTGATGGATTGTTAATGATGGATTATTAATTTTAAATAATAAATAAGAAGTTTGATCAACCAATAAATCATTACGATTTATGTATTTACTTATTTCAAGTGAGAGCTCGACTACGAGATACCCTGCACCCACACAGATCGACCCGACACTTGATTTGATGATGGTTAATAATACTAAATACGATACTTATTTACTTAGAACTACACATAGAAAGTGTATTAGTAACTTTAATCCAATCAATTATACACGGAATATTTAAGCACACTTCAATCAAAGTTAAAAGATGCCGTCAATTAACTTGATCAGCCAATTGTAAGCCTAAAGAACAGACCTATTTATGCAACAATCACGATCGCTATGATCTCTGTCAACAGATGGAAGGGGGGCTGGAATTGAAGACCAAAAGACCGATTTGGTTGTTTATCACTACACTAGAGATCTTAACTGTAAACCCGAGGGATAAACGACCGATAACGCAGTGAGCCACTCCTTCCCGAATTAAGTGTTGCATATTTTAAACGAATTTGTTGATTATTTTATGGATGTCAGTACGTGAAAAAAGTACATTTTTATTTTTATTTTTTTTTTTTTTTTTTTTTCGCTATTCTTAAAAAACAACTGATTTAAATATTATATTTATATTCATAATTATAGGGAATAAGTTCACTCTGGCTAAATATATTTTGTAGCTGCTCAAAACTAGAGCTTCTTCTGAGATGCGGTTTTAAGTTTTGGTTCTCAGACGTTGCTCGAACCGGTTTCAGTTTTGAAGTGCTTTCAAGGAATATGTATTTGACAGCGTTTCTCAATTGCAACAAGGAGAATAGAGGAAAGGAGAGGGGCAATTCCCCCTCTGTCCTGTGACGGCCTCAAAATGTTCGCAAAGGTTTCTTTCACACGATGCTCTCACTCGATATAAAAATAAGAAAAAAACAATAATTACGCAGAAAGAAAGAAAGCCTGACGAACGACAATAGGCTATAAAGTATTGAGAAATATGACTAGGCGTCGTAAGGTGAGAGCGACCCTTGGCCCATTTGGGGTAGCTTGATATGCCATTGTTGCTGTTGTTCTTGTTGCTTGAATTGTTGCCACACGGGGTCGATTGAGAGCTGAGCTGATAAGGGCAGTCGCCGTCGCGTCATCGCTACTGCGTTTCCTTTTGACTTAACGCGCTGACGGCAAAAGTCACGTTCCCAAATGGTGACCGCAAACAGCCCTTAGTCTCGATATATATATATATATATATATATATATGCGGGAGCGGGTGACTGCCACCTTCTTTTGCTTGTTCTTGTTAACTCGGGCAATTACTGCAAATTGTGGTTCCATTAAAAGCGATTTGAATTTGAATATTTTATAGAATTTTGCCACGCGCAAGTTTGTCAAGCTTTACCACGCACTCGTCTTTCCTATCTCTCTCTCTCTCTCTCCCTATCCATCTCTCTCCGTCACTCTCCTAGTTGTGTTTGCAAAATGTAAATGTCAACGTCGCACCCTGTATGTGTGAACATGCATACATACATGCATACATATATACATACATGCATGCATGCATATATACATACATGCATGCATTCATTCATACATAAATACACACATACATACATACATACGGACACATGTATTTATATCTTACGTACAGCAACAAAGCTTTGCTCCTGCCAACCCTGAGGCGACAAATCAAATTGCGTTGAATGTCAAGGCGAGAATATAGGAGAGAGAGGAAATAGAGAGAGAGCGAGAGCTATGACAACTGACAGACAACAAAAAAGCCGCCTGTTATTTAAAAAAAAAAAAAACCAAAGCTCCTGCATGGCAGCAAGCTTCCAATGACTGTTGGTGCATCACTCTCCCACTCTGTCTCTCTCTTGATTACTCTCTTTAAAATATGAATTTGACAGCCGGCTGCAATGTCCTTCTGTTGCCAGGTGCCAATTGCATCGACCCTTGACCTTTTTTTGTATAATAAATTATGAACTATGAAAGGAGCTACTTATGACAAAAACACAAAGCACCATTAGTTGCCAATGGTCACACACACACATATATACACGCATAGATAAAGAGCAGGAGGAGGAGCAGCAGCTGATGTCGACTTGGAATTCGAATTCACGCACGAGTCAAATATAATTTTCATTGATAGCCGTTTGCGGCGTCGGCGTCAGCGTCGACAGCGTTGCGTTGTCGCTGTGCAACTTGTTGGGGCAGCCGCTCTTTTGTCTGTAGTTGTTTGTATTTGGAAGTGTGTTGATGTTTTTGTGCTGCTGTTGCTGCCACGCAGCTGTGCACAATTGGCGCAGCGCAAACGCAACAGCTGCCTTTGACTGCTGCTACGCTGCTGCCTTCAGTAGCAATGCGTACAGGCGACAAACTATATTCGTTTTGCTCTAAACACTAAATCAATTAAACAATAATAATCAGTTGTATTATTATTTTCTAGTTGTTATGAAATCAAGGAAAAAAATACTTTAAAAGCTACAAAATGGGTGTATATATATATATATATATATATGTATATATTTATGAGTTGTTTTCTATTTTAATTGATTGTACGACTCATTTAAACAAAAATTTATATTAATCGATATTTCGTTCATTCTACTGTCATTTCAGCATACATGCATATTATGTACATACAACTGTAAAAGAAAATTAATGGAAAGAAACTAAGGAAACGGTGCTTATTGTAACTGCAATAGCTAACATCAAGAATAACAACAATTGCAGTCCACTCCGCAAATAAGAAGAACCAAAAAAAAGGGGAAGAAGCACGAATAAAGCGGAGCAAATAAAAAAGAAAATAAAACAAACAAAAAATAAACAACCAAAATTTTAACTGTATACGTGTCGACCCAAATCTGAGTGATTCCCTCCCTCTGTCTCCCCATCTCTTTCTCGCTCGTTCGTTCGTTCGATTGTACGGTCTCTTCGTGTGCGCTGTGTGTGTGCAAGTGTGTGTGAAAGTGTGTGAGTGTGTGTGTGAGTGTGTGTGCGAGTGTGAGTGTGTGGGTGTACACGGCTGTGTTGTGAGACGCGGCTATGTCACAGGACGGCATAGAGGAGCTACTGCAAGCTGCTCAATTCATTGAGCAGCAAGAGCAAAAGCTCAAGCGATCTCCGCAAGCAGCGGATGGGCATTTCATCAGTGCTAATAATGGATACAGCAGCAGCAACAACAACAACAGCGCAAGCCAACTCAACAGAAACAACACGCCAGCAGCAGCAGCAGCATTATCAACATTATCAACTACAACAAGAACACCAGCAGCATTAACACCAGCAGCAATAACAACAATACCCGCCAAACTAAACGGCTATAACGGGCTGACTAACGGCATCGGTGCATCATCGGCAGCAGTGATCCGTCTCAGCAACGGCCATCGCAGCAGTCCACGCAGTCAATTAATTGTTACTCACGATTATGAGTACGCTGGCAGCGGCAGTGGCAGCGGCAGTAGCAGCAGCAGCAACGGCGGCGCCGTTGTCGAGTTAACAGCGGGTCGCAGCAGCGAAGGTCTCAGCATTGTTTCGGGTGAGTTGCAAATCACAATTTTTGATCAATTTTGATCATTTTTGAGCATTCGCAGTAAGTGAAATATACGCAAACAAACACACACTTGCATACATTGCATACACTCTCCAAGACTCTCCCTCCCTCTTTCTATTATAAGTATGTTCTCTTTCTGTGTACCAGTCGTGGCTCAGTTGCGCAGCTGCTGTTGCATTTCAACTTGCTTTGACCTTGTTTACAGCAGCAGCAACAACAGCAGACAGCAAAAGTAACAATAACAATAACATTGCCAACGAGAGGAGTTGCACTTTGCGTGGGCGTGCATTACACTCACACACACACACACAGTCACACACAGCCACACACACATACACACACATACACACACACACACAGACACACATACAGTCTCATAGGTAACAGAAGAAATAACACAAATGGACAAGCACTCTCTCGCTCTCTTCGACAAAAACAAAAATACTCATGCTCTCTTCTCATGTCGCTGTCAGGTTGCAAGTGCGACGGCAGCAGGTACTGTTATATTTTTAGCGCTGTTGCTGTTGTTTATTGCTTTCTGTTTGCTCAGCTCAAACCAGCCAAATTTGCATGTGCTAAATTTACTGCCTAATATTGCTGGTGTTATTGTTTTTACTGCGGCTGCTGCTACTGCTGTATTGACTAATGCTCGAAGAGGTGTGCGTGTTGCCAGCCCAGCGGCAATATTTTTTTTTGACGTTGTGCTGTGCTCATTTGGCTGAAACACACAAATCAACTTGTCCATACACAAATATATATGTGTGTAAATACATACATATATTGAAATGTATGGTTGTATGTGTGATATTACCATTTTGTCTTTGGCTTTTTGCACGTACGCTCGCTCGTACTTGTTGCTGTTGTTGTTTGCGGTCACGTCATGTCGCTGCTCGTTCTCTCGTCTGTTTGTGCGCTCTCTTTTGCTCTTTTTTCTCTTTCCCCTATTCAGTCAACCGCAACCATGAAAAAACGGGCAGAAAATTAGTCATAGCGACACACTCATATATATTTACATATATATATATATACAGACAGTGCCCATTGTTGTTTACGTATCGCTGTTCTCGCAGCCCCACGTGAGCGGGGCGCACTCTAAAAAAAGAGAACGAGAGCGAGAGCGCCCGTGGCTCGAGCTCTCTTCACTGTTTGCTTGTTTTGTGCTACTGGTTGTGTGTGTTTGTTTTCTGTCTTTGCAAACGTAGTATGCGAACTGCGAGAGATAGATAGCCACTCTTAGGCGCTCTCTTCAGCACGCCGCGCGGCAATGTAAAGCAAAGTCAATGAACTTTGTACGCATTTTTTTTTTGTAGTTGTTTTTTGTTTTGTTTTTTGTTTTGTTGCTTCCCGTACAGAGCTCGTTCATATTTTTATTAGCGTCTGCCTTTCTTTTTATGTTATTTTATGCTTAATGTTTATGTTTTCTTTACACTTATAACGTATGCGTGTCGTTTTTGTTGCATGTTCGCTGCTTGCTGCAATTTGGCGTTTGTAATATTTTGACAGCTGTCTTTGCTTTCTGCTGCTGTTATTGTTGCCTTGTGTGTGTGTAATTGTGTGTTTGGTTTTTCGGCCAGCCTGCGCTCAGCTGAGCCCGCAATAAAATAACAACAACAAACAATAAACTGAGGATAGGCAACTGCAAATATTATGCAACTCAAAGCAGCTTATGGTTGCATGTGCATGTTTGAGAAAGTGAGTGTGAGCAAGTAAATGGAAAGGCGTGTGTGTATGTATGTATGTATGTGTGTATGTATGGATGTATGTATGTATGCATGCACTTGTACACAGACTATTGACTATTCCATTCCCTTTAGCTTCCGTTCTATTCTGTGTGTTTATGTATGTGATAAGTGATAATTCTCTAACTTCTAGTGAATTCAGGCGAAATCAGCAAACACAGCATACAAACAATTATAATATTCGCACATATACATATACACATAGGCATATACAAGTGTCTGATATGCGAGAGAGTGTTTATTGTAATCAGCAGCGCAGTTTTGTTTGTTGCTTTTCATTGTAGATCTTTGTGCTCAATGCAATTCCGCTCTCTTCACAATGAGTGTATGTGTGTGCGTGTGTGTTAAGAGTGAGCTAATGCCCATGGGGCCAAGCCAGCCAAGCTCTCTCTTTTTTCGCATGTCGCCTAAAAGCGCGCAATATAAAAGAGGCGTCTTTTTGCTGCTGTTCGTGACAGTTACTGTCGTTGCTATTGTTGTTGTAACTGTAATATGCTAACGAATGCGTGCGTGTCTCGTGTTGCTGCTGCTGCTTTCAATTTGCATTTATGTATATTGCATTTATTTTTTGCATTTATTGTTGCATTTATTGTTGCATTTTGCATCAGCGAGCGCAGTTCCAAATTACATTTGTCGTTTAGTCGCGCGCTGAGACACACAAACCACACACAATACTACGGCTCTCGTTTTTTTATTTTTATTTTTGTTCAATAAAAAAATGCAGCGTGAAGAAAACATTGATTTAATGTCATCTCAGCTTCGGCTGCTTGCTGAGCTGCTGACTCGCCTTGACGCGCTGCAAGCTTTGCTTCTGGCGCAGCAGTCGCAGTCAACGTCGCAGTTACCCTCAACGTTGACGTTGATGTCAGCAGTAGCGCCGCCAAAAAAGAAATGGATATATCGCCACTATCGTTGTCTTGGTATGTGTGTGTGTGTGTGTGTGTGTACAAACATGTATGTTATTGTGTGAACCACGTGATGAAAGCGCACGTGGCGATCGAATGCTCAGCACCAGCAGCAGCGTCACCAGTACGAACTGTATCCATTCGCTTTGTATGTACACACAGCAAAGCTCATGTAATTTACGCAAGAGAGTGAAAGACTTGAAAAAGTTTGTTGATCGATGTGTTTGCTTTAAAAGAGAGATCTTCATGTCTATGTGCTTTATGTGGGTGGAATTGTTCTCTTTTATATGTATTGAACTTATTTATGTTTTTGCATAAACAGCAAGAGAGAGAGGGAGAGAGAGACGGAGAGGAAGAGAGTTCATTTAACATGTCGAGTTGTTGTTTGGAAATTCTGCCCTCCATAAATATGATTATAATTTCATAAGCATTGAATTGAAATCGCAGCGTAATGTTGGCCAAACAAATTTAGTTAACGCAAATTAATTAATTAAAGCACAACCTCCCCCTAAACCTAGAGTCTAATTTAATTGACTTGATTCATTTGTTATTAACTATTCACAAATCATCTCATGCATTAACTGATACCTCATTTGAAATCTGTGCCAAATTGCTATAAGCGTTTCGGTTTTGTTATTTATGTTGTTGCTGTTGCTTATTATTAATGTGCATTATCCATCCATGCCTTTGATGTTTATTTTTAAGTGTGTGTGTGTGTTTTTTTTTTTATATTTATATTCTTGTTTTTTGTGTTTGCAGTATATTTTTTCTATTATTTTGAAATGCTTTTGATCAAGATCTATAAGTTAGTTTATTTACGTATTTGCAAGTATTTGCCGGCAAAATCGTATTTATTATGCATATTTTCATACACAAATACTTTCTGGCTTTTGCTTACATTTGAATTAATTTTCGATTTTGAATTAATTTTATTTTATATTATTGTTTTTATTTTATTTTAGAGGATGAAAATTCCTCATCAAACTTCAACTCCAATTCGTACTCCCAACCTCAACACCACCAACAACAACAACAACAACACCAACCTCAACATCAACATCAACAACAACATGTAGCGACAGGCAGAGCAACAGCAATAACAAGTCCAACAACAAAATTAACTGCTGCTGGCCGCTTTGATGGCAACCCTTTTGTGCTGGTGCCGTCGGTTGCAACGCCGTTGCAACTTCATTTGCCGATTGTGACCAGCACAAGCAGCACAAGCGGCAGCAGCAGTACGGTTACGCCCACTGCCACGCCCACGCCAACGTTGAAGCACAAACTGGTCGCTGGCATTGGCAGCGCTGCTAGCGAGGCGGCACCGCGCAAGTATTTCGTTGTGGCCGATGCCAAAAACGGCGGCCCCATTGTCCAAGCAGCCCCAGTTGCTGGAGGAGTCACGGTTGCAGCTGGCGCTGGAGCTGGAAGTGGAGCTGGAAATGGTAGTGGGAGTGGAGCCGTAGCCGTAACCGTGGCCAATGCTGGCTATAAACTCTCTTGCGATGAATTGGCCGGCTTTCAGGCGCTGAGGCGTCAAACGCCCAAATCGCAAATAACGCTTACACCGCCACCGATGGCGCCGCGTCGCGTGATAGAGCCACATGTTCGAATCCGCTCCTATTCAATGTCCTCCCATAAACTTTCAGCGCAAACGGGGCAGGCCCTGCTCCTCAGCGGATCGGAGGATGCGCATATGAGTTATGTGGGCGCTGGACGAGCCACCAATACGAGCGCAACCAATGCCACCGGCACTGGAACGGGCACAATAACAGCCACCTCGTATCGCCAGATTCTCAATCCGCAGCACTACCAGCATCAGCACCAGGCATCGGCCGCATCGGTATCCACCTCTGCGCCAGTGACGGGATCTCAGCTGACCGGCCATGGCGGTCGCAGGCGCACCATCAGTTCCAATAGCAATGGGTAAGCTATACCTTTGTTATGTCTCTTAATATACACGATATATGTATGTATGATGTAGTAGTCCAAAATATTGTCCCAAGTCAAACATTTGCCATAGATTTGGTAGATTTGGAATGAACAAACTGTTCAAGGAGTAAACTCGAAAATTTCGAACTTTTGAGCAGTGCCTTATTTTTGTAGCGCAATAAAAAAAACGACGGACATGTGCCAGGATTAGTAAAGATTTCTTCAAATTGAGAGACTAAATGGATAAATAGAAAATAAATATATTAACATATATATATATATATATAGTTTATGGGAAATGCAGATGCCTTCTTCCTGCTCTTCAGATCGATAATAGTAGATAATAGATATTATTATTTGAAACTTATGACATTTTTACAGTTGATCTATAATATGTCTATGGGTATATTAGCATATATCAATTAAAAGGCTAGATTTTTATTAACTATATCTATTATTGTTCAGAGAAATATGTATCGATATTCGGAAGACGGAGCAAGTTATCGATAAACTGATATAAACGTGATTCTTAAGTCTCTATCTCTGATTTTGACTGGTTTGAGGGTATACAAAATATATCATCTGACTTCAAAGATATTTTTTCAGTATAATTAAATTGTGCATTGATATTTATATTTGAATAGAATGAACAAATCAATTATCAATACAGCTATCAATGTCGTCTGGCTACGTCAGTTGACAGTGTGACAAAATACACAGAAACGAAGAATTCAAAATGCTATGAAATGCAAGGTGTTAATATGAGTACTGCTCACTGGTTGGTGCGGTGCCGGCGCAAACAGCTTGAATAAAATTAGCATTAAGGTGAATAATTGCGAATTGCAGAAAACATGCTTAATTATGATTCATTTGGTTTGCTGCAGGGCGGGCACACGCGAGGTGCACAACAAGCTGGAGAAGAATCGGCGGGCGCATCTCAAGGGCTGCTACGAGGTGCTGAAGAACGAGCTGCGTCTCAAGGAGGAGGATCGCAAAAAGACATCGAATTTGACAATACTCGATAAGGCGCACCGACTTGTCATGGTAAGTGCCATGCCCACTCCATTCCACTCTCTCTATATTTTATAACTCTCCCTGTGTCTGTCTGTCTCACTTGTAGCAACTGTCTGAGTTCGCCCAGAGTCAGGAGGCGGAATTGGAGGTTCAGGCCAAGCGAAAGATTGAGCTGCAAAAACGTCTCAATAGCCTGAAAAGGCCCACGGATCAGAGCATTCCATTCAATGACAAAGGTAGAGTCCAGTAGTGTGTGTGTGTGTGTGTCAGTATGAGTGTGTGTGTGTGTGTCAGTATGAGTGTGTGTGTGTGTCAGTATGAGTGTGCAATTCAAATGAACTTGTGCAACCATGAAAACCTCATGCAATTACATACACACCTTAATACATATACACAGATATATATATGTATATATATACGATATATATAGATACGATATATATATATATATATATCATATATATATTTGATATATAAACAACGCCCCAATTTACACTTGCGCTCAGCAAAATGTAGCTCAAGTTGTGCATATCATTTGAGCGGTGCCTTTTTTTTTTCATTACCTTCAGCTTATGTAATACAAATATGGAGTGTGAAGATCGAGTTCGAATTCGAATTCGAATTTGAATTCTTTTATAGAATGTTGAATTGGAAAATAAAGTGAACTCTTTTTGTACTTATTGCAGATGTCAATGAAGCTGTCTGCCTGGCAACCACATCATCGTCTTTATCATCATCATCGTCGTCACCGTCGTTATCGTTATCATTTTCACCGTCGTCGTCCTCATCGTTATCTCCATCACTGGCAGCAGCAGCCCAGCCCATTCTGTTTGATGGCACCGCCACGCCCGTCAGCACCGCAGCTGTAAGTCTTTGGCTTGCTTGATCTACTCAATCCTCTCTCCAATTATTCGACAAAGGCGAACTTGGCCAGAAATCTAGAAATGAATGCTCAAAAATATCTGCTTGAAACTGTTGCCAACGACGTTAAGCTAAATTTTATTATTATAAATGGGGAAAACCAGCACTGCGACCTCTAAGGTCTATTGTGCCCCTTTTCTGAGACTATAACTCTTCCATCAGGATCTTTGTTGGGTTGAGGGTTTCTATGTCCTTGGGACTCAGGACATGCTTCCCTAGGATGCTGCATCTCTTTATAATTAAAGCGACGAATTCTGCTAGGATGTGTATTGAGGATTCCTCCTCGTTTCGGTGACTTCTCAGTCTACAATGTCCTGTCAATAGACTGGTGAGTATTCTGAGTCTGTTCTTTCCCATGGGCAGTTCTCTTCAAAAGCATCCATTTTGCTTTTGTTGAGGTTATCTACGGCCCACTCTAGTTCCAATGGATTTCTGGGTATACCTGAAATACCACTGGAGTTAAGCTTTAGGGTCGACCTGAATCCTTTCCAGTTCGATTTCCTGGGGTTGCGACAGGAGTCGCTGCTGCTTGTATTTAATTATATTCTGTAAAGGATTATTCTATGATCAGACATAGATTCTTCCTTAGATACGTGCCAGTCCCTAATATGTGGTTGTAGGGACCGTCTGATGAGGGTGATGTCCAGCACCTGCCCTCTGACTCTGGTTACAAATGTCGGTGTGGATCAGACATTGGCAAGCTCTACGTTATAACTACATATAAAATCTGTGTGGCACTGACCTCTCATGTTGGTGTCACTGCTGCCCCATAACCACCCCAAAGGGAGACCTTTCGCTATCCGCAACCTGCGACCCGCCTGGTGGCCTCAGCTCAGCCCCATCCGAACCATCCCACAAGTTCTTCAGGCCAAGTAGCTAAATGTTAGTTAGATAGGATTGAGTATTTCAACGAATCAGGTATTTTTTCTTTAATATTTATTTCGTATGTTAATCTTTATCTTCTCTCTCGCTCTCTCGCTCTCTTGCTGCATCTTGCTGTTTCTGTCGCACCATCTATGCATGCGTTGCAGTTGCCAAGCGCTGTGGCAACAACGGCCATGTCACCTGTGATAAACAAGAGCAACGCGAACAACAGCAGCAAACACAACAGCAACAACAGCAACAACAACAATAACCACAACATCTTCAAGAGCATCATCAGCAACAACAACAACAACAACAACAACAGCAACAAGAATGTTAACTCTGCTGTCATCAGTTTTGCACAGAATGCGAATCTGCATTTGAATCCCGCCGCCACTGCAGCCGCTGCTGCAATGGGCCTGCTCAAGGGCAGCAATCCAAACAGCAGCAAATTTAGCAACAACAACAACAACAGCAACAACAACAACAACAATGTTACCTCCGCTGCCGTCAGCTTCACACAGAATCCGAATCATAATCAGAATCCATTACTGAATCCCGCCGCCGCTGCGGCTGCTGTTGTTGTTGCAATAAATCCATTGAAGACAAAATGCAACAACAACAACAACAACAACATTAGCAACAATAGCTCACCGACAGCCTCATCGATGTCGCCGCACAGCAGCCCGGCGGACAGTCAAATTGTGGCTGGGGCAACGACGCTGACAACAAGCGTGTCGCCAACACCGTCGACGCCATCGCCGTCGCCGAGCTCCTCGTCGAGCGGAGTCTCATCGTCGGCCTCGTTCATTGGCTCCTCATCGTCATCATCGTCATCGTCGTCGTCATCGTCATCATCATCGTCGTCGTCGTCCAGTTCATCATCTGCGTCGTCACTATTATCGTCATCGTCAGCGGGCTCCTCGCCGCCAACGGCGACACAGAAGCATATGTTGGCTGTCACGCGCAACGCCAACAACAACAACAATAAGTTCCATGGCGGCGCTGTCGTTGGCGCCACAAATGTGACAGCAACAGCGGCCAATACGGCAGCAGCAGTTGCCGCTGTCAATGGTAAAAAAAATTACAACAAAATTATGATTTTTCATTGTTTGCAACTTGCATTGTAATCGAAATTATATTTGCAGCCGCCGCCCATTCAGCTGGCTTCCATCAGGCGGAGAAGGATCACAATTACAAATTCTTGCTACGCAGCGGCACTGCGGCACAGTAAGAGGCAACAATAACAATAACTATAAACATAAACATAAACATAACAATAACAATAATCATAATAATAATGTTAATACTAATACGAAAACAACAACTGAATTGTGTGCAACAGCTCCCACCTTATAAAAACAAAAATAAAAAACAAAAAACGAAAAGAAAACAAAAACAACAACAAAGGAAAAACTAAACAAAAACAACAAGCACAACAACAGTGAACAAGCAGCAAAACTTATTGTTCCCAACTCTTTGTTTCTTCGAATTCTGTCAAACAAGAACAACAATCGCACACAGCAGCATCAGCAGCAGCATCAGCAGCATCAGCAGCATCAGCAGCAGCATCAGCAGCAGCAGCATCAGCAGCAGCAGCAGCAGCAGCAACAGCAGCAGCAGCAACAGCAGCAGCAGCAGCAGCAACAGCAGCAACAACAACAACAACATAAAACGAAATAAATAAATTAAAATCAAAATAACAGTTCCGCCCAACAATTAACAACAATTAAGCATAGATTTTGAAAATCAACACAACACAAAAAAAAAAAACAAAAAACAAAAAACAAAAGAAATACAAAAAGAAGGAAACTAAAACACAAAGAAAAATGCATATTACAAAAGTAAATTATTTTTAATAAATAATTTTTTAGACCAACAACAAAAACTGGAGACAACAAACACATCTTGTTGGCTACAACAGCAAACACACACAACCAACACAAATACAACACACACAACACACACACACACTTAACAAAATCTATTATATGAAAAAATCGCATTTATGCATAGAAAGTGTATTAAAGCGAAAAAACAACAAAACATCAAATTGTAAAATTCATGTAATACATAAACACACACACACACACCACCCAACCCACACACACACACACGCAACACACACACACACTTAACAAAATCTATTATATGAAAAAATCGCATTTATGCATAGAAAGTGTATTAAAGCGAAAAAACAACAAAACATCAAATTGTAAAATTCATGTAATACATAACACACACACACACACACACCACCCAACCCACACACACACACACCATTAGAAGAAATTAGAGGTAAAATTTGGAAAAGCAAATGAAGGAAAAGAAAACTGATATGAAGCAAAATATAAATGCGCTGTTGTAACAGAGACCACCAAGGGGTAATGCTTTATGAAAACGCATACATATATATGCATATCTATACATGCACACATACACATACACATGCACATGTAAGTGTGTGCGTGTGTGTATGTGTATGTGTGTGTGTGTGTACGCATGTATGTATGCATGTGTATATAACTTTATAGTCTTAAAAAACATAACAACAAAAAAAGATTGTTTTTTTTTTTTTTTTGTTTTTTTAGTTTGTTCGCTTTGCAACAACTTTAACGTGTGACAAAAATCGAACTAAGGACAAATTTATACATATGCAAAATCAATAAGAAGAAGTTAGTTAAATGTATGTATGTATCTGTGCGTGAGTATGTGTATTAGCAGTATATATATATATATATAGTATAGTGTACTTCTCTCTGACCAAACGAAACCATCTTAAGCAAACAAAATCAAGAACACCAAACTAAAAACAAACTTATAAAGTAGTGAAAATTTAAAACAAAAAAAACACTAAAAACCTAAAAAAAAAAACAAAAAAACAAACAAATCAAAATCAAAACAATGAAATCAGCAACTTGAATATACACCAATATATATTTATACATATATATATATATATATATATATGTATGTATATATATATATATATTTACATTTAGTATGCATATACATAATTGAGCTATGGGCGCGAACGAACAACATTCCTTTGTAGACAACTGTAAACAACTTGATTAACTATATATATTCTGTCGCAGCTATACACATGTATATATATATATATTAATACATATATATATATATATATATATATACATATGTAGACCGAGAAAATTACTTTTCTATTGTATTCACTTTTGTTTATTGCATTATTTTTGTATTACAATTTGTTCAATCCAATCAATAATGTATGTTATATGGATATGATGATATTTGAATATTTCCTGTACGTCCAATGGATCCATATTAGAAGTCTGTAAGCCTGCATTCTAACTTGAGCTTGATCTGAGTTCAGCCAAGTGTTGTGCTCATTTGTAGGGTTCAAGGGTTTGGCCTATGATCTTTCTCATCTCGTTGTTCATCAGCGGGTGGGAATATGAAGAGTGCTGCAAACGAACGCCCCTGTGCATAAGGGATTGGAAGAAAGGACTCGGCAAATGGCACTCTGAGTGTCCTCTGACTTGCCGAGTTGTGGCTCAGTTTTGTGCTTTAAACTTTCAATTTAATTTCACAAAATATGAATAAAATTCAATTTTTCAATACTATTATTATTTTCATAATATTTTCCTCTACAATAATTCTCTTGAAAAATATATAAATTAAAAAAATTGTTCAAATGATTAAATTTGTATTTAACTTTATTTCATTTCTCTTTCTCTCTCTCTCGTTGTCTTTCTCTTTGTGGCCATGTTTCTTCGCCCTTCAATTCGGTGGCGCACTCCAAAAATGTGTAGCTTTGAGTTTACTCAAACTCGCATACGGCATTCGCTCAATTTCAATTGGGACAGAATGTCTCATACGGCCGTACTGAACGCAGCCATGCAGACCCCTAATCCATAGACATATACATATACATATCCATATCCATATCCATGTACATATACGTATACATATACATATACATATACATATATGTAGTTGTTGTAGCAATGTAGTGATTACATATACGTGTTGTAGACTCGCCTTGCCTCAATAAAGTTATTGAAAATGTTTCAAAATACAACCAATATAAAAAAAGAGCCCAAAAAAAAGAAAAGAGACAAAAACGAACCAAAACACATCAATAGACTAAGTTCCAGCTCCATACTCTCCTATATAATTGAAGCCCCAATAAAATTAATACTAAATTGTTTTTACCACTGCTATTCTATCCTATAACTGAACTGATCTATCCATGATCAACAACTCCAACTAGACATTGCCGTTGGCCAGTTTTCTGTTGGAATTATTTACAGTAAATACTGTTAACAAGAACCGTAATCTTTTCCAACTAGACATTGCCGTTGGCCAGTTTTCTGTTGGAATTATTTACAGTAAATACTGTTAACAAGAACCGTAATCTTTTCCAACTAGACATTGCCGTTGGCCAGTTTTCTGTTGGAATTATTTACAGTAAATACTGTTAACAAGAACCGTAATCTTTTCCAACTAGACGTTGCCATTGGTCAGTTTTCTGTTGGAATTATTTACAGTAAATACTGTTAATAAGAACCGTAATCTTTTGTAATACATAATAGATAACCATTAGTGGACTTTAACCTGTGTCGTTTTCATATCTATATTTGTTTGTGCAGGTTTTATTCATCTTCATTATGGTGTTTTTGTTAACTTTTGATTTGATATAGTAGTCAATGTTTTTGGAAGAAAGTGTTGCGAGCGGCCAAATCGAGTTTTTCTTTATCCTGCGTACATCATTTTTGTAATTACTATATATAAATCTGAACAAACGCCTTAAGAGCTCTTCTTTAACCACTGATCCAAAATCTAATGTTATATTGTGTGTTAGCTACAGCTTAATGAACATAACAATGAAAATTAAGAACTTGTATATTATATATATATATACAAATATATATTCTATATATATGTACACTAAGAAATTTAAGCAGAAGACGAAACTAAACTAAATATTATATTTTAGAGCATTTTTTCAATCTGTGTGTTTGGACGTGTGTGCGTGTGTGTGTGTGTGCGTATGTATGTTTAAACAAAGTATTAAAGAACAACAACAACAAAAATAAGGGAAGAACATTAAGTTTATGTCTAATTTGATAATTGATAACTGGTCATCAAGTATGCAAAGAAGCAGCAAAAACAAAAACAAACAAAAAACAAAATTAAATTCTTGTTTTTTTGGTTTTTTGAGATGAGGACTTTAATAAATCTGATGCAGATGGGCAATAAATTGATAAAGAAAAATAAAAAAAATAATAATGATAAGAAAAATAAATGATAGAGCTATCAACAAACGCGTGCTGAGCTTTTCGGAAAGGAGTCAGGGGAGAGGGTTGGGTGAACAACTTCGAAAAGGGGGACGAAAAATAGCATAAATTTGAGTCGAAACCACTTTGGGTCTAAATTTAAACTCCTCCACCCACCTCGCCCTCCACCCACCTCGCGTACGTCCATGGCTATCAATATTAACATTAACAATAACATATACCATAAACATAGCAAAGAAAAACATTATTTTTTCACATTTTGTAAATACTTTCTATACAAAAACACAAAAACCTTTTTATATGAATATGTATGTGTACGCATACGTATACTCTATTGTATATGTATTTGTCATGCGAATTGCAAGGCAAGCTTCCAGTTTTTGGCACACTTTAACGGAACATACATTTGCAAAAACAAAATACAAATAAATATGTAATCACCATGGGAGAGACGCAATGTAAACAGCAAACAAATCTTAATTCGTGTAGACAAAATGCAAAAAAAAAAAGAAAAGAAAATAAAATTAAATAAAAATTAAATGAAAATTACAGTTTCAGGTAAAGTTTTCTATTAAGCGCAAAACAAACGTAACGATAAGAAGCAAAAAAATGCAAAAGCGAGAAAAGCGGAAGTCAAAGTTTATTTTCACACCATCAACTTTTTTAAACGAAAATGCAACACAGTTAGAATCTATTTTGAAAACTAAAAAAAAAAAGAACAACTAAATAAATGTTTGTGTAAATGTAAAATGTTTAGTAATAAGTTGTAAAAAAAAAAACAAAAAAACAAAAAAAATAAAAAACAATGTAAAAAATAATAACGAAATCTAAAAAAGCAAAAAAAAAAAAATACAAAAATATGATTATTGAAAATGTATTTAGTTTGTTCGTTTTGAAGATCTGCATATTTTTATGTTTATTGCTAAGTAATTAATTTGTATGTGTGACTTTATTTCTTAAAATAATTCACGAGTGAATTAGTTATCTGGATAAGTAGCCAAGTAATGAACATAATACTTTATTTTTAGTTTCTATACATATTATAATATAATTTCCATCTTTTTTTTTTTATATATTTACTAAACGATTTCATTTTAGAAATGCTATTATTATTTTATTTACTTAATTTAAAATTGAAAACAAATCGGGAGTATTGCAAATTATAAATGTATGAATAAACAAAACATGAAAAGCTATGTAATAATGGAGAAAGCAGACAACAACAAAAAAAATTAATAAAAAATATAAACAAAAAAACGAACATCTTTTACCTGTAAATGTAACATGTAAAATTAATTTTAATTGCATTCAAAACACACACACACAAAAATCAAAAAATGAGTAAATCATACATATATATATATATATATATATATAAAGTAGAAATTATATATGTATATATATATATATATATACCATAAATGTGTAAAGAAAACAAAAATGCAAGAAGAAAAAAAATAAAAACAGTGATTTAAAAGAAAATCAAATTATATTCGAATTTCTTGGAAAGGTGGGGGGGTGACTCCAAATTACATATTCCAAATTATAAAAGACAACGATCTGTGTCGATCTATCCATATGCGCCACCGATCTATATAGACTATATGGGTGACGGATGCAAAATTTCATATTTACGTGGGTTATCGTATGCAAAATTGAGGTAAGCATTGATTTTAAGTAGATAAATGTATGTAAGCCCTTTCCTCTATTTTAATATAAATATATTGACAGATAACCGCATAATATAGATATTATCATCCATCGGGTAGCTGCAGTATAAGGGAAAGCGTGCTTAAGCAATTCTCAGCTGGATGCTAGAATCTGGATCTGTATCTGGATCTAGAATTCAGCGCTATTGTTTCATTTCACAGCTTTTCTTAGTTTCAGCATCAGCCGGTCTTAAGAGACAGAATCCAACTTGATATATATATATATATATATATGCCAAGTTTTTGATAGCTGTGCAGCCTTCCACCATCTTTTCAAATAATGATTAAGTGTTGCCTCATCCTGGGAAATATTTTGAATTTATAGCAAAATGTTAGTGAATTTGTATGATACATTTAAGTATCACTTAAAACGAGTTATTATCAACTGAATAGTAAATGAAACGCATTTGAATTTTTTGATTTCATATAGTTTTGTTTATTTCCAAGCTAAACATATTTTCAATCCAGTTTTACTCGTAGTCATTATAATAAAAGTTTATCAAAAAAATGTTTTGCTATTGCTGCTAAAAAAATTGGTACACTTATTTAAATTTCAATATATGTATGTATGTATAAATAGGCATGGGAAGTGTGTAAGTGTGTCTATAAGTGTATAGGAGCAAGAAAGTTGTGTGTGTGTGTGTGTGTGTGTGTGTGTGTGTGTGCGCGCGAAAACAGAATGCTAAAAATTGGTGTTTGGCTGATGCGGCTTGTCCAGTTCCCTAGCCCCTTATCATAATATAATCTATTTATTTATGTATACATAGCAACATTTTTTCTGATTTCTGTTCTCAATATACATACGTATCATACACGGAAACAAAATCTAACAAAGTACTAGTTGAAGAAGCAGGCCCAACAAATTGAATAGCAAAATGCACAATGGAAATCAAGTAAATTGCATAACTTATATATTTAATAATAATTAGATGTAGGCGTTATCATTACGATAATAATATTAATTATAATAATAATAGCTTAAATATTAAAATACAGAATGCAGTTTGCAAGAAACACAAAAAAAAAAAATCAAATCATAATAATAATAATAATAAAATAAGAGATAGGATTACAGTTAATAATTTCTCAATTTGCCTTTAAATATTCGCTGCAGTATACAAAATTACAAAAAAAAAAAAAAAAAAAAAATGTTTTTCTTTTTTTCCTTTCTAAAAATGCAGCTTTAAGTTTTCAGTTTTATATTATTTGTATAATTTCAAGTTTAGATTTCTTGATTTGCATTTTTTGTGGCTGGATAGAAAATTACAAAAATCGCATAAAAGTTTGAGTTTGAGTTTGCATTAGTTTTTGATTTCTTTGTTTGTTGAGTTTTTACATAGTATTTCAAATATCATATTTTCAGATGGAGTTGTTTTCGTTTTTTCATCGACCTGCCCCCGCTGCTGCATTTTACAATTATATATTTCAAACTATATTTATGTATATACATATGTTTTGTATGTATATATATTTATAAAAAGCTTTTCTCTGTGTGTGTGTGTGTGTGTGTTTTGTTTTGTTTTTGTTTGACATTTTGCTATTACTTTATAAACAATAAACAAAAACTATATTTATAAAAATGAAGTGCTCACGTTTATATAAGTTGCATAAATGTAGTTGTAGCTCGCTAAATTGTTAATAATAATCGGTTTTCATTATTATGCATATTGTTTAATGTTTGTCCATTTATTTTGTATTTTTTTTTTTAGCAAAATAAATCGATCAATTATCAATTATCAATTAGAAGCTGGCGCTGTGCTTTCCAAACATATTTTTTTTTATTATTTGTTTGTTGTGTTGCCTAAATAATAATTTCATTTCTATGTATGTATGTGTATATATATATATATATATGTATATATATATATCGACTTTTGTTATTTATGTATATTACATATAATTCATAATTTATTTAAATTTAATCATCGTTGAAATGTTGCAAATAATTTTGATACAATTTTGTTGCTGTTGCTTGTTATTAAATATCATTAACATAACCATTTAATTATTTTTGTTGCATTTTTTGTTGTTTTTCTTTTTTTTTGTTTTTACTTGTTATTGCTGTTGGTGTTGCTGTTGTATATCCGTGTGGCCTTTGTTGTTGTTGTTGTTCTTGTTGTTGTTGTGTTTCATGCTGTTATTAGTTGTTGTTGTTTGTTGTTGTTTGTTGTTGTCGTCGCAGTTGAATTTTACAACAATTGGCAGCAAGGAGAAGGCTTCGCCGGCTCTTTCACGTCCATCTGACGTTGTTTTTTGCGTGATGAAATATCCCTGATTAGATCGAAAAATACCTAGATATCGAAAATAGAGAGTAGACACACTCATAATGAATGAATTAATCGGAAGGCATTTAATAGATGGTTGTTGTTGTTGGGTTAAGTTTTGTTTTTTGTTCTAGAATTACATAATTTTGAAAGTGGCTAAAAACCGAAAGCAAAAAGTTTCATACACCAGAGAAATCGATTCGATTTCAAATGGAAAAAATATCAATAAATTAAATACATAGAAATTAAAAATAATATAAACAAAATTTTTGGAGTACCAAACCAATTTAGCAGTATTTAACTAAAAAAAAAACCAAAATTTTTATAGGTCTTCTCGAAACCGACTTTTCGATACATATTTTTCGAATGTGCGAAATGTATACAAAACTAAATTAATTCTTGAAGTATTTATGTATATATGTGTGTGTGTGTGCGTGTGTGTGTGTATATATATATATATATATGTACATGTGAATGCAGATAATTATCTGTAATTTCAATGTTTTTCAAGTCTGTCAACTTTTCGAACTGATTTAAATTACTTAAAATGAAATAGTTGGAGAGTGTGAAAAAGCCGCAACTTTAGTGTCGATGGTGTTGAGATGGTTGAAGTTGCACGCATCAAATGCAGCACACTTAAAATGTATTTATTTATTTATTTTCTACAATATTGCTAATGATACGCGTGCGTTCTGTATAAGCAGCATTTTCCTCGCAGTTCAATTTGATATATCAATCTGATAATTGTATCTGTAATCTGTTGATCAGCTTTGATGACTGAGTGAATTTGAGGCCGCAGTTTGGGTAACTTTGGCAAGCACAGACCAGGACCAGGCAAGGCTTTGCTTGTCGACATTGTAAAACGATATGGTTATGGAAACAACAGACAGAACGAACACAACATCCATATATATCAGCCACATCGATCAGCATATCAAAATGTGAAATGTGGTAAGAGATGCCATGCCACATGAAACGGGTGGGTTAGACACATGCTAGACGCCGCCTCACTGCATATGGTTGTCTGAGTTTGTGGTTAGTAAATCCCATACGTAAGGCAAGTAAGTAGTTAGCCAACAGCCAACAGCCAAGGTAAGTCGTCTTTTAATTTGTTGTTGCACTTGGCTGCAACTAAATTATGTTAGTATTACTGTGTGGTGTGTTTGTCAGGGGAAACTCAACACAGAAACTAGCGGTACTCAAACCGAAATCGAAATCGAAATCAAAATCAAAATCAAAATCATTGGAAACGAAAGGATAATTGAAATAAAATTGTTAAAAATAAAAGTGAATTTTTGTTTAGTGTTGCAAAAAAGCCAAAAGCGAAAGCGGGCAAGCTACGAAAGTACTTAGGGTTATAAATGGGGGGTATTACTCTAAGTACAGTTAATGTGTGTTGTTTTATAGGAGTATTATTATGATTATTATTATTATTATTTTGTTTGTTTTTATGTATATTTTTGGTATATATTTTTAGTATGCACCTAATGCCTAAAGTAGGGTACACTTAAGTCTCCGCTTCTTGCATCTATCTTTAGCACGCCCGCTCGTGGCTTTCGAATCTTCGGTTTTTCGTGATCTTATTTCGCGCATCAAATCAAAAAATACCTGCAATTGTGATGGAAATAAAATATACATGTATGTATAAATATTTTATACATATATATAAGTATATAATAGTTATAAATACAACACGACAAATAAGTATTTCGTATTTTGTTATGCGATACAGCTAAATTGGGTGTGTCTGTGGGTGTGTGTGTGTGTGTGTGTTTCCATGTGTGTGTCTGTGTGTGTGTTTGAGTGTGTGTGTGTCTCTGTGTGTGTGTGTCTCTCTGTGTGTGTCTCTGTGTGTGTGTGTCTCTGTGTGTGTGTGTCTCTGTGTGTGTGTGTCTCTGTGTGTGTGTGTCTCTGTGTGTGTGTGTGTGTCTCTGTGTGTGTGTGTGTGTCTCTGTGTGTGTGTGTGTGTCTCTGTGTGTGTGTGTGTGTCTCTGTGTGTGTGTCTCTGTGTGTGTGTGTGTGTCTCTGTGTGTGTCTCTGTGTGTGTGTTTCTCTGTGTTTGAGTGTGTGTTTCTGTGTGTGCGTGTGTTTGAGTGTGTGTTTCTCTGTCTGTGTGTGAGTGTGTGTTGTCTCTGTGTGTGTTTCTGTGAGTGTGTCTGTGTGTGAGTGTGTTTGTGTTTGTGTGTGCAGTTCTTATTGTGTGTGCGCTGTGCTTACACATCGAGCATTTCAAGTGTCAGTTTTACATAAATTGACGCGCTGTCATAACGATAAACAAAATGGAAATTACAAAAAAAAAAAAAAAAAAACAATAAATAAATAAAAACAAAAAAAAAACAACTTAATTATTATTATTAATATTTTAGCTGCTTGCGATTACAACAGAGAGCGGTAAAAGTGCTGTAAAGTAGGCTACAATAAATGTGCATGTTGCCATGGACTCTGATCGCTGGGCATCTCCATTAAAATGATTATTATTGTTAAAATTAACTTAAGTATGAACTTGAAATTAAAATTAAAATTAAAATTAATTAAGTTCTTTGTTTTTACGCTAATTAAATGAAATGTAACCGAATCGAATCATTTAAAGAGTGCATTTTAATTGCATATTGAAATTGACTTAAGACAAGAAATGAAACTCATTTTGTACCCAAATCGGGCATATTGGGTGCAAAATTCAACTTCCATCAATGCAATCACAAATCAAACAGTAAATCAAAATAAGTGTGTGTGCGTGTGTGTGTGCGTCTATTAACACTATTTGGCAAGAGATTTGCAATGGACAATCAACAAAAAAAAAAAATGAAAAAACTTTGATAAGAATGTGTGGAAAATAATGAATGTAAAAATTGAGTACAAATTTGGTTTATCTATTGCTGAAAGTAGACATTTTGCTTGATACAAAAACATATATATATATATATATATATATGTATGTAAAATGTAACCCAAAAAACAAATAAAAACGATGTTTCCAAAAATTTTGCAATTTTTGTTTTCAGCTGATTTCTATATTCATCATTTTGTACATCATGATTTACATCTTTATGTTTTTTGCCAATTGATGAAGGGCCTTCAAAAATGTCTCTGTAAATATATGCACACACATATATATATATATATATATATGCGTATGTATATATATATATATAAATCCTTCGGCTACTCCGTGAGTGAGTGTGACACACCCCCCCGCAAACCCCACCCCATCACTTACCTTGTCCACGTTCTCGCGCGTCTTCGCCGATGTCTCCACGTAGGGCACGGACCACAGTTGCGCCCGCTGCTGGCACTCGTTGAGGGGCACCTTGCGCTTGTCATTCAGATCGCATTTGTTGCCCACAAGCAGGAACGGTATGCTCTCATCGTTTTTAACCCGCAATATTTGTTCTCTGCGTGGAAGGAGGAGCAGTAGCAAAGAGTTGATACGACTTAAATATAGATTCAATTATTGGCCGATGGCAGCCCGATAAAGCCGCTTATCAATTTTCAACACTGACTCTCTCAACAGTTGCTGTCAGCCCAACAACCATGGCTGACGTTCTTAGACCAGCCAGTCAGTCAGCCAGCCAGTCAGCCAGCCAGTCAGTCAGCAAGCCAGTCAGTCAGTCAGTCAGTCAGTCAGTCAGTCAGCCAGTCAGTCAGCCAGTCAGTCAGCCAGCCAGCCAGCCAGTCAGCCAGCCAGTCAGCCAGCCAGTCAGCCACTCAACCAGTTGCTTATTGAGTTATTCGATCCATTCGACGGACCACACCCAGTCACACACGCACACACAGGCACACACCATAAAAGCAAACTTGATTGTTAGCAACAAGCATCCACTTACAACAGCTACTATTGCGCTCATGTTCATGTCCTGTGTGTGTGTGTGTGTGTGTGCTGCTTTCAAGGCTCCGTCTCAGACCCATGCTGAACACCGACAGAGGTCAAAGGATACATTGAAAAGCTTTCACACGTCTCAACTATTCGCCACATTAACTTTAATGTCTACTTCAACTTGAACTGCAACTTTATCTCGGCTGAAAACTTTCATAATTGTACTATAATTATTATAAATATAGCAACTAAAGTTGATTTATTGATGGATTCGATTAATTAACGGCAAAAAGTGTAAATTAAATGAGCTATTTAGAGTCGTAAAAGATCTGAATTATACACCCAAATGTATGTTAGAAACGGACAAATCGGCTAAACATTATATATAGGCTGGCATGGGAACAATCGGTTGCAAATTCAGAGTTTAAAGTTGTGGGCACAAGATAAGCTTCGACATACGCTTATGCCACACATGCCACATAATGAAATTGTGGTCGTGTTACTGACTTTTTCTATTTACATTTTTGTGCATTGCTCTTTAATGTTTAAGCTCATAACAAAGCAAAGCATACATATAAGTCGTACAGCACATGAGTCGTTGCAACTTCAGTTCGTTAGTGTCTCGTGTGGATGAAAGCCGCTCGCTGTTGCCTCTCTAATTAGTAAGTGGTGCAGTGGCCAGGACAGGCACTCAGGCTTAGCTGCTGCTGCTGCTGTTGCTGTTGGCGACGCCACTTGGGGTTGACAGCCACTGTTGCCTCACTTGACACAGTCACTCGACACAACACACACACACAACACACACACAACAAAAACACTCACCTGAATTCCTGGGTGGCCTGGAAGCTTTCATCGTCTGTGATTGAGAAGACACAGAGGAAACCCTCGCCGCTGCGAAAATAATTATCTCTGATGGCTGCATAATCCTCCTGGCCGGCTGTATCTAGTATATCTATTTGTACTTCTTCGCCATCGAGCACAACCTGAACAGAACAGAGGCAAACAAACAAACAAAATATATGATTCTGATTCAACATTCAAAGTTCCGTTGAGTTCAAACCTTTTTCCTATAGCTATCGGCTTTGGTGGGCTCGTAGTCCTCCACGAACTCATCGTACATGAATTGCAATGTGAGGGCCGATTTGCCAACGCCACCGCTGCCCACCATAATGACCTTGTGCAGCGCCGGTCCGACTGTCGGTTTCTTGCTCATTTTGATTGAGTATATGGGCCTGGTGGTGCCTGCTGCTGGTGGCTAGTGGTGGGTGGACGGGCTGGGGCTGCACACACACTCAACACTCAACGCTCAACGCTCTTAACCACTCTTTACTCTCTCTCTCTTACTCCCTCTCTCGATCTCGCTGGTTGCTCGTTGTGGCCGAGTGATTCAACTGCAATGTAAAGAGAAAATTTAAAGGGTTGAATACATCAACATATGCACACAAACAGACATATATATATATACAGTGTGCGTCAGCTTATTTTCAACAGTGTTAAAGAAAAAACGTAATTGCCTGCCATAAGTCTAGGATGACGGTCGCCAAAACCCACTTGGACACATAATTCCGTCCGTCCGAGCCAAAAATTATGAATTTGGACTCATCTCCAAATATGACTGTGTTCCAAAACTCCAGATCCTTGTCCAAGTGGGTTTTGGACACCGTCATCCTAGTCCCTTAATTTGGTGCGCTTATAAAGGACTTTTTCCGTGGTGCTCGGGCATTTAAGTCATGTTTGCGCAGAACAATGCGCACAGTTTCCACACAGCACTTTTTCCCCATTTTATCCTGCACCTGTTGAGTCATTTTTGGAGTCGATAGCTTGGGATTTGCCCTTATTTTCCTAATGATCCTCCGATCCTCCTCTTCGGTGAAAAGCGGGTTTGGTGCCATTATGCCCTTGCCCTCAATCCAATTTGCGTCGACGAAGCGCCGAATGATGTTATACGTGGTTGAGTTGCTCAGATTGACCATTTCAGCTATTTGGCGATGTGAATATCCGTTCTTGTGGTGTTCCAGGATGAGTTTACGTTGTTCAATGGTAGTCCGTTTGTCCATAGTCCTTGTGGGCTTATTGAACTCGGGATGCAGGATATAACTAAACTGACTACGAAGTATTGATCTATTTATTCCGAAAATACTCAACTTTAGGTAAAAAATCCGGGTTCTATGGCTCCCAGGTGTCCACAATGTACCTGATCCAAATAAGCTGTCACCTAAAAATAGGCTACATTTTTACATAATCCTACCTAGAAGGTGGGGAAACCTCAGTTTATTTGGGTCATCCATTCATATTGGTGGGTAATAAATGTACCTACCATCGGTCTTTGGAATTTTTGAAAAATAATGTATAATTACTTTATGGCAGGCAATTACGTTTTTTCTTTGACACTGTTGAAAATAAGCTGACGCACACTGTATATATAGATATACGATTTTATTTATATGGTTTTCGAGCAGCTTATTTCGTTTTGGGCTTCCTGTTTTTGGCTAAAATAGACGGCGACAGCCTGTCAGTTATTATTGTTTGTTGTTTGAGTCATTCAAGCGTTCGACAATTGAACCATAAAAGGCTTCTGCTAGTCTATCGGGCCAATGACTCTTGCCCAAAACACCAAATCCAATCCAATCCAAATGGCGAATAAAATCCATCAAGCCGTGTTTTGTGTGGTTTTCTTTATCAGTGTCTGTCTGAGACTGGCTCTCCGTTTCAGACTCAGTATCAAACTCGTTGCCTCCGTCGCCTCCAGCTCCAGCCTCCGACATGTGCTAATCGCTCCGATGGAGCGTTGCGTGAGCTGTTTTTTTTTTTTTGTGTCATATTTTTGTATTACACATCAACGTCGCCAAATGTCGGCAACGACCGGTCCACAGATGAATTTCTGAATCCATTTGCCGATGCCGAGATGTGGACGCAGCATCAGCAGCAGCAGCAGCAGAAGTTTACTCCGATTGTGTCTAATTATGCAGGAACTTTTAGGGGCAGCGAGGGGCTCCGAGTCGCAACGATCAATTCTGCGAATTTGACTGCTTCTTCCATATGCTTATCATAAATTCTTGCAATTAGCTGGATTTGGATTTGTGGATTTTCAAGAGTGTGTACAATAATCAAACAGCTGGTTCGCACCCTTAGGTTAGGGTTACCCTTACGGAGCTGATCGATTTTTCCAATATCCGCATGCGGAATCCCAGTCAAACCAAATAGGGAAATATCGAAGATACTCCAAAATGGCTGTGGCAATGTGGCAACATGGATATTTCAATCGATCGGAATCAATATAACTTTTTGGCTTACCAATGTGAAATAGATAATCAAAGCCATTGCCATGCCTGAATTCATTTGTTAACTTATTTTGTCGACAGTTGCTTATGGCAGAGCCGGGACACGATTATGGCTATGCACATGGCTTGGTTTTCTAGAGCCTGATCGCCCCCCTCATGCATGGCATTTCAATGCTCAAAACAAACTCAACTCGCTCCAGAGACGCATCCCTCGCATATTCAGTTGATTCATAAGGAGCTGCTGCTGCTGCAGGGACTGCTTGTTTGAGCCAAAAAAAAACGCTTCAGGTTTAGCAGCTCAGCTCAGCTCAGCCTTTAACCCATTTTCAGTTATTTTGTGATGTACCTATTTTTATACATGCAACATGCAACATGCAACATGCAACATTTGCTGCACTTTCTTCACTTTATTCAAAAGTGTTCAAGGATTAATTCGTTATGGACAATGGACAAGACAATGCGTTTTGCTCAGTGTATTCATTATGTTACAGCAATAGTTGCTGTTGTTGTTGTTGTTTTTGTGTTGTTGTTGTTGTTGGTGCATAACAAACAACGTCTCGCATTTTTCTTATGGCTACTTTGCGCGCACACAAATCGACAAATGAAGCATAACAAAAACTAAAAACTAAATGAAAAGGTTGAATGAACTTTGAACACACAGCGAAACGGGCTGAAAGCATGCGAATAGCATAATGCAGAGCTGGCCAAAACAGACGCTTAGGCCGCTGGCCAATTGTTGTTGTCGTCGTTGTCGTTGTCGTTGTTGTTGATGTTGTTGTTGTTGTTGTTATTTTTATTGCTGCTTGTAGCCGCCATTCGCAATTAGCCTTTTGTGACCGACGCGTCGCCGCCGCCATCGATTGCAGTAAATTAAGGCGTGAAATTACGTATGGCAAGCTGCATTGGCATGGAAAATAATATATATATATATATATATGATGGTGACACACACACAAACACACACACACAGTTACAGATGCGTGTGGCCACGCGGTCATTTGGATTGCTGCCAATTCAGCAGTGGGCCACGACAATAGATCAAGTTTTCATATTGATATAACAACAAAGAAAACAAACATACAATTGGCTGAGAGGCCAGCAGCCGAGTTCAACCAACAACGGCACAATTATGTGGAACATCATAATGCACAATGATCAATCGGGGGGTCAGGTCAGATCTGTGATATATGGCCATAGCTAATGAGTTCAGATTTACCGGCGCGGCGCTTGCGGTAATTTAAAGCTGTATATCTATAAGTATTACGATATTGATCTGAGAATTCACTGGCAAATTCACAGCAGAACACAATTGTTGGAACAATGCGACAGCGGCGATTATGTGAGAAAACATCTGAGGCAATCAGTAAAAGTAAAATGCTGTCGTTGAGACACAGAATCATGCTGCAAACACACACACCCACAATAAAACACATGTATGTGTGTGTGTGTGTGTTTGTGTATATACAGATACTAATTTGACACATCTGTGCACAATGATCAAAGGAGAAAAGCGGCGAGAATGAATACTGATGGTCAAAATGATGAATATGTACACAACTACTAATGAATGATACAGCATGTACATACATGCCCCTATATATACATACATATATATACATAGTTATATATATATAACAAATAAAGCACAGCTGCGCCGACAATTGAATACCCTGACGACGAAAGAATTTTGGTTCCGTTTCTGGGGTTACGTTAACTATACAAATTTCGGGGTAAGCATATTTTTCATAACTTTATTAACTATTTGTATCTTAATTTTTATCCTTTTTTATTGTAGATTTTTAATAGACGCGTCAATGTGACCAGCTTAAACAGAGGCACATTCACATTCACATTACACCTAAGCAAGTGGATCGACGGCAAGTGTGGTTCCGATGCGGTCTTTTCGAGGCAAGCAAATCGCTTTCGGATTTGAAAATGTTGAATTTATGTTCTGATATTCAGAATTGAAATCGTTTAACATGCAAATCCGATACCATTCCCGGTTGGATACCCTAGCAATAGTACGATATAGATCATACAAATACATTACAAAATTTGACACCTTAACTTAGAATAGCTTTGGAGAGGAGGCACTCAGAGCTGACAGAGCTATGGAGCCGCCAACAAGTGATATTTTTGTGTGTGTGTTGGCCAAAAGCAGCCACCAAGTACATAGATATTAGCAACCGCAGTTGACCAACAAGCGAACTGCGAACTGCGAACAACTGCACTGCGCTCTGCTCATCTGGAAGTGTGAGTTGTGTGTGTATATATGTATGTATGTTATTGTTATTGTTGTTGTTGCCTCTCGATTAGATGAGTTGCGGCTTGGGTTTCCCAATGGCGACGCCTGGGAATTTAAAACAAAACCAGCGCAGCTGTCATCAAATCAAATAACGTGCGCAGCAAGTACAACAAACTACAAACAATTCGATGAGTGCCACGCGGCGTATGAGTAATCACATAAGCTGGCAACAGCGAGAGCGCGTCAATCAATCGACTTGAAACAAAAACAACACGCAAAACAAATGGAAATCGGTAACAATGCAAACAAACAAAACAAAAACAAAACACAAACAAAAAACAAAAAACAATACGCAACAAAACTCCCACGTCCAACTGAGTTGGCTTTAGTCATACCCAACAACCAACAACAACCACAACCACAACAACCACAACAACAACAAGAGTGTGACGCAAAAACCATTCTAACTTGATGTTGAACATGCTGAAATACGCTTATATCAAGGCTACATTAAATGTTGCATTTGCGTTGCATACATTGAAGACGCAAAACTAATCGAAAAGAGCAAAAAATGTGAAAACCATCATTTTCCCTTGGCTTTCCCAAATTGATCCCAGCCAAGCCCAATTGCACATTAAGTCTGATTTCCATATATATATATATATATTGACCCAAGTTGTTCTTCTTACTCCTCAGGCTGATTGTCATAAGTAAACTTAAAGATTGGTTTTTCTTTAGTTAGCGAAAATGTTCAACTCGACTGGAAGAAACCCGGAAACCAACATTTAAATAGATAATAATTAATATCAATTAACAAAGGGTTAAACGCTAACACAAAAAGCAGAAATAATCCAATAGAGTTGTCAGAAATGTTGTCCTATTGTGTCTGCCACATGTAGTTGCACCAATAGAGGGTATTGACTGTGGGTCAACTCAACATTTGAAAAGTGAATTCGTAATTGTATTTTGTACAGGCAATATCATTCATTATCGAGCAACTTGGCATTATTGGCATTAGTCATTAGCCATTCGTCATTAGTCATTAGTCTTTAGTCATCAAATCGAATTGCAAACTCACCCAAAACACAGACATAAATATTTCTCTATATTTACAACAAGTTAAATTTGCTGGTAATGAAATCAATTTTTTGGGTTATCTTTCTTCTTGCCCAACTTTTTATCGCTTCTAGCTCAGCACTAGATATATGCAATATTATATATCAGATATGTACATGATATATATATATATATATATGTTTTTGGTCTTATATTGTTTATCGTTTATCGTTTTCTTTTTACGTTTTGATCGTTTGACATTAGCCTTGAATTTAAAGAAAATCAAAGAATTTTTACATTTTAATCGATTTTTAAGCAACTTTTTTTTAATGTTTTATCTTTGGGATTGATTTGCTGCTATTGCTATTGTTATTGTTATTGTTGTTATTGTTATTGTTTTCTTATAACTCGTACCTTTCAAACCTTTGCATATTTCAGTTGAACAAATGTAACAAACATGTGTGAAAATAGTTTTTATTATTGGTTCCGGTTGCCGTTACAATTTGACACCCTGTTTCCAAGACCTAATACTAGAGGAAGAATATTTCATTATAAAAACTTAACTTAAGTGTAAGACTTACTCAACACAGTTGCACGTGAATTGGCAAAAGGCAAATAATTAAATCGAGTATTTCGCCGCTTTCTGGACTTCCTGAATTCATAATATCGAGTAAAAACTGAAATTTCTTGACTTTTATTTGAACTCCTCGAAATTCAATTCGTGAGTGAATTTGGTGATAATTAGGAAGTTTTTTTGTGCGTGCTTCAAGGCAACAAATTGAAGGCATCAGCTTCAGCTTCAGCTGAACCTTGAGAGCTTGGACCAATTAGCAAGTTAGTTGCTTTTGGCTAACACAGACGTATTCATTTAATAAGCATGATGACAAAAATCATACAGCGTACATATAATTTATGAGCAGCCATTTTGAATGCAATAAACAAGTAATAATAAGAATAAGAATTAAGCATTAACAACAAGAAAAGTCTATGAAAACCAGAAACAAGGAAAACCGCGCAGCCAATCTGATTGTGGCCCAAAAACAAATATGGCCATAAAGTGCTCGACTGGGTAGATACCACGTACGCACACCAAGGTCAATACTTAATTTTAACAGTCGCTGAGATCAACTGATGATTAAAATATATATATATATAAATATATAAATGTACATATTTACGGTTATTTGGAATTCTTGCACAATCGCATTATTCATTATTAAAAGGCACCATTAAGAAAACCCCAAAAAGAACAGCAACAAACAAATATACAGCAATTTCTAAACAAAAATCATTTTCCCAAAAAAAATTGCTGCTCGCTGCCTGCGTTCGCTTTTCATACGCACAGAACTCAACTCAACTCAACTGAACTGAACTGAACTGAACTCTATTTTTGCCATTTGTGCGCTTGCGGAAATTATTTTTTCCCGTATGTGGGGAAAACTGTATCACAGCTGATGACGTCATCGCGACATGCTGAGAGCCAAGACGAACCAAATCAAAAACCAAAAAAAAAAAAAAACACAGCCAGACACAAAAGCAGAAATTGTACAAATTGTTCGAGTTCCTTGAATGCTGGTCTTCGTAACGGTCTCTCGACCCAATAGTTCGGCGTCTATATGGATGTTAAGTAGCATACGACTCGACGAAGCCATATATTTGAGTTGCTAATACAATATATATATATATATATATATATAGAGCCTTATCTATGGGGACAATTGGTGTTTGGCTTGCTTGTTTAGGAGTGTCACACTCAAATAAGTGAGGAGGAAATAAATATTCGTAATCGAAGTATTCAATGGTCGATGATTTTGAATGGTTTTGGTAGAAAGCGTATGCCGTCTTCGTGGTGTTCGCTCGAGCACATCTTTTGGCCATTTCGGTGTGGGGTCGATCCGATTGTGTTTGCCATAACATTTGAAACGGGGAAAGCGAATATCGACCAGGCCAATTTATATTTATTTGCTTGAAATTGATTTTGAACAGACAACAATTTTCGATTTCTTTACTTTTGTTTTTTTGGTTCTGTGTTTTGGCAATTTATGAAGTTGTTGTTTTTGTTATAGTTTTTCATTGTTGTTTTCGCCATCATCTGGGGATCGTGGCAAGTGTATTGTGGCAATTGGAATGCAATTGGGAGACTATAATATCGACTATTTACTATACATGGGGGAGGGGTAAGATTCTGGCTGCTGCTTCTGCTTGGTGGTGGGGTTTATATATGTTTATATACATATATATATATATATATATTTGCACCCATATTCAGCTTGATTGGGTGTCCGCTTATTTATTACTCATAATTTCGTATGGTCTCGCACATTGAATTATTCCGATCGACTTCGACGTTCGATGTTGCTGCTGGTGGTGGTTGTTGTGCTTGTTCTTCTTGTTGCTATTGTTATTGGTGTGTTCTGCACGGTTGGATGACGTCATCTACTGCGACTTGACGCGCCCAAGCGTTAAGCGGCGAGGGCGGACTCCCCCCCACCCCCCCCCCCTTCTCATAAAAGGGCCGAAAAGCGCAGTTAAGAGCGGGCCTCGGCGACTGTGTTTGGGCTACAAAATTACACACAACTTTCAACGCGCTAAAACTAAATTCTCAGCCAAGTTAATAGCATGGGTTGTCAGAGTTCTTTCGCGGCCGTTTTGCTTGAGCTCTTTTTTTGGCCTGATTGTGATAAACATCTAACAGTTACATCTTTAAAGCACCCCCTTGACGGCCCCCCGCCCCCCTTTGCAAAACCCCCTTGTGAGTTGCGTGCGTGTTTGCTACGAGTTGCTTGCGAGCAAAACACGAATATGTGTGTATGTGTGCGTGTGTGTGTGCGCGTTGTTGTTGTTGGTGGTTATATTCATTCCATTCATTCGTCGACTGCTTTTGCTCCGTTTCCCCCATTCCCCACAAATTCGTTTTGTGCCTGCATTTTGTTAGTTGCGTTTTTAGCCTAACTGTTAAGTTAATGGGTTTATTTTTAGTTTAGTTCGTTTAGAGCATTTGATTATTGTTTTTGTTGTTGTTTTAGTTGTTGTTGTTGTTGTTGCTGCTGTCAGTGTTTGTGCTGGTGCAACTTGTGGTTGTTGTTTCTGCCTTGTTGATTATAACCTTGACGCAATTCTGTGGTTAGTTAGCTACAGCTACAACTACAGCTACATTTATATATAAACATTTAATGTCACAATTACAGTTACAGTCTGCCCTTCATTCTGTATGCAGTTAATCGAGTCCACCCCAAATCGGAGCTCGACTCAATTTAATTGTAGCCATTGGCCACATATCGATTTATCATTAAAAGGGTGTCGATTTGGCAACTGTTTTATTGATTTCTTGCAGTGTATATGCATGTAAGTATGCATGTATGCATGCATGCATGTTTGTTTATATGTATGCTTTAAAGTTGTCTCCACAAGTCAAACTGAGTCCCCTGTCCACCCCTTTCTCCTGCTCCGTGAACGTTCACACAACTTAGCAGCAATAAAATTCATTTGAAGTTGACTTTCTTTTATTTTTCTTTTTGGTTTCCTTGTTGTATTTTCCTTTTCTTAATTTTTTTTTTTTTTTTTGTCTTTGACAATTGTTAGTGGCTGCCGTCTGGGAGCCGCATTTTTCAGCGTCGTCGACACTTTGGAGCAGCATTTTATTTTGCTGCGCCATTTGCAATGTTTACAACAACAATACAAGAAGACGAAGAAAAAGTAAAGAAGAGAGGAGATGAGTGGTGAGGAGAGGAGAGGAGAAAAACAGCACACGGCGAGGAGCAAGTATTTGTTTGACTTCCGCGGAGATTGAGTTCAATAAACCGCATTATGTTGATATGGGGCATATATAGGGGTAGGCCCCGAGCAACGAGCTGCGGCTGGACGATGGAATGGGAGCAAACCATTTGCCAACAGCATCAGTATAAGTATGACGGTTCAAACTCGGATTGTGAACTGTAAATGCAAAAACTTCTGCTTAGACACAAGGATCACATCATAACAAAATGTATGTAAATTTGAAAGACAAAGGCATTAACGATACTTATCGATTTCTTAGTTTGCATATGGTATATGAGAACCTGTATACATCCGTACTTCTATAAAGCCTCCGAGATGAAAATGCATAATTAAGAAAATCAAATATTTCTATTGCTTAGACTCTGTTCAAATATTTATTTCTGATGTCATCGAGCACTGATGTTCTCGTCATTTGGCATATTTTGTAGTTTTTTACTAGCTTGACCTATAGACAACATACAACATTTGAAAACTGGCTAAGCAACTTCAATAATTATTCTCTTTTCATAACCCGAGAAAATAATACACGTATATTCATTTGTAGCAGTGTCCGTCTGGCTATCTTTCTAATTTAAGTTAATATTTGCATGTTAGTTTTTTCTTTAAACAGTTATAAAGTTGTGCTTAAGTAATTTTATTTCAAGTAAGATTAATTGATGGAAGCGAAACCCGTTTGACACAAATATTTGCTAAAAACAAATGATTCCTAACAATTAAAGCGCAGTTCTAAAGTCGCAGAGTGTTGTTCAGTCGGTTACGCTTGACTCAAAAGTTCTTACTAGTTTTTTTTCTTTTTTTTTGCATTCCAATTTGCGTTGTCCTCACTTGCTAATACCGTTAGCCGCTGCACCAACTATACATATGTATGAATACAAACAAACATAATTCTCAGATAGCATTTGGGGCACATTTGACAAAAAAAAAAAGAAAAAGAAACCAACGCTCTACGAAGAACAAGAAACTAAAAGAAGAATAACAAATATGTTCGTCTGTGTTTCGTTATTTTCTTATAGCCTTTGCGTTTTGTTAACTGTTAACTGCTTAGTTTTTGCTGGTGTTACTCAAGTTGTAGCACAAAAAAAGAAGAGATTAACAAGAAACAACAGTTATCTTTGATGTGCCGACGATGTTATACCCTCACAGACATATTGCTAACTGTCGAGGAGTTTACTTAAGTTTAAAGAATATTTTAATTAAAAAAAAAAAAAATTAGTTACATTTAGCATAAAAAGAGACAAATTGTGACTCCGTAATAAAAATGTGTGATTTATGGAGTCATACTTAATATCCTCTAATGCGTAACATGTCTCGTGTCAAAATTAAATTACTCACTCCTACAATTAGAGAAAAATATGAAGCTGTACCAACAGCAATAGCAACAAACTGTCTGTGTGTTGATGTGTGTGTGAGTTTAAGCTTATATGCCGTGACTCACGACAATGCTTTTCGGCAAATTCGACGCCGGCTGCGCAGTCGCGTGCTGTGAAGACAGCGACGTCGGCGCTGCCGCTGACTTTGACTGCTTTGAGTGGGAGAGCAGCAACAACAACAACAAAACAATGCGAGTTATGCTAAATAGCTTTTGAAAGCTCAATTCATATTAAGTTGCTGTTGATGTTGTTTTTGCTTTTATTTCATGTGCCATTTTGAATTGCTCGTATTTGTCGCTTGCTCTGCTCATCATTAATTTGCATTATTCCATTTGCCAGTTGAAAGCTTTGTACTGCTCTAAAGAAAAAATACAACGAAATAATACAAAAAAAAAAACTGGTTTCGATGTCGCCCAACTTTCTACGCACATGTTGGCCAAGTTCAAGGCGATTAGAGTAGTCAGTAAATGTGTGAGTGTGTGTGTGTGTGTTTGGCCCCAACAAGTGGAATTTCGCCGTAAAGATAACGAAGCGAATTTCACACACAGCCAAGGCGTGGGAAGAGTGTTGCCAACCCAACTAACAAAGGAACCCCAAGGGGAAAAAAAACTAGTACAATTAAAAGCTAGGCAGACTCAGAGATGAGAGAGCTATATCGAGAGTCAAAATGAGGATGATGTGCAACGGCGAGTTAAGATCAAATAAGCAGATAAGTTCTTTTAGATATATGCCTGCATATGGAGATGTGTGCTTGTGTATGTATGTGTGCCTATTATTGTTCTTGACACGATCTGAACGCAACTCTGTTTTGATAAGATCTTATGAGAAAAAGCTGAGAAAAACTACAAATGGCAACGCATCATATCTTATCTCATCCCTTAGCTATCTTAACAATTGTTATAAAGCTTCGCTCTGTCCAGATTAAATCATTTCCACACAATAACAAAACTTCTATTGTTGAGCAAAGTACGTTAAGTGTATTTTTGTTTTTACTAATTCGAGTCTCAAGTCCCCCTACTATTCATTTGAATGGTGCTCCTCTTCTGTCCGAGTAAAATAGTGCCAAGTTCGAAATTGGCACAAATCGCAGCTTGATGGCTATAAATTAGGCTAGTGCCACTTCGTCGCACACCAAAATGACTTTAATAGCGCTTCGACAGACGGACGGAGAACAAGCAAGACACAAACAAAAAAGCAGCAAAAAAAAAAACTTTGTAGAATCATTTGATGATAGAACGCTAAAGTGTGGATTACTTAAAACAACAACAAGAGCAACAGCAACAGCAACAGCAGCAGCAGAAAGCGAAGAAATGGTGTCATGCTCATCATTATAATTATTATGATTATTATCATTATTGTTGATTCAGGCATTTACATTCATTCTCACGTCATTGCCAGCGTTCTGAATAGGAGAGCGAGCGAGACAGACACACATAATAGATGCGAAATGTAGCAAAAATGTAAGTTTTGGTCAAAAGAAAAAACAATTAAAAAAGGAGCGCAAAAATTAGCGCTTATCACGAGACCAGAATAGCGAAAATTGGCAGACAAGGCAAGCACACAACATACACACACACACACACACGCACATGAGCAGACAGCACACATACACATACACAAAAAATTAAAAATCAATAACTTTTTCTTCTTCTCTTTTTTTTTTGAGGGGGGAGTGCAATAATTATTTGTCACAGGTAGTTATCTTGATGGCAATAATGAGTAATGTACATATACACATGCATTCATATCGAAGCTGATAATTTGTTGTGCGACATTCCTCAGATAAAGCCATGAACCACCAAATGCACTAAACTTGAACTTGTTTGTGAGCAGAAGTGAATGAAGATAAGTAATTTGGTAATTACTAATACTTATCACATTGCACACTTTCATCAGAAGTGTATGATTTGTTTTTATTTTATATTTTTTTATATAGACCTATTCTCGTATCAGTGTATTCAAAATTTTGAAGTAGGCGTTATTTGATTTTTTGATTTGATTTTATGCTATATCTGTTTGTAAAATAACAACTATTTTGCAATTAGATATGAAATACTAATTGTTTTGCAATTCTCTCTTTTTTTTAGCATAGATATTATTACAAATATTATTTAATATGTTCGATTCTGTTCCGGGTTGAAAATTGCAAAATTTTCGATAAGAATTCAACTGACTCCCGAAACAAAAAGATGAAATAAAACGCAAGTCACGTTTTGTGACAAAAATGAAATTGCACACTCACATATAAATATATATATATATATATATGTATGATCTGGAATTTGCTGATGATTAGCAAAGAGCAGCAAAGCATAGGCCAAGCACGTTGCGTTGATAGTCGCGAGTGAGTGAGAGTTGCAATGAGAGCAATTGCCAAACCCTTCGCACACAGAGCGACCAAGTGCGAGCGGGTGGAGAGAGTGAGAGAGAGATAGATAGAGAGTGAGTTGCCATCAGCAGCACTAAGCTTAGAAAATAAATGAATGTGGAATGCGCCAAGCGAGAGAATGAGTCAACCAACCATCAAAGCGACGCGAAAAACAAATGCGTCTGATGGACAACAGAGGGCGGGCTACAGGCTGCAATGCATTCAAAAAAAAAAAAAAAAAAACTATGAAGAGCGGAGTGTAAGAGAGAGTTCGTCTGTGTGATTGAGTAAGGAAGTGAAGTGGAATGTGCTGAATTCAGTTGAGTTGAGTGGAATAAGGTCAAGCGGGGTGCGGCAAATGTTTCCGCTGATAGCATTGATAAAAAGCCCGCAACAATGTTTGAATGACAAATGAAGAAGAAGTAGAAGCCGAGCAGAGAGGCGTTGCCAGTGACAGTGGCTACAACAAAAACAATAACAACAACAGTAATAACAAACAATGCACAAAGAATGGCAAACAAGTAGCACAATCAAATTTAAATAATAAAGAAATCCGAGTAGAAATTTCACTTTTGCAGCAGCAGCAACAAACACACACAAATACATATTTCATCTTGTTTTTGCCTGTGCTTTTCACACACGCACACACACATAAAGAGGCACTTTCTTTGCTGCTGCTGCTACTGCTGCTGCCAAGCTGCCAACTGATATCGTTCGCCTTTTGGCGGCTTTTACAAATAATATTTGTTTATTAAAATTAACGCGCAGCTTGCATTCATTCAATTAATACAAGAGTCTCACACACACACTCAGTCGCACACACACACACCCACCCAACCAAATCGCTTTTTTTGGCGTTATTTCATCTAAACGATGACGCGTTCGCAAAAAAAAAAGAAACAATAAAAAAATTTGTAGATAAAACAATGAAATGAGAAATGAGACAGTTGAGACAGTTGCAGGCGCAATTTCTCTGCATGAGCAACACATTTTGCACAACAAACACACAAAAATCACAACAACAGCAACAACAAAACTAGCAGCAGCTGCACAACAATAATAACAACAACCAAGTTGATGTTAAAACCAAAAAAAAAAAGGAGAAAAAAACTCTTATATGTACATAGGACAATGCAATGAAAACATACAAAAATTCGTAATCACTTTGTGGTCGCCTCTTCTTGTTTGTGCTTGTCTGCGGTAGCTTGCATACATATAAATGTATATGTATATGTATATGGGTTGACTGCAGCGCGTTCTTTTACAATAAATTAGTTTTTAATTTTTGTCGAACGCGTCGAAAATTGGTATATGAGTAACTCCGATGCGCACAAAAACCGAAAATGAACTGAATTGGAATTAGTGGTGAGCAATATCTATTTGCGCTGGCGCTGTCAGCCACTCGTGCACAATATCGATGTATACAATAGATTAATATCGATACATCGACTTCATTATTTCAGCAGCCCTGTTATCGCAGGCGCCATATCGAATGTTAACTGGAATTGTCTGTTTCTAGTATTTTTTACACAGCAATGGAAAGCATTTTTTATATATAGATTTGTTAATAGGATTGATAGGATTGTAGAATCTCAGAAAATCAACAATTTTAAGTCGGCCAATAATTTTAGGTCTAACTATCATTAAATAATGTTCATATATAAAAGTAACATACATATCGTTTAAATTATGCAACTAATGCAATACTAACCAACTAACGTAAAAATCTTAAATCTACTCCATTTGATGCAGTATTAAAATATTTGAAGAAAAAAAATGGAAAAATACTGGTTTCATGCCTTGCGATAATTGGTATACCATTGCTCCTTATAATTTCGGTTGTGGGAACAGAGATCCTGCTTTAACAACAAATACATAATCAACGACACAACATATATAATCAATCAATTCAGTTTTGCTAAAAGAAATACACAATTCTAATATCTTAAATTCTAAAATATAAACAATTTCAAAATCGAAATGATTTCGCTACGGTAGATTTAATGAGGAGTCTTAAAATTAATCAACTTCAGATTGCTGTCGATTACGATACATATCGATTGCTGCTGTAAGACTTTAAAACTAAACAAAATATTCAAAGTATAGGCAAATTTTATGAGTTAATGTTGATTAAAGGAGTAACATAAATTATTTCATTTATTATAATTAATTGATAAATTGACGCACAAGAGGATGGACATCTTTGTGATGTGGAAACACACCGCTGTTAGTGGAAACACTTCTTTCTAAATATATCAATATTCTTTTGCATACCTTTAAGTAACAAATATTTATGTTAAATATAACTGCTTAAGAGCATTATCAATTTTTGTGCATGTTTTTAAATCACATCATTGCAAACTGCGCTACAATGAAAAACCCATATTTATACCGGTATTCGTTAAGTCTTTCAAAATAGTTCGTTAAGTGAGTATGTTCAATAACAGTCGACAAAGTAACGAGAATTTTCGTGAAATATCGAAATATCTAATTAGTAATCGCTCTCTCCACAGCTGAGCGCATTTTTTAGCACATTTTCGCAACGCGACGCGTTTGTGTAGCTTCTGCTAAGAAATTTTTTTACTGTGACAAAAACAACATAAAAACCCAACGCTAAAAAAGGCCATTTTGTTGTGTGCGTGTGCTTACTGCAATTGCAAATTGTTGCCCTAATCGTATAACTTTTTTTTTTTGGTTTGTTTTCGTGGTTAGCCCAATAAGCTGTCTCCCCTCTCCTCTCCATCGCCAACGGATTGCAGCTGCAAAGCAAAAAGACAAACTTAACCTCGCAGCGTTTGCAAAAAAAAAGAAGAAAAGAAAAAAAAACGCAATGCAAAGCGGCTGAAAAGTAAGCAGAGAGAGCGAGAGAGAGCGAGCTACTTGAGTGAAAAAAGTGTTTGTTGCAGTAATTCTTTAACTAAACCCCAACCCCGCCCCCGCCCATTCCTACAAATTTTTTGGACGACACAAAAATGAAAACAACAAGCAATAGGTAAACGGCAAGCGAAACAATTTGTCATCACCAAAAAAAAAAAAGAAGAAAAACACAAACACACCGGCGAGCAAAGCGAGAAGCGAGATGTGCATACGCGTACATGAAAATGCATGCATGTGTGTGTGTATGCATAAATAGGGGAAAATCGAGTGTATGTGTGTGTGTGTGTGTATGTGTGAAGATATTTAGCCGGCTTTAATCGTCAAACCCAAAGCCAAATTTGCCATTTGCGCAACATTCGATTATATTTGTATTTGTATGGACTGCAGCCGATTAACCCTAAACTGCCTGTCATCCCATCCGAGTATATCAATTTGGGAACAGCTGTCCAACATGAAACTGCAACTCTCGATTCAAACCACATTTTCAACGTAAGATGATAATCCATGGCAATTGTCCATATATATATATATAATATATATATATATAATATATATATATATAATATATATATATATAATATATATATATATAATATATATATATATATATTTACACACATGCACACTCTCTTTCTCTCTCTCTTTCTCTTTCTGAATATAGTATTAGTGTTTGGGAACTCGTCGCGACCTACGCCAATAAGATTTTTTAACGGCACAACAATTTAGCTGATTTTTTATTTGAAATACAAATTAAAAAAATACACATTGAATTTTGAATTATTTCAAATAATTATATTACATATAATTATTGATTTTCCAACGCCTAACTAAAAAATATAAATTAAAAAAATAATTATGAGATTATTTATTTATTATTTTTGTTTTTTTTTTTGGCTAACATATAATTTGATTCGATATCAATTGAATTTATTTAATAGTCGATTGCTGATTATATTTATTTGCATCTCTTAGAATGTTTTCGATATTTTGAAACAATAGAATAGAGAAAAAACGGAATTTTTAACGTTTATTAAATTAGAATATTTCAATAAAAGTTTATTTCTATAAAAAAAAAAAGAAAATTGTAAAACAAAATGAATTAAATACCAAGATTGGATGCTGCACTCAATGCACACTGAAGAAACATATAGAAGTGTATTTGTTTTCGTTGTCAACGCGTCAAAAAGTGACGTTAACTGTTGACACACTTGCGTCAACTGGCGTTTCTTGCATTGTCAGTGTGTTGTCAACGCAACGGGGATTGACAACAAAATTGACTTGTTTGTCAACCAATGCAAATCTGCTAGAAATAAATTGTGTTTATATTTTTGGCTCATCAGATTTTACTAAACAACTTTTTTATTTACTTAATTTACTACTTAATTGTACAAATTACAAAAATCGATTGAATTTAAATTTGCTTTCTATGTTTCTATATTAATATATAAATATTTAGGTTTTTTAAATATGTATTTTAGATCATAAACTGATATTATGTTTTTGTTAGATTTCAAGCATAAGTGAGAATCTGAAGAGAACAGATAACAGAAAAAAAACCCAACATAAAAACACAGGACAACAAATGCATTAATTACACATATTGATTACTCCCACCCCCACCCCGCCCGGAAGCGCTATATAATTTGAATAGTGTTGCTAACAAGATATAACTGTACAAAATTTCAGTTAATATTTGCCACAAAATCGCGATGGCGTTGACAATTGTTGTTGCTATTGCTGCGGCCGATCAGCTCGGGCGATTCAATTTCATTCAAATCAAATCAACAATAAATACTATCAATAATTGAAAAAAGAAAAAAAATAAGAACGAAGCAAATCAAAAGACACAAAGACTAACAAAAACTAGAAAACTAAAAGAAAAAAAATTAGAAAAAAATATTGGAAAAACAAAACTTCGAAGCCGAAGCGAACAGAACAAAATGGATCATTTTCAAACCTCGCTGAATCCGCGCAAACAGGAGCTGCTCGAGGCGCGTTTCATCGGTGTCCGGGTAAGTTTTCCTATATACGAAATATATATATAAAGTTCCATCTATTTTCTATATTCAGACCTGAAATCAATATTACAAAACTCGCTGCAGATGAAAAGTGTGTGTTCGGTATAATTATACGGACGGGGGCCTAACATGGGTTAAGACCCAGGCAGGCCAAACGGTTATTGCACTTTGGAATTGTCAGCTACACACAACTTTAACTTTGTGAATGTGTTGCTGTTGTTGTCGTTGGGATGGGAATGGGAATGGGAACGGTGGAGAGAAAGAAAGAAAGAAGAAGAGGGGAGGGAGGGGTGTAGGGTGTGGGGAGTTTGTGCAGAAAATGAAGATGGAAGATGCTTTTCCCATAGTTTGGTGTGCCCTTTGCTGCTTCTTCTTCTTCTTCCTTTTCGTCATCTACTCTTTGCTGCTGTTTGTTGTTGTAGTTGTTGTCCGCGTGCATGGGCAGAGTTTGTTGAACAAAGCGAACGAGATGAAAAGAAAAATACACGAGCATAAGCAAATAAATTAGCGTACAAAAGAAAGCTCGTAATACATATGTACATATGTGTGTGTGTACACATATATATATATATATATATATATATATATACATATTTATGTGTATAGCATGTTTAAGAATAAACCGCTACACTCTCCAAGCACTACATAACTCATACATACATACATACGTGCATACATATGCATGTATGGATTTCAATACATAATATTCCTCAGTGCACAACACAACCACACACACAAGCCCATCTCCACCCACTCTGCTACTGTTTCTCTCTCTCTGCCAACCTATCATCATTCGCACTTGCAATATACATACATACATACATACATACAAACATGCATGCACATCATATATCCCTCCCTTTCACACTTGCGCTAAGCTGGACTAGTCTGTTTGGGCTTTTGGGCCTGCCACATCTCTGTACGTTTGCCGTTTGAAGAAATGAAAGCAAAAGAACAGCTGATAAGCGAGCTTCTGTTGTCGATGACGTCGACGTCGAAATTTGCAAGGCATCGCTTGTATGTATGTGTATATGTGCATGTATGGTGAGTTAAGAGTGCGTGCGTGGTGAATAGTAAACTCGGCTCTTTCAAGTTAAGACTTAATCTGGAACGAGACACAAATTGAATTTTTAGGATATTTGAAAAAATAAGTATGAATAAAAAATTTAACGATTATTATAACCAGAATAGAATTTAATGAATTAAGATGCATGTATTCGAATATTGAAGCATTAATTCCAGTATTTCTCAATCACTTAATATTGGATATTGAACGTTGATCAATACCCAAGGAAATATAAATACTCTTTATCAGAAAAGGTTTCGTGTTGGCAATGTTGTTCACTCAATAGTATTTGTGCGCTGTTGTCGCTCCACTGTGCCTGCAAGCAGTGCACTGTTTATTAACATAGCGCTGTTATGTTAAGTAGCTGCTGCTGCTGCCGCCGCAGCTGCTGCTGCATTGCTGTGCGCCTCATACAGGCGTTCAAAAATTGTTTCACTTCATTTGCAAATCAAGGCAAATTTGGAGCCGTGTAAATGTTGAAAATGTGTATCACACTCATAGTTTGCCGACCCTCCCCCATCCCCTCCAATTTTCATAGACAGCAGATAATTGGCCTGCGTCTGTCAGCAGCGTCGTCTGCGGCAGCGGTCTCAGCATGTTACCAATAGCTAACAGTGACGTTGCAACCTTTTGCCGGCTAACAACAGAGTTGCGAAAATAAAATGACAACAACCAATACTATAACACAATAATACTATGCACAACAGTGCGCACTGCTTGCTGTCTGCTGCTTGCTTGCTCTGTTCGTAGTCGTAGGTCGCCGTCGCTGTTAGCAGCCATATTTTAACAGCTTGTTTTTTTTTGCTGTTGTTGCTCTTTTGCATGTGTTGTGTCTGTGTGTGTGTGTGTGTCTGTCTGTTATGTTAGTGTGTGGGACCGGCTAGTTAACGGCTGTTTGGCTTTGGTTTCACACTCGCTTTGGTGGTTAATCAGTTTATTATTGTTATACAAAGTTGCTGTTGTTGCTTTTGATGACTTGGCAAAGCGCTTTGTTGTTGTTATTGCTGTTTCGAGTTTTTCATTGCTTTTTAAATGCTTGTGTAAATGTTGTTCGTTTAGATTCGTTTGTTTTTCTTTCTTGGATTGTTGCACAAAATATATTTAACGAAGATCGGCCAAAAAGGCACAGCACAAACACCGGCAAGTGCGGCAAGAAATACTGAAAACGGAAAATGTTAAACGTAAAACGAAGTCGGTCTCTCTCTCTCTCACTCACATTCTCTTTTGCTCCTTTTGGCGTTCTGCCTTGTATGTGTGTGTATGTATGGTGTGTGTACTAGTTACTAGATGCGATTTTTCAAGTTGCAACAGCAGCAACAACAACAAAAAACGACTTTTCACATTTTCCTCAACTGCATTAAGTTTTTCACTGTTTTCGTTTCATTTGTTGTCAGTTGATTGCCACGCTTCAATGGAGTTTCAGCTCATTGTTGTTGTGCGTGTGTGTATGTGTGTGTGAGTGTGTGAAAACGGTGTAAATGTTTAAACAACATAATTTTTGCAGTGTTTGTTTGTGTGTTGTTGTTCACCCGAAAGTAAAAGAGACAAACGTAAGCCTTAAGTCGAAGTGGCAAGTGTAATAAAGAAACGCTCATAAAACATAAAGTGCAAGAGAAGCAGAAGCAGAAGCAGAAGAAGAAGAAGCAGGAGCAACAACAGAAGCAGATAAAGCAGCACCTAGCGAAGACACAAACCGCATACTTTAAAGAAATGCCCGTGATAAAGCAAAGAAAAATAAGTCGCTTTAAGGTTAGTACTCATAACGTAACGTAACGTAACGAAGTATACATAAAGAAAGAGTGCATAGAGAGGCAGACAGATTAAGAGAGAGCAAGAGAGAGAGAGAGAGAGTAAATAAATCAGATCAGCATATGTTTTGAAATGAATTGAGCGACAGGATGACAAGCAATGAAGACATTTGCAGAGAGAGCGGAGAAAGTAAAAGAGACAGACAGAAGTGTGGTGCCTGAAAGGAAGCAAGAGCGACAGAGGGAAAGTGATAAGTGTGGCAGAAGCAAGAAGAAAATCGACAGAAGTCAAGAGAGAGAGATCAGAGCTAAGTAGGATCGGGACTGACGAGAGCCGTTTGCTCTGAGCCTCAAACCGGATCGTGGAAAAGAAGAAAATACATATATGTGTGTGTGTATGTAATCTTTAGCTAAATTGAAAGCCATGTCAATACCAATATCAAACAGTTATTAACAAGCTGATGCAAATGCGAGAAATTAGAAAACAAAAAACAGGCCTTAATTCATGCTTACATTATTATTTCATATATATATATGTATTTATGAATGTATGTTTGGATGTGTGCTAGTCAAAAGCATTCGCAAAACTTACAGATGTCCATTTCAAACTGGTAACTGCTAGGCAGAAGCAGAAGAAGTAGAAGTAGAAGTAGAAGTAGAAGTAATGGAAGCAATAACTGCAAAGAAGCATCAGCAGTAAAGCAACACTCACAACACACACACACACACACAGACACAACTTAAAAAGCAACAAGAAAACCTAATTTCTCTTTTTCTGGCGTTCGTCTTCTTCGTGTAATACTAAAAAAATTCAAATACAACAACAAAATGTGGAAGCAAAAAAAATTCGCAAGTTCATTGACTTGCCATTAAAAATTATACGCTGTTAGCGGGCGACGAAAGCAGCGGAAAAGCGAAAAAAAAAAAAATAGAAGCCAGCAAGAGCAAGAAAGAAAAAAAACTAGTCATGTGTCGCTGCAGTGGACGCCGGCAGCGACGCGCTGCATAGATTGGCGACCTGACCTAAAATGCAAAAATTTGCTGCTGCCCTCAGAGAGTAGTCGTCGTCTGTTGCCTTTAACAGAGCCCGCCACTGTAATGTGGAGCATAACAGAAGAGTGCTTGCACTGCTGCAGCACCTGAGTGAGAGAGAGCGAGACTTAGTCAAGCTCAGCTGTTTGACTTTGAGGCCCTCTCATTTATCCTCTCGCTCTTTAACATTTCGTCACAAGCGACCAAAAAAAAGTACAAAAATTCAAATAAAATCCACGTTGAAATTTGATGAAAAATAAAAACAAATTTTAACAGTTGGCAGAATAATATTTGTCTAATCGATTCGATTATATATATATAGATATATATATATATATATATATATATGAGTGAATACCAACATTCATATGTGGGTCAAACTGAAACATTTACTTATATATAAGTTATATGTATATTTAAATACGGCCTATTCCCATATGATGTTGCTGTAGCTGACATGACCAATTATAACTGTTTTTTTTTTTTTTATCTATGTATGTATGTTAGTTCATATCTTTTGCGGAGAGTGATTTTATTTTATTTTGCTCTTTGTTGAACGGTGCGTGTGCGTCATATGCCAACCATCACGTATACGCCACATCGCGTTGCGTCGTTTCTACCTAATGCTTGTTAGTCGATTATTATAATTGCATTTCTTCACATTCAGAACACCAAATGAAAAAAAATTGTTTCGATGGTGCTCGTCTGTGTGTATGTGTAGATTGTGAGTGGGTTGTAGGGTTAGCGAATTGGAATTGGGGCTGCCACCACGTGCCCCCAACGATGCGAGTGCCGCTCCCTAGGGGACGATACGTTTTTTTTGCTCTTATGAATGTCGATGGTGACGTTCTTTTTTATATAATTTTTTTATAGCGCTCTGTTTTTTTTATATCACAAGCCTATTGAAAATGGTTCAAAAAGGGTATAATGAACTTGTTCACAGAGTATGTAACAGCCAAAAGTAAGGGATATATAAACATATATGCTGTTTGCTGAACCATATAGATATATATTCAGCATCATCGTGTCGATCTCTTATAGAGCTACAGACTTCACGTTGATGGCATTTTGTCGATATCTGTTTTCGTTTCCCCAAATATCGATGGCAATTAAAGCCACAATATATAGTGTTGCCATTGGGTGAATATATCTATCCATATGTTAGGTTAACTGTACAATCTGTAAACGCAACAAATCCTTGGGTATTTGCAAGTCGAGCTCTCTCGACTTCTTACATGGTTGTTTTTTCTTCCGCCTTTTTTTTTTGCACTTATTCAGCAGATGCTGGAGCTGATGGCGGGGTGAGTCAGCTAACGGGGTTTCGTGCTGGGTGGTGTTTGTCAGTTGCTGGTGCTTGTTGTTTTTGTTGTTGTTGTTGTTGTTGTCGCGTGAGTTGACATCAAAACGGATATGGAATTTTCAATATTTACTGTTGCTTGTTGCGGCTTAATGTATGCAGTTCGCACACACACACACACACACACACATGCACACACACATGCACACATACATATGTGGGAGGGGAGGGTTGGGTGTTGCTGGGTCTGGCCTGCGCAATAGCTAGCGCCCAGTGTTGTGCCCACTATTCACGCGCTGCTTATGTAAGCATTTTGAGCATGTTTCCGCTTTTATATACTCGCAGAATTCACTAGAGAATGTTTGCATGTATGTGTGTATGCGTGTGTGTTTGTGTGTGTGTGGGGATGTTCAAATAGTGGAGTGCCCAGGCGAGGGGGAGGGGTGTGCTCCATTGCTTTATGTATATACACAGGAGGCGGTGGCTGCCACCCACAAATCTTGACCACCCACCCTCTTGCTCTCTCTCTTTCTCTGTCTTTCTGTGCATCTATCTCGCTCCCACTCCCCATCTCCCATGTGTGTGTGTGTGTGTGTGTGCCTTTGTATGTTTCACTCGCACACTTTGTGTAATTCATTTAGCACTTTTCGCACGCAAAACTGCATTTGGTCGACGAGACGAAACGAACGCTAGATGGCGCTGTTGCACGCTTTTGATGGGTTGACAGATGGCAGAATGGCCTTGGGAGCGGATGGGGGTTGATGGGGTGATGTGATGTAAAGTTGTTAATGCGCTGATATTAAATTAATGCATACACATACACAAATTGATGGCCCCGTTAGCTGTTAACCGTTAACCGTTAACAGCAATTGCCACACAACTTTTAGCCACAATCATCAATTGCATTTGCAACAAATTTCAATTAAAAAAAAAAACTATTCAACTATTGTTGTAATCTGGGTCTGTTGGCGGTTGTGTGTTGAAAGTGAGTTTCGCAAAAAATCAATCTGGATTTCGATTGTCGTTTGTCAAAGTTTAGATAAATTCTGAAATAAAGTGCAATTATGCAAAAGTTTCTAGAAGTTGAGTTCACAACTAAAGTGCAACAATTTTTGAGATTGCCTTAAAGGGAAAATACAATAAATTAGCAAGTATCTTTGTATGGATAAACATGATTTAACAATTTTATTCAGATAACTTTTGCATGAAATTTGTTGTTGTTGATTTAATTAAATTGAATTCGAGTTCGAAACAATACTTTTAACTTAGTTATTTGTGTTGTTTGCTTAACTGCTGTACATACACAATGAAATACATGCACACACACATAGATACATACATACACATAGATACACACACATACACACATTGGCAAACTATTGGATTCGACAAGTTGTATTGGATTAGACAAATGTGCGTCAAGTATGAGGCAACTATATATATATATATATATGTGTGTGTATGTGTATGTATGCATACATACATCTACCTATCATATATGTATGTGTGTGTGTGTGTATGTAAATATGTATAATATGTGTATATATAATCATCTCATTATAATTTATGTATTCTGACAGTTTCGAGCTCACAATTTAATATAATTGCATTGGCACGCACGCACACACACACACACTTACACCTACACACACTTACACACACATATACACACCAACACACACACACACACATAGATATGTGCGTGCATTTGATATGTAAAATTAATTTTGAACTCTTGACGATTTTTGGTTGCTAGTTTCATTTGACTGTCAGTCGTTTGTTGTTGTTGTTGTTGTTGTTGTTGTTGTTGTTGTTACCTTGCCAACTGGTGTACATACACAAATACACACATACAAACACACCCATACACATATACATGCACATAAATTTATACATATGTTATTCAATGCGACAGTTGCTGTTATATGCAAACGCGAGGCGCTATCAGCGAAGTGGGCAAACTTCGTGACAGTATCGGCTTACTACCACCTCTTTGACCTCACCCCTAACCAGATCAACACCCCAACACACACACACACACACACACATCACACACACACACACACACACACACACACACACACACACACACACACATACACACACACATACACACATACACACACCCACTCGGCAGCCACAAGCAGTGTTAAGTCTGCCTAAAAGCTGTTTCCCTTTCCTCGGCTGCAGCGGCAGGGAGAGTTTGAAATCTGTAGCTGGAGTTGGAGGATGTTTGTGTCTCGGTTTCTCCTTTAATGTGTACCCTTTGTGACTATAGCAATTTATACCAACCCCTCTCCCTGCCATCTGTTTGTGCCACGCCTTCATGCAAGACGCACTGCGTTCTGTGTGTGTCTGTGTGTGGCATCTGCTGTTGCTGCTGCTGCTGCTGCTGCTGCTGCTGCTCTGCTGCACACTCAAACACTGAAACATTGAAACAGTAAAACATCGTTCTGGTCAAAGGCTAGCTTGACGAGGTGGCAAAGGGCCCTGGAACGGGAGGGTGGGTCAGGGAGGGGGTTGGCATTCAATGTGCACATTGCTTCCTCAGTTAAATGCCGATTGCTTTTCTACACTCAAAAAAAAAAACAATCGCATTGAATACCTTACCTCATTTTATTATTCAAAGAGAATATTTCTGGAACTGAACGATTGTTTTTTTTTTGTGTTATTTTTTTCTTAATTCTCGAATAGTTTTTTTGTTTTAAATTAAGATTTTACATATATAAACATTTGAAAAAGTTTTAAATTCATGTTATTTATTTAGCTAAACTCTAATATGGCAATTTTCATTACAATTTTCTGAATTTCAGAAAGGAGTTTTTCTAAAATTTACAAACACTTTCTATTATTCAGAAATACATTTATTTTATATATGGAAAAAAGCCTCTTTAATTAATAATATTTTTGTTTTCATATATTTAGAAATTATTAAAAAAAAAAAATAAATTTTATAATTTTCAGCTCGATTTTCGGAAATTCTTTCTCTGAGTGTACCTTTGTTGCATGCCATTGCATCTTTTATTTTTAATTTATTTTGCAATAACATAAAATTTTATTTCTATTTTTTTAAATATAAAATCTTTAAACTAAATTAAACTAGATGTGAAACTAATCCACAAGAAAAAAAACATTCGAAATATTCATTGCTGCTCGCAATGACATTGAACCACTGTGCCTTGTGTTAAGCGATTGCTCGACCAGCTAAAAGTGGGCGTGGGCGTGGGCGTGGGTGTGGGTGTGGGTGTGGGTGTGGGCTTTGGGAGTTGTTGGCAAGTGTTGTTGGCGTTGGGGGTTTCAGTCAGCTAGTCGCTGGCTGTGTCAACCTTTTTGGCCCGTTCAGCTTGCATAAGAGTCGCAACTTGTCGGGCCGCGTTTTAGGATCCAATGTTGACTTGGCTTTGTCGCCAGTCCTCGCCAATGTGTCTGCATATGTCTGTGTGAGTGTGAGTGTGTGTGTGTGTGTGTGTTGGTTGCTTGGTGTGGGTATTTGGCAACGCATTTTCATTAGTAGAAGTTTCCCATATAGTTACATATATATGTATGTGTACATAAACGCATGGCTTTTTCCAGTAGCTGGCCTCCGATGCAGATGCAACTGTTTACCAGTGTATATATGCATATATATATATACATATAAATAAATAATTTTGCATTATATGCAAGACATTATGTATATATGCTATATACTCAAATGTAAGTCATGAAAATAACCTTTTTTTTCCATTGAAAACGCAACGTTTCTCGTTCTGCGTTTATTTTTCATATTATGTATACGCAATGTGTGCACTTTTCGAACAACATTTTCCCAATAGGGGGCGCTGCTCTACTTTTTTCTTCTTCTTTATTCGTAATTCTTCATTCTTCCTGCATTCAAATATTTATTGTCTTTCGAACTGAAAATGATGCATTCAATGTTCATCGTTTAAGTAGTTTTGGAAATCATCTAGTTTTTGGTGTATGTGTATGTGTTTAGGATGGTATACGTCATATATATATATATATATATAGCTCTTATGTTCTCTGACATCCGATTGTTTTGTCATTTTCATACTTTATTAACCAGAAACGGAATCGGAACTTGAATTCTGCTCAATTCCGAGTCTATCCTTTGTCATGGATATTATTTGCTTCTTTATAGCTGCCACCTCTTGCGACATTTGACATTTGTCTGCAGATCTGCTGCCTTTGTCCAGATCAATTGTGTATTTTTTTGTGTGCCACAATATTATTTGGGGTGTGTCTCCCGCCCCCTTTGCTGTTGCCATTGCTTGTCCGCCGCTTCATTTTCTGCCACTCCATTGTGTGTTGCATTGAATTCCATTTTGTTCATTAAATATTATTATCAATATTATATTTATTCGTCGGTTTTTTGCCCGCTGCTATTTATTCATTGTCCTGCTCTGCTGTGGGGCTTGGCTTGGATTTGTTTTTAGCCTCTGACTTTGAAGGTAACTTTTGCGGCAATCCTCGCTGAAATTGTATAAACTGATTATATATATATTATATTTTTGAATATATATATATATAGATTGATGATAGATGATAGATGGCTTTTCGTTTCCCTCCTGCTGCAATAAATTATAAATGAAACTTTCTTGGTTTGTGCCTTGTTTCCTGTTTATTTCCATCCAATTGATAAATGCTACAATTGGTTTGAAACATGTTCGTATATAAATATACATTTTTTTTTTGCATTTTCAGCCTGATTTCCAATTTTTGACAATTGCATTATTTATCACATACAAAATCAGCGTAGGCTACTTGACTGCAAGATACCCATTAATCCACGTCCTTTATTGATATGCTAAGAGCAGCTCAACGATAAAAAAAAAAACAAAACACGAATAAATTTGGTTGCATGAAAACCACAAATTTGATATGGGATTCAAAAATATTTAATCAAATGTAAAATATTTTTTTTAGTTTTTTTTTTTTTTTTTGCTGCTGATTAAAGGGTATAATTCGGCAAGCGTCGACGAAGCTCGTTTATTTACTACATATTTTTGGGGAACAGCACTTGACATGCACTCCATTCCAGGGGCACCGAAAAGCACACACACACACGCACACACCAGTATCGAGCGATTTTCTGTGTATGTGTCGGCATGAAACTCAACTCAAAGCTTGCAAAACTCAACTTTTGGGTTGGCAACAAAGTGCGCTGGGAGTACGTACAAAAGTATATCAAAATATCGAAGTTGATATACACACACACACACACACACACATTCACACCCATTTGTTCGTGGTGCAATGTAAAAAATATATATATATATATATATGTTTCTGTCTTGCGTTTCGCCTCATTTTCGTCATTCGCAATTGTTGTTCTTGTTCTTGTTTGTTTTCTTTGCTTTTTATTCATAGACGTCAACTTTTCTTGGTTTTTTCTTTCGCGTCAGTCCCTCGCCCTACCCTCCCTCCCTCCCTCTCGTACCTATCACCTAGCAGGCGCCCTCTATTGCATTTTTGCTCAGTTGCTTTTAGTTCTCTCTTTGTGGGTCTCGCTGCTCGCCTCTTATTTTTTTTGTTTTTTTTTTTTGATTTGGTTGTTTTTTTTTGGTTCCGCTTTATGCTGCGTTTCTTGTGCGCTATGCAAGCAAATTAAAAATTAAATTTTTGTTGTGCAACTTTTGCACTTAACCCTCTATAGAACCGCATCGCCCCAATGCCCCCACCCCTGGCCCCCAAAACTCCCAACAACAGCACAGCCTCCCCTCGCCAGCTCTGTTTGGTTGTTTTTCTTGCACGTTGTTTCGGCAAACCAGCGCGTTGCGTGCACGTTAGCAATATGTTACTGGAGGAGAGGCCTCCGACCGATTCTATCTCCCTTACATGCAATAGAATCCGACACCCCCCACCCCCCCCCCCCCCCCCTCCAAACGATGTGTGGCATATTTGCATATGCTGCAGACCACGCCTACTTTTACTTCACTTTTCCGCATTTCTTTGTTATGCAAATGTATATATATATATATATATATATATATATATATGCTTCGATACTTGATGGAGTTACAGTTGAGTACTTCAATGCGTTATGCTCTTGAAAATTAGGAACTTTTCGAATTTATGCCAAGAGAAAAAAAAGTGTTATTCGAAAATATTTGTCGATATTTGATTATTACTATTAACAACTTTTCTCAGTGTAGTCTAAAATGGTTCATCAAAATCGAGCTACGTAATTCACATAGATTTTCTCCAGGCTCGAGCAGGAATGTGCACAGTTAATGACATTATAAAGCTAGCTTCGTGTCAGATCTGAGATCGCATCTCAAAATCAATTTAATTCATTTTCGTTGTAATTATTTTTTCAACTTTATATATATATAGATATGATATCTCAGATATAGTTATGTATACAGATTTGATAGTTTCTTGCATATCTTTGGTTATATTTTTTTTATTTGAGTATTGGCCAACTTGATCGATTAGTTGGCCCATTTCCAGCCTGATGATTATTATAGTAAATTGTATATAATGAATCACACCACGCTCTGAAATAAATTCAACTTATTTTTGTTATTGTTTTATTGTTATTTTTTTTGGCTTGGTTGTTTTCTCTACCTGCTCCAATCTCACCACGGATTGTTGTCTGGTTGTTGTTGTTGTTGTTGTTGTTGCTGCCTTGGTCATTTTAATCGCAGCAACTGGCTATATGTATACAATAGAGATATGTTACCCCCCACCCCCCCACCACTCACACACCTCTCTCTCTCTCTCTCTCTCTCTCTCTCCTCTCTCTCACATGCAACACCCTTTAAGCGTCATTCGGCTTGCTTTTGATTTTTGCATTCGTTTGTTTTATGCTCGCTGTTTTGTCGCGTTTCGTTGTTGGTCGGTCAGTTTGCTGTTGTTGTCGAGTTGCCTCACAGCAACAACAGCAACCAGCAGCAACAGCAGCAACAACAGCAACCAGCAGCAACAGCAGCAACAAAAGCAGTTTCAATTGCGCACTTTGCGTTGCGATTTTCAACATCTCAGTGAGTGCTGCTGCTGCTGCTGCTGCTGTTGTTGCTGCTGTTGCTGCTGCTGCTGCTTGTGCTGTGCCTAGGTTCACATTCTCATTACAGTTCATTCACCCAAAAGATACGGCTTTATGTATCTATTAGTTATGTATGTGCTGCTGCTGCTGTTGCTGCTACTACTACTGTTGTTGTCGTTGTTGTTGTCGTTGTTGTTGTTGTTGCTGCTGCTGATGCTGGCCATGTGTAGAGGCTAAAACTGCCAACAACGACCAACAACAACAGCAACAACAACAGCAGCAGCAGCTTTAGCCTGCACTTTCAGCCAACTTTTGATTTGTGAGTTATGTTGTAAACACACACACACACACACACACACACACACACACAGACATACATACATATATAGTGAGAGCGGATACAGCTTAGGATCAATTGTGCATTTTCATCTGTGCAGCTTGTTTCGTTTGGCAATTGTTTTCAACTTGCCACAAAACTCTCTTATTACTTTTGCCCTTACTTATTCCATTTATGTGTTTCACTCACTCTCGCTTTACTCAAATTCTCATATTCATACCCACTCTCTCTTTCTCTTTATCTTTCTCACTGTGTCTTTATTCTTTCGTTGCAGGTGAGTTGCGTTTGAAAAACTAAACAACTACAACCAATTTGCCGCCAACCAATGAAAGGAGTCGCCACAAAATTAACTCTTTGCAACAACAATAGCAACAACAGCAACAGCAACAGCAACAAAAACAAGCTGTTGCTTTGTCTGCCAAAAGGGCGGTGTAGGGCAAACGGGTTGAGCCCTTGGATTTGGTGAGCGTGTTTGTAACTGATATAAAAATCATAATTGAACATCATTTATAATATGCACAAATAAGATGGGGATTTCAAATAGTAGATAAACAAACAAGCAGTGGTCAAAGCTATCTGGCAACCTTGTTGCCGCTGTCCCGCTGATATCGATAGCGAGTAATCGAGTAAGCGCAATAATCAACGTACCAATGTATATCGATAAGCCAAAATCCTTTCTTATAATATAATAAGAGAGAAGAGAAGCAAAAACGGCGAGTGGTAAAGTTTGGCGAGAGCTTAATGCGAAAGCATCGGTAGTGCAGCGATCGAGTTCGTCGGAAATGCAGCTACCGAGTTTGGCGGAACAGCAGAGATACCGGGGCTAAGGGCGCAAACGTCGGCAGTTCAGGGAGAAGCTCAAACGCTTGAGGTGCAGATATTGGCAGAAGCTGCGATTGGTAGGAGCAACGGTAAAGTTGGCGTACACAAAAAAATTAATTTGGATACGTTGATCTAGTTTGAGAACTAACCTAATTCAAGAACATTATTAACCTAGTTGTAGGGTATAGCTACAAGATGCAACTGGAAGAGATTTTAGCACTGTCCGTAAAAAGCACGGACTGCAAGACAGATTACTTGCTCACTTTGGCATTCGGGATGATCACATTGAAAGATGTTGGGCGAACAGTGTTTCGAATTTTTCGGGAACAAACAACCCTAATGTTGAGCGTGGTGGGTGCAAGAAACAGTCTTTTCAACCAGTCTCCGAATTCATGAAGCCGTGGGCTGCTTGTGGGATTTCAAATAGTAGATAAACAAACAAGAAGCGGTCAAAGCTATCTGGCAACCTTGTAGCCGCTGTCCCGCTGCTATCGATAGCGAGTAATCGAGTCGGTGTCGATATCTGATCGGCAGCCAAGCGAGTTGAGTTGCAAGCAGCAACAATCAAAAAACATACCAATTTATACCGTTATGCCAAAATCGTATCTTATAATATCATGAATAAACATATAACCATAAAATCTATATACATATATGTATATATATATTGACCGATAACGCAATTTGCTCAGTTTCGATTGATTGATTTGAGTCTCTTTATTTTTGTATCGAAAATCGGTTGAGAAATATGAATACCAAAAGAAAGTTGAAAACTTTATAAAATTTACAAATTTGTTGAAAAATAGTAACAAAAGCAAAGATTAAAAACTAATATTATTTATTTAATTTTATATATATATATCTATATTTACAAATTTGTTGAAAAATAGTAACAAAAGCAAAGATTAAAAACTAATATTATTTATTTAATTTTTTATATATATATCTAGGTTTTATATAGGAGGCTTACAATTGATGTATTATTGGAAATGTTTTTAGTAAGTTTCGTAATCTTCGATAAACTTGTGCTGGGGTCGGAAAGGCAGAGCATCGGGTTGCCGTGGCAGAAGGAGGGAGGATCTGTGATCTGATGAGAGAGTTGCACTGTATTTTATCTTTTATTATTATTATTATTGCTTTTACTTTTACTTAAATTGGTGTTTTTAGTCGAGTTATGATGTCCTCAAAGGCACATAACAAAGCCAATTTTGAGCAACTATTCATTGGCTTAAGCGTCAAAACGGACTGATAGGCCCATATCACGGGCATAAATCGATTATTTTCATCAACATCAACATTATTTCAAATCAAATTATAATAATAAATTATATCTTAAACTTAAAGAGTCCAAAAAGTCATATTTCACAGGGTATTTCATAGTTAACCATGCATAAAATGCAATTTTCATTGTCTGTTTGTGTGTGTGTGTGTGTTTTCGTAGCAGTTAGCAAGAAGAAGAACACAAACAAGCATCTAGACCCTTTTTTTTTTCTTTCTTACCAACAAAACTCGCCAAACGCGGAATTTTTCGTTTCGTATTTTTGCAATTTGTTATTTTTGTGTGGCGCTTCGCTTAGTTTTTATGTGTTTTTCCGTGGGCGGTCAAACTAAAGTGGGTGGCTGCTCGCTGGAGGGCTGTGGGGGGGGGGGGTCAAGGGGAGGTGATGGTGAAGGCGTTGGAGGAAAGCAAAGCAAAACGGAAAAAATAAAGTAAAATCAAAAATGTATATACATATATATATATATATATATATTTCGCACAGCAGCAGCCGTAGCCAAAAACGATGGCAACTGTGACTGCGACAGCGAACGCTGCCAGCGTCGGCGTTGACGGTGAAGTTGACGTCAACGGTGACAGCAGCAGCAGCAGCAGCAGCAACAGCAACAGCAACAGCAGCAATAGCAGAGCAACAGCCACTGTGGTTGACGACGCGGCATTTCCCGCTGAAATCGGTTGGGTTTAGTTTTCCAATGCATATGCTTCGTGGG
>JAWNLC010000235.1:6315000-6350000 GCA_035041535.1 Drosophila cognata
CGATAGTCTCACGGGCGTTCGGCTCTGTTCAGTTCTTGTGCGTGGAGTATGATACTTAGAAATCTACTGGTGAATATTACCTACCAATCCACAATTTTCAATTCTTGCTATTCTTATCGTATGTGTGTGTGCGTGTGTGCGTGTGTGAGTGTGTGTGTGTCTGTGTCTGTAAGGGATATCTTATCTATGTCAAGCAGCAGCAACAAGTGGGACATCTTAAAAATTGTCTAGCCTTATCCTCTCTCTCTCTCTTTCTCTCTCTGTTTCTCTATCCTCTTTCTCTCTTTCTGTTTCTCTATCCTTCTCTCTCTGTTTTTCTATCCTTCTCTCTCTCTGTTTTTCTATCCTTCTCTCTCTCTGTTTTTCTATCCTTCTCTCTCTCTGTTTTTCTATCCTTCTCTCTCTCTGTTTCTCTATCCTTCTCTCTCTCTGTTTCTCTATCCTTCTCTCTCTGTTTCTCTATCCTTCTCTCTATCTCTATGTGTTTCTCTATCCTCTCTCTGTGTTTCTCTATCCTTCTCTCTCTCTCTCTCTCAGTTTCTTTATCCTCTCTCTCTATCTCTCTCTCGCTCTCTCTCTCTGTTTCTTTATCCTCTCTCTCCCTCTCCACATACATACAAAAACTCTGAGCCACGCTCCAAGCTCTCTTTTAGTGATAAACTGCCCCTGGAATTAGAGCCTTTATTGGATGTAGAATCGGATCAGATGCAAATTTTGTATGCCAAATATTTTCATACAATTCTTCATAATCGCTTCCAATTGAAAACTAACTGTAATTATTTAAAAAACAAATTCTTGCAATTAAAAATCAAATATAAATCCAAAAACAGGATATATTTATCAGATTTCTGGAGTATATAAATGTAAAGCTTGGAAAAGCTTCTGTCAGCTGCGTTTTACAACTTGAAGATATTATTTATGATTTCGTTATTTTATGTATGTTAGTATGATAAAGCATCGATTCTCTGGAAAGCCGATGAACAACTTTAAAGTGGAGCTGGAGCCACGCCTAGATGGTGCTAATGAGAAGATTCCATCTGGAAAAATCATATGCCTTTCGCTAGATAGGAAGAGCTGCGTCTTTGCAAAGCAGTTGGATGATTCGGACGAGATTGAGCTGGATTTCGAAGAGTCCACGCCATTCATAGAACACATGTGCTGATCTTCGCTGTGCTCTACGGCGTTTGACACAGAACAACTGCTGTCGAGCCAAGTTATCCTGTACCAGTTCACTATATCTCATCAGGGTCCAGAATGCGGAATGTGATTCGCAAAAAAGAGCAACATGAACCAACATGTCAAACGCATTTATCAGCAGCAAAAAAAAGCGTGTAAACAAAAATGATTAAGTAAGAATTACTTAGGAGGTCTAACGGCATTTCGAAAGATAAAGAAAGTTGTTCAAAAATGTGTAACACAGCTGGCAGTAAGCAACAAAGATGTTCATTTGAAATCATTTTGAATATATCTGTTCTAATTTCTCGACTACTTATTGCAATAAAAGATAACATTTTCATTATGATCGGTTCGGGTCTAGACTCCAGCATTTTTCCAACTTGTTTTCGCTACTTTCGTATAGGGTATCTACCAGTCAAGCATTTGCTTGCGCTTCAAACTCAACCACTTTTGTGGTTTTTTTTTTTTTTTTTTTTTTTGTATTTATCATTCTGTGTGTTAGTTCTAAGCGCTGCTTTTCGTCTGACTTGACTTGACTGGGACGAACAAAACAGAGAGAGAGAGAGAGAGAGAGAGAGAGAGAGACTGAGACTCTGAAGGAGGGAAAGGGGGCAAGAGGTAGAGAAAGAGATATGGGCAGACAGGCAATGTTTCAGAACCAGTTTATTCGGTACATTTTTATTGATAAATGCACCTTCTTGAGTGTATGTGTGTGTACGTGTGTGTACGTGTGTGTGTGTGTGTGTGTGTGTGTTTGTGTTTGTGTTCGCGTTTGATTCTAGAACTGGATTGTGATCCAAATGCTGATGATTCAGTTTTAACAGAATCCCGACCCAGACCAACATTAACATTTGCCTGTAAGCATACACACATACACACATATACACACAAACATACACAAATACATACATAGGCAGTCACACTCAGAGGCCAGGTCCTTATTTTCAAACGAGAGTTCTGTGCGCTGGCTGAGCTAGTGTGCCTTCAAGCATTCAACCATTTCATCATGCACTCACACACACACATACATACAAGCACACATACACTCTCTCTTTAGACCAATATATGTACTGCCAATTCACTCCTTGACACCCCCCTCCCCCCCTCCTTGCACCTCTCTTTCTCGCTGCGCATTACTTTGGCTGTGCTTTGGCAAGCTGCTTTTCCTTTTATTTTGCGTGGCTCATTCGCTGTGTTGAGTTTGTTGATTTTTTTCGTTTTCTATTGCTGCTGCTGCTGCTGTTAACGTTGACGTCGACGGCTACTGCTTTGGCTGGCTGGCTGGCAGTGCTGCGCGCACACACATACACACCTCATGTATATACAACATTCCTCAGTACTTGAAGCGCCTCCGGAAGTGATGGTTTTCATCTGCCGCTCGTCGCATTTGCAACAGCTGCTTTAATAATAAGCCTCCAATCCAACAACGAACCGACAACCGACAGCCGACGCGCGACCCCCTTTTGCAGCTCTGCGTTGCTCTGCTCTGCTCTGCTTTGCTCTGCTTTGCTTTGCTCTGCTCTTTGCGCAGGCTGGCTGGCAGTCAGTCTTGCTGTCTGGCAGTCTGACAGTCAGGCAATCGGGCAGGCAGTCAGCGAGTAGCAGCAGCTACTGCACACATAAGTTATTGTATTATCTATCTATCGCACTTCGCCATCGTTGTCGTCGTCGTCGTTGTTGTTGTTACGCACCGGAATGCGCAGCAAAAGATACGCCAGCGACTTGAGTCGCATTGTCAGCGCCGGGAAATCGGTGAGCTAATCTCTAATTACATTTTCTAATAAGTTTTGCAAAAAAAAAAAACAAAAAAAAAAAATGAAAAAATCCAAAAACGGCTATTACACAAATTTTCGTGGTGATATAAAAAAAAAAACCAACAACAAGAAAGAACAAAAAGCAAGTCAGAAGAAAACTAACAGCAGCTGCAACAACAGCAACAGCACCACTGACACATGCGCGAGAGCCAACGAGCGCTTTATATGTCGCTCTCGCTCTCTCTATGTCTCTCTCGGTTTTTCTCGCTCTCCTCTGCTCTTCGGCGGAGTCGTCTCGTTGGTCTCTCGCTGTCGCCGAGTTTTTTTTTGTTTCTTCTTTGGTCGTAACGGCGTCTGTGTTTGCAAGTGCTGCTTTTCCTGCTGTGCGCCTGTTACATTCTGTAGACTGCAGCGTCATTGCAGCGACGCTGGCCGCAATGTTATTAACGTCGCTGACCGACAAGCTCCCCAAGCACAATAACACTACAAACTTTCAACATCAGCAGATAAAAAAAAAACCAACAGCAGTATTATTATCATTGAAATGTAACAATATAAAAATTTCTTTAAAACGTGCGACACACCACGAGAGAAAACCACAACAGAAACATCAGCAAGCAATACTCAAACACACACACATATATATACATATATATATATATATATACAGTTTAATGATTTGCAGAGCGCATGAAAAAGAGCAAGCGCGACGATTGCTGTTGTTGTTGTCATTGTTGCTGCTGTGGCTACGGCTGCGGTTGTTTATTGTTTAACAGGCCGCTTGGGGGCGCTAAATTGTAATGCGAAGCTTAATTTCAATATTTGTACAGTAAAGATTGCCTAAGTGTGTTAACCTAACCACAAGGCTTTAGCTTATTAAATTACCGCAAGTTAAATACACAGCTATACACACAAACTATATACGAATATTTCAATGAAAATTGAATTAAATTTAAATAAAGTTTGTCAAATTCGAGCGATTACGGTTATATCAAAAGCACACGAACTCTGCTATTTTGAACATTTCTTTATGTTATTATTATTAACTGTTGTTGTTTCGTTCTAGACATTTACACTTGCAGTTTTCACATGTTATATATATAGTTTTAATCTGATCAATATGAGAGTGACAATTCCCGATAAGAATAGAATGATAACATCCAAATCACATCCAATTTATTATCATTTACATAACGTGAATACATACATACATACAGACATACATACATACTTAAGTCGTTGTCATCGTACATTGCTTTCAACGAGTACTCCATAAGCTCGTTTTTCCAATTGTCAAATTGGTTCACCTTAACTTTTAAATGTGTCGCAATATGCCCGTTATATTGAGTACATTTGTATGTATTGAAGAAAAAAAATTGTTACAAACACATACACGCTCATGTGTATATATGTGTGTGTTCGCCATTCGTATTCTGCTTTGCCTATTGCTGGTTCTCGGTACTCGATTGAGTAAGGACAGGGGGTGTGGGGGAGTTCGGTATTCGGCCGCTCTGACGACGATGGTGGTAATTCGCATTTGTGTCGACAGTTTGCCTGCTCGCCTTTTCTCAACACCTAGCATTTGGCATACGCGCCATACAACAAAATTGTGCTCATAAACAGTGTGTAGGTAAATATTGTGTGCCCTGCTTGCTTGTTTTATGTATTTCGTTTCAATTACACTGTGTTCGTGTTCGCGTTGGTGGATAATGTGAATGGGGTGTCCATTAAAGAGCAGTTTCAACTTGTCAAGTATTTCAATTTAAAATGGTACAAACAAAAATTTATATGTAAAAGTAAAGAGCAGCTGTTAAACAGCAAGCAAAAATTATATCGATATAACGAGAACCACTTGCTAAGCTGACCGAAATATAGAAACGTCTCTCCAAGCATGCATTCCTAAAGAGCAAGAGAGATACACAGAGAGAAAAAGAGAGAGGGAGAGAGCGAACGAGAGTGCTAAACGGCGAGCGAACGAGAGCGTAAGCAACATAGAAGAGCGCGTGGAATTGCGCCATTAAATTGTAGGGCTGTCGAGTGTTTAAACTATTAATTAAACTAAAACTAAATTAATAAAAGTTCAAAATGTACAACACTCATCTTTGTGTTGCATACATTAAGAATAATTTTTCGTTTTTTATGTGTACCTACTTAAATAACTAGTCAGTCAGTGAATCGGACTCACTTATGGCGCTTAAGGCCAGTGCTTAATATGACAACGTCATTTGAGCACTTCGGTAACCCTGTTTGTTTGCGGCGCTCTCAAACAAGTCTCTCTCTCGTTCGTTCGCTGCATTGTAATAGAAAAAACATTTGTGCCACGGTTGGGCCGGCCGGTTGACTGTTGAGAGTCTGTTGACGCTGCAGCGCTGCCTGCTGCGCTGCCTGTTTGCCTGTTAAATTGGCGGTTACACGCGCGCGTCAGGTAACGCCAACCGCCAGATTTTACTCTGAGTGGCGGTGGTGGTGTAGTGGTGCTGTATCTCTGTTGTCTGTTCCCTGGCTGCGTGGGTTCACTTTCGGGATCGGACTCTGTCCGACAAATGGTTGCTGGTTGGTTGGTTTTCTCTTTGGTCTGGTTGCGTTTGAAGTTGGCTTTGGCTTCTTGCCTGCATGCCTGCCTGCCTGCCTGCCTGCCTGCATGCTTATCAGCTCAAAGTTTATCGATTTTTTTTTTGTTATGTGCGTGTCGTGCTCTATGCCGCTCACGCTTTGTGTCTCAGCGCCGTGCCGGGCGACGACTGCAATTGGCAATCGTCACTGTACTGTTGCTCGCTGTGCGCCTGTTATTTCCCTCGAATATCGAATCTCGGTTTCGATGAGATTTTATTACTGCTGGACTGTTTTTTTCTCCTGACAGTCAGCCATTTCAATTTATACGGCTTTGGTTTTGGTTTTTTTTTTTTTTTGCTTGTGTGTACATTTGAAATTATTTATTTATGGTACATACATACATATATTGTCTTGCCATACTTGCTTTCTTTAACGCGCGTAAGCTGGACTGCCTGCCTGCCTGCCCTGTTGTCACGGTCTCTCGCCGGAGACTCGTTGGCATTGTTTTCGTCTCGTTAACTCGCCCGTAGCAGCACACTTACCTTCACCACATTAACTCACCACGACGACGACGACTACATACATACATACATACACATGCTAATGTGTGTTTTTATGCGGGAGCTGGGTGTGTGGGGGGTGACTTGGTTGGGTGGGCGAGAACAGTGTTCAGCTTTGATTTCATCATTTACCATATTTAATTCCATTTAAATGAAAATGAACTGAAGCCGATTACCATCGCCTGGGGCCAGACACCAAGACCAAATCATCGGAGTTCCGACGCTGCGCGTGCTAACGACACGCCATGTAGCCAGTCAGCCAGCAACTAAAATGATAACACGACAAACGGCAACGAACCCCAACAGCAGCAGCAGCAGAAGAGCCAGTCAACATTATTTCACCAACAACAACATCAACCGCCACTCGACAACAGTCAAGTGCTTTGCTTGCCCAGCCAAAGCAGCGTGTGAAATATTTCGTACACACACACACACAAACAAAGCAAAAAAAAAAAAAAAAACCAAAAAAAAAAATACCGAAACCCGAAGAAAAAAAAACCGACAACAACGACCGACAAAATTGCAAAGCTCTCAAATCAGTGTCGGTGGCTGGCGGTAGAGGCGGCGTCGCATCGTATCGTCGTTGAATGAATGCTCAAAGAGCAATACACCAACAATAACAACAAGCACAACGGGAGACAGCACAAATCCGAAACCAGAACACATGATTAGCCTAGTAAAACGAAACGAGCGACGACGCGACGCTGCAGCGCAATGCGGGAGAGCACTTTTCAGTCTGCGAGCAAAGCTTTTTTTTATATTCTCACAGTTTTAGTGCGATGTGTGCTACACAGTGGGACAAAACTGTACGATTTTTAGTCAAATTTTAAGTGTGTGTATATTCAAAAGTTAGGTAGCATAGCTTATTAAACATTTTCTAAAAAGGTGCCAGTGTAATTGTGCAAAAATATGTTGGTTTTTTATTTTTGCACTTATCATACTTCTCACAAGATCTTGCGTATATTAAAAAACACTACTTTAACCGTTATTCATAAACATTCCGACTATTCAGTACATAATTTGTGAATAATAAAAATAACTTACGAGTTGTAATATTGAACAATAAATTACCTAAACATAAAATGGTCAAAATATTCGGTTTTTGACTACTGTGCATAGCCCCCCCCCCCACCATTGCTATGTGTGCGTAACTGAAAACCGGTTGCACTGTTTACCGCGAGATAGAGAGAGCAAGAGCTACAGCAAGCAAGTGAGCGAGCGACCGATAAGAAGGTCGTCATCGTCGTTCAGCCGAACAAGTGTTCGTGTTGCTCTCTCTGACTCGTGTCGGCAACGCGACGTCGTCGTCGTCAACCATAACCGGAAGGTCGCCTTTACCACAACATTTATTATGGAAAAATCGCGTAATCACTGTCGTATCACATTTTTTTTGCAGCCGTCGTCGTCGTTGTCGTTGCTGCTTTCGTCTGCATGCCTCTGTGTGTGTGTGTTTGTGTATGTATGCGAGAGTGTGTTGGTTTTATTTTTAGCGTCAGACCCCGCTTGCCAACTTCAAACTTGTTGCAAGTCGTTAGTTGCGTGTCTGATGTGCGGAATGGAACTTAACATTTATATTAAAGCTCTTCGCATTCGTTTGTATTTATTGTATATTTTCGCTGGACTATCATCGAGCGCGAGTTGTTTGCCTAATACATGAGCTTTGTCGAAATAACGAAATATGTATGTACATACATACAAATGCAAAGCTATCTGCAGCTAGTCCAGGAAATCCACTACTCTCAGATGCATATGTATTCCAATGCATATTATTTGTAGGTTCAACTTTTGTGGAAGCTCTTTTTTGGGGTTGCCTCCCAGGAAACCACCACATACACATACGGAAGTATATGTGTAAATGCGAGTGTGTTTGATGTTTGCTGTAGCTTTACTAATTCTGTTCTGCGCTACCCATTCAAATCATTCGAAATCTTACGAATCGATAAATATTGAATGGAAAACTCGTAAAAATGCAGATTTTATTTTAGATATAGCATTGAATATTTAAATTTATATAAATATATATGCATATTTATGTATAATAAATTCAATTTCTTTGTATTAATTCTAAAAGTTAGAAGAAAGAAGTGTTTTCTTGAACTACAGGGTATCTGCATAACCTGAAAATGGGTAAAAGGCCATAATGGTTTTGTGCAAATGTATGTAACAGGCAGAAGGTTGCGAACCCATTAAAGTATATATGTTCTTGATCAGAATCAGGATCAACAGCCAAGTTGATATAACCATGTCAATCTGTATGAACACGCGGAGCTCAGAGACTATAATAGCTAGAGACTTCAAGTTTAAATTCTCGAATACCAGGTGCAGATCAAGTTAGCTTTATTTTATCGATAACTGCCACCGTTTCAGGAATATCGATGCAATCCGATTTCCGATAGCGATTAATGCTAAAATTTTAAAGACAGAATCTTCTAATTAATAAATTATTTGCATTTGCATATTATTATTATCAATTATCATTTCTATCTGCAGCCTCAAGCATTTTCTGTATGCATAAACATCTGCGAGAAAGAGATGGCATGATAATCGACGCGAGCGTCAATATGTTCTTGTGTGTATGTAAATATATATATGTATGTATGTATATGCGCGGATTTGTAGCCAGAATGAAAATACCTTCTCACATTTGTGTGCAAGACTTTTTAAAGGGAAATTTACGAATAGAACTAGAATATATTTAACAAATGGGTTCAGGGTATATCGTAGTCGAGCTCACTCGACTACAGCATACTTGCTTGTTTTTGTATGCAACATGGAACATGGAAACGGCACCTTGCACCTCGTTGGGTGCTGTCCATTTTCTGCATTTCTTGCAATTCGTATTGGAATGTGTTCCACACGGATGCTGTGGCAGGCCAGTTGCATGTTGCATTGCAACATATACACACACATATACACACACACACACACACACACACACATACATACACACATACATACAGCTACTGCGATACATCGAAGCTCTGTCAAAGGCCATGGACCAAATCCGGCGACTGGTTCCTGTTTGTTGTTGATGATTTGCAAAGTGGATTTTGTGTAGTTGACGATTGTTCGACTTGCAGTTGTTGCTGTGCTTGTTATAGTAGTTGTTGTTGTTGTTGTTGTTGTTGCCTCATGTTGCGAAACTGGTTACTGTGTGTCTGCAACTTTGCCATAGAGCTTATCTTCCTTTTCTCTCTATCTCTATCTCTATAACCCGCCTGTTTCACTCTTTCTCTGTCTGTCTGTTTGCTCATCCTTTTTTTTATTGTTTTTTTTTTGTTGCCATATACGGCCTGTCGCAGCGCTCGCGCTTTTCACTTCCTTGCCGCTCCTCCCCCCACCGTTAATAACAACTACAGATACATACATATGCATATAGGCACATAGATACACAGGTAGATAGGGGGATACATATATGTATATGTGTGTGTGTGTGTGTGTGTGTTGGTGTGTATCTATAACTATGTAGTTGCATTTTTGCACTTATCTTTTCAAGTTACGGTTCACGCTCGTTAGCTTAACAATTAGCGCTACTTTCGCTCCAAAGTGACCTCCACCTGACCCGACCTGACCTGACCATCCGCTCAATCAATTGATTAATTACTCGTGGAAACGTTATAGCTCTTTACGGTGCTTTACACAAAGCTTTGCCGCCGCACAACCGTGTTGAACAAACGTCCTCAATTGGGTCAATGAACTTTTTCTTTCGTTCCCCTAATTACAGGTCAATTATCTTGAAATCCAATACTTATGTAATTAAAAACAAATAATGATGTAAAAAAATGAAATAAATAAAATTGCGATGGCGAAAACTATTCCCTTTCAAGTTGCAACTCATCATACGAGGCATCAAACCAATATAACCTCTCTTTCTTCACAATTCGAGTAGAATCCTTCCCATTTTAAATCCTCGATTTCGGACAGACAACTTTCTTCTGCTGTTTTCAAATGAACTGTAAGATCGAAGCCCAGTTGAAATCCAACCCACTTTTGTTATCTATTTGAAATCGTAGAACCAATTTTACTTTACTAATAATATATGCATAATTTGCACATTATTGAATTAAAGTTTACATTTTATTTAAGTTTTGGGGCGAGAACTATCAGTTAATTAATTAACCAGGCTAAGACTGTGGTTGGCTGATGTTCTGTGTTTGCTTTGTGATTTGCTTGATTTGATTCTGTCGATATCTGGTTGAGTTGCGGCCCTTTTGAAAGGAGATATGCCTTAGCTATTTTGAATATATACATAGATATATATTAGATATATATATATATATATGATATATATATGTGTATATAGTTTGTTTAGGTATTGTATTGTGTAGGTATATGCTTTGGTTAGTCTTAGCCCCTGCGACTCGGCATGCCAATCAAAACTAATGTACACATTATAATTAGAGGGCCCAGCGGCGCCATGAATAATGGAAGGGGGGGATCTGATTTGTATGTAGACAGCAGATTGGTTGATGGTGGTGGTGTTGGTGTGTGTGTGTGGGGTTGGAGTGTTGCTGTTGGTGCAGTGCTGTGGAATGCGCTGTTAGCGCTGCTAACTTCATCATCATCATCATCGTCGCCGCCGCCGCCGTCTATTAGCTTCAAATGCAATGGGCCATAGTTTTCAGGCCATGCCATGCAAAAGCAGCAGCAAAAGCAGCAGCAACAGCAGCAGCATCTTCGACATCGTCGTTGTTGTCGTCGTTGTTGTTGCACGTTGCACGTTGCACGTTGTACATGCGTGTGGGTTATTATGCGCGGCGCACACGATTCGACAACGCTGCCCCCGAACAACAACCGACTGACGAACTTGCGACGACAACGACAACGTAGACGTCGGCATCGACGCAACGCACAGCAACCGTCGACCACTTCATCATCATCGCATCGACAAGCTGGCATTGTTGCTGTCGCATCGCGTCTCGTTGGTTGGCTAAAACAAAGCGCACAGCCAGCAGCAGCAGCAGCAGCAGCAACAGCAGCAACAGCAGCAACAACAACAGCAACAGCAACATAATCAGAAGCAGCAGCAGCAGCAGCACAAAGAATGATTTCTGCTTACACAACAACAACAACAGCAACAGCAACAACCATAACATAACTGACAACAACTGCCAATAAGACTGCACTTTGCAACCGGGTACAGCATCAATATTTGATATGAGCAACGGCAAACTTAATAAGTTTTTAGCTTGTAGCAATCGAACTGTGTCCTTCTCAATTTGAGTGGGGCAATATTACAACATATATCTAATTTGTCATCTCTACCTTTACTAAGTACTTTTTTAGCTTGCAGCAATCGAACTGTTTCCTTCTCCAATTGAATGGGGCAACATAACTTGTCATCTTACATTTGCTAAGTACTTTTCTAGTTTTTAGTAATCGAACTGCTTTTTTCCCCAATTTTCAACATATATATATATATATATATCATTTGTCATCTTACCTTCACTTAATACGGTTCTTAGTTTGTTGCAATCGAACTGTTTCCATCTCAATTTGAGTGGCAATATACCTTGTCTTCATACTTTCTATACTTAATAAGTTTTTAGCTTGTTGCAATCGAATTGCTTTCTTCTCAAATTGAGTGGGGCAATATACAACATATATCTAATTTGTCATCTCTACCTTTACTAAGTACTTTTTTAGCTTGCAACAATCGTCGAACTGCTTTCTTCTCAAATTGAGTGGGGCAATATACAACATACATATAATTTGTCATCTTTAATTTGTTGCAATCGAATTGTTTCCATCTCAATTTGAGTTGCGGCAATATACAATGTAATACATTTTGGTTTTATCATTTCATCATTTAATCCATGGCTGGATGCTTAACTGATTGGCAATTGATATTTTCGATAATCGACTTGACCTTCTGGAATTGAGAGAGCGCGAGTAGGAGACAGAGACTGGCAGAGACAGATTTGAGAACAATTTGTTGAGAATTGATAATGAAGCACTCAACTGAAGCTTACGCTTAACTTAACAGTCCGTTGGCAATATGTGTGCCTTAAGTAAGCTTTCCACTAACTTGGCTAATACGTTGCATTTGGCAGCGAACATGCTTTGAAATTTATACAAATATTTCTGGCTTACACTTAACTAAAATTAGTTCAACTAACTGCCAAATTGTATGTGTGGTGCATGTAAATACGTGGTTCGATCAACTTTGCTGCACATTCACTTAGCTGCAACGCAATTGCAGCCACATCTCCAAGGTGTGTGTGTGTGTGTGTGCGTGTGTGTCTGTGTGCGTGTGTGTCTGTGTGCGTGTGTGTGTGTGTGTGTGTGTGTGTGTGTGTGTGTGTGTGTGTGTGTTTAGATGCCTGTGTAGCTGCCAAGATTTAGATGTCCAAGTCCATGTTCTGAACTGCTTGCCTTGCCATGCCTGCCAGCAGCAGCATTGCTTGCAACATTGCAACATTGCGACATTGAGCGGTGAATGGTGAATTACTTGTTTCTCTGGCTAACGTAACGCGTATGTAATTGGTTAGGTTTTGGGGTTAGGCGCTGTAGGGGCTGTAGGGCTGCTGAGGGTGTGCGGGTTGCACAAGTGTGGGGCATAGGGGTGTGTGCTGGGTGGGTTATTCTAGGCTGGGCCGTTGCTGGCTGGCTGGCTGGCTGGCTGGCTGGCTTGGACCTACAACCTACAACGTAAAATAAAAATCTGCGCATCGACGTCTACGCATTTGGAAGTTTTCAGCTAACTTGGCAAAAGCGCTGTCGACGCTGACGCCAGCAGCAGCTGCTGCGTGCACTCGTGTGTGTTTGTGTGTGTGTGTGCGCGTGTTTAAATTGAAAATGCGGCTAGGCGAAAGAGATGTTTTGCCCTGCCCTGCCATGCTCTGCTCCGCTTTGCTCTGCTCTGTTCTGCTCTGCGCTCTGCCTAACCCATCCATTTTTCCCCTCGCACACCGCCTACACGCTGCCTGGCTGGCTGGCTGGCTGGCTGTCGTCCTTTGCAACATCCCCGCTGCTGCAACAGCGCCAAACAGGCAGTCGTTAGCCACGCAGCTCGTAGCCACGCAGCTTGTAGCCCCGGTGTTGCTTTGTACCCTGCCCACGCCCAGTCCAGTTGCTGTTGTTGGTGTTTTGCCGTTTTCTTCTGCTGCTGCCCGCTACGTCTGCTGGCGTCTGTTGGCGTCTGTTGGCGTCGACGTCGTCGTCGTCGTTGTCGTCGTTGTCGTCGTTGTCGTCGTCGTCGTTGTCGTTGTGGCTGCGTCTGCGTTGCGTTTGCTGAATGCAAAACGACGTCAGGCAGCAGCAGCAGCAGCAGCAACAGCAGCAGCAGCAGCAGCATCAGCAGCAGCAGCAGCAGCAGCAGCAGCAGCAGCTGGGCCAGAGGCAGCAACAGCAACAGCATCATTCAGTTTCAGTCGCAATTCAAACGCCATCAAAATCAAAACGGTAACGAAAAAACAATTTCTTTTTTTTTTTCTGTTCGTTGCCACAGTGTGCAAATGTGTGTGTATGTATATGTTTGCAGCTGTGTGTATACGTATATGTGTACGTGTGTCTGTGTGTGTGTGTTCGTGTTCGTGTTTTTGTGCACTGCATTTTGTTTAAACAATTTTTGATAAAGCGCAAATAGCATAAAGTGAGTGTGCCGCGAGTAATCGAGACCAACAACGACGACAACGACGACGACGACGGCAACGACGATGTCGACGAGGTGACGTTGACGATGACGATGACGATGACGACGTGTACGTGTGAGAGAAGCAAATGATGAGCTGCTCTGCTCTGAGGTGTGGAAAGCAGCTAAGCGCTCTGTTGAGAGGCGAGACAAAATGACAGCGAGAGAGAGAGAGAGAGAGAGAGAGAGCGCGAGAAAGAGCGAGAGAGCGACAACGAAAACTGAACAAAACAAAGTGAAAATGTGCAAAAAAAAAAAAATAAAATAAAATATTGCCACACAGTGCCGTTGCCGCTGCTGCTGCTGCTGCGGCAAAGGAACATAAAGCGTAGAGATGGAGTGCTTGGGGAGTACCACCATGTGTGTGTGTGTGTGTGTGTGTGTTTGTATGTGTGCTTTTGATGTCGGTTAGCGAGTGATGGGGTAATGGGTGAACGGGGGAGTTGGAGTGAACGGGTGGGTGGGGGGGGGGGGGGGGGCGAGGGAGAAACGTATGAAACCCACCATCTTTAACTGGAAAGAAAATTTGTGCAAAACAACTGTGCAAAATGGATGCGCAAAAATGTGGGCCAAATTTTTGTATGGTGTTTTTGAACCACAATTGCAAAAACCACTGCTGCTGTTGTTGTTGTTGTTGTTATTGCTGTTCAGTGTTGCAAAATTTCACTTTTTTATCGACAAATTTGGTTGTTGTTTTTGTAAGTGAAAAGCTTAGCCTTTTCCCGCTTTTTATGTGCTAAAAACAAATGAAAATGTTTGAAGAAAACCTTTTTTGCGCCTGCAAATGCAATAATGCAATATTCCAAATATAATCGGCTTAGTCAAATATATATATATATATATATATATATATATATGTATATATTTAGCTCGGCTTAGAGATGTGTCCATCAATAATAAAAATCTAAAGTATGGAATTCTCGCTGATTGTTTATATTTTATATAGGGACATTAACATCATGCATAGATAATGTAAACAAATTAGTGTTTGACTAGCAATTTGTTAAAGTCACTATCAATGATGATTAAATGCAAGTCAGATATATTTAGTAACAACTCTACAGTTAACCAAGCGAAATATATAGTTAATTTTGTCAGTTCAAGCTCATTTACAGGATATGTCTCAAAAAGACTCAAGTTGAGTCCAAAAATGTCCTTATGCAATTGATATACACTCATAACAAGTTGCATTTGAGCCCGGTTGGTTTATACCAATCAGAATAGAGTACATATGTATGTCTATTTATGGAGTAATACGCATTGTCTCCATTTGACAAGCGTATAAAAAAATGTGTCATATATAAAAATGCGACCATTTTTACAAGCTTTGCTTTTGCTCATTTTTTTGTGGGTTTTTTTTTTTTTTTTTGCTTGCCTCACATACATATAAATAAATATATATTTTTCGTTATTTTCTTGTTTTTTTTGTTTTTTTTGTTTTTTTTTTTTTTTTTGTATGTGTCTTTATGTACATATGCACATATAAATACATTATGTACACGCTGACGCGATTTCGCAGTCATAAAAAATGTAGAAAAAAAGACCCAAAATGTATCTGCAAACTTGTGTGTATATATGTATATGTGTGTGTGTGTGTGTGTATCTGTTGAGTAGAGTCGACGTTGTCGTACAACAAATCACGTATTCGTTTGTTTCTTGCATAAAACCGCAGCAAAGATAACGGTTTCGACCGTTGTTTTTGTAAATAGGCGAGAATTGCGAGTTATCGCCATACAGAGGCGGAGGCAGTGGCAGAGGCAGCATCTATATGTTGTCTATTTGTTGTATGTATGCCTCAACGTATGTACCTAGCTGTATCTAGCCATGTATCTTTATAATACATATACACATCAATTGATGAGTGAGCTGTTGTGTTCCATTGCAAATGGGCTCAAATAGCTTTGGCCCCACAGTGCATTGGCATTGTCAACCAACGTTTGTCTCTCAGCCAAACAACTCGTTAAATTGCCGCCGCTGCTGCTGCTGCTGGAAGCTATCACGAGTCTAACTACAGTATTGTCTGCCCAAGCATGCATCTCACATTTAAATTATTATTAACAAAAAAAAAAGCTACATTTCGCTTTTTGAGAGTGCACTTAAAAGCTTACTGGAGCGAAAGCACATCAGCACTTGAAGACCAACAGATTGAAGTTCACTTGAAATTACATATGTATATATATATATATATATATCATATCACAATTGAAATTAAACAGATCTTGAGTTTTAATTTCGTTTTAAGTATTATTTCGTTTTTAAGGTCGTTTCGTTTAGTGGAGTGTGGTTGGTGCACATCAAGTGTACTTCACTGTACCTGTGCCCATATTAATCTATCTGCTCATTTACCTATCCGCATGCATAAAAACATACACACGTACATGCACACACACACACACACACACACACACACACACACACACACACATATAGACATCTACCTACGTAGATGGCAGAAGATGGGCATCAGAATCAGCGTCAGCATCAGCATCAGTATCAGCTACGGCGTCAGATTCAGCGTCAGCATCAGCATCACTGCAGATATTTTTCTTTCTTATTAGATTTAATACAAGACTTTACAGATACACACACATACACACACACACACACACACACACACACACACACACACACACAATCAGAGAGAAACATGGGTGGGCTGTTGTGGCTGTTGGTAACAAGGGAGGCGTGGAGTAGCGCGGAAGGGAGGAGAGGGGGCAGCAACAGCAACAAGAAGCTGCCGCTGTTGCTGTTGCTGTTGCTTTTGCTGCCTGTCGCACATTTGCACTCACGTCGAGTCACAAAATGAGCGAGCATTTTTCAAAGAGCCGTTGTGAAGGCACAACTAAGTTTTGTGGGGGGTTCTGGCGGGGGGCACAGTTTGTGGGCTAACTGTGTAACCCCTCCGAACCCTGGCCCCCGGCTCATTGTGGCCGTCTTTTGGTCCAGTGATTCAGGCAATTCAGGCACTCGGTTTAATCGACCAGTCCCCAGTTCGACCCAACAACGTTTGTCGCTTTCGCTTCCCTACACACACAACCTCCTCTCGCTCTCACACCAAAAATGTGAGAGAGACAAAATGAGAAAAAGAAATGGAAGAGCGAGCGAGCGAGGGAGAGACAAGAGAGTAAAAGAGAGAGCGCCGGAGCGAGAGCGCGCCGAGCAGTGCACATTTAAGGAGTCAAATCAAATCAGCGAGTGCGACACGAAAGCTCCAAAGATAACAAGTTTACCATTAAGTTAACGCGACACTGCAAACTGTATCATCATCATTACAAACACAACTCTGCATAGCTAGCATAGTGTTATCGATCACTCTTCCATTTCGATTAACAGCGATTCCACTGATCGGTTGATAGTTCGATCAGTCTCATATTGCTTATTGATTCTTTGCGAATAGATGCCTCAAGCTAATAGTATTAATGGATTCCTTTCGATTGCTTATCGCTATTAATACAAATTGAAGTATTTTTCAAGCTAACATATATTACAGGGCTGTACTTGTTTAGTCTGTTAACTTTGTTCAGCTACTTGTTGTTGTCTGTCCGTATAAGAAATGAAGAAGCAAATAGTCTTAGTCTATGCGTCGCATACTTTTCTACTTCTTCTGTTTTCTTTTTTTTTCTTTTTTTTTTTTTTTTGCTGCTGCTGCTGCTGTCGATGCTTACGTCGCCATCGACTGTTCCTCTTCATCCTCTGCTGCTGCTTCTTCTTCTTCTTCTACGGTGGCAAATATGACTTCAACCGGTTAAAAAAAAAAAAAAAAAAGAAAAAGAAAAAAGAAGCATTTACTTTGGCTTGGTCTGGTCTGCCTGACCGCCCGCCCTCCCGTCCGACCGCCTGCCTGCCACTGACTCTCTTTTTGTGTGTTTGTGTGTGTGTGTGTATCTATGTCTGTTTAGATACAGATACATTATGTAAAAATGGCGAGCATGCCAAGTGCTCTTATTGTTGCTGTTGTTGTTGTTGTGACTACAGATACGGCAACGCTGACGACAACGGTTGAACGTATATATACATATATATATATATATATATATTTGTATATATGTATATATAAGGCTTTTGGGGGTCTTCTGTATGCCTAGCTACAAATTGTTGTTGTTGTTGTTTTGCTTTTCATGACTACACTTTAACAATTCATTATACATACTTATCAAACATAGATACACATACATATACATATCTATATATATATATAAATATATATATGTACTTGTACAATATTTTTTTTATATCATCTCGGGTGCATTTGTACTCGCTCATCTCATGGCTCAGCAAGGGAAGTGTCCCAAAAAAACAAAAAAAAAAAGTAGTTGGGAAAAATATCAAGTAGGTTTGCCCTAGTTGAATTTGCACGACTCTCTGGTACCCTGTTGTAATCATATCTTAAGTATTTATTAACTCAACTTCTTATTTCATTTGCCAATCTAAACTGTTTACCAAAAGACATCGATTTAGACATGATTTTTAACACAAACGTTTAATAAAAAATATTTTTTATTATATTTTTTTTTTTTTGGCTTTTTTTTTTGCACAGTATATGAGAACTAACATATAAAATGAATGAGCACATATATATATATATATATATAGACACATATGTACATATCTAGAGTCGCCAGATACATTCTTCCTCTTCGCAATAGTCATAATTGAATAAGTATCACTTTTCTAAAATTGTCTGTTTACAATGCTAAAAGCACGCCATCTGTTTATTTATACTAGAAAAATGTGCACAGTTAGATAAGACTAGGGTACCTTATATATATATATATACTTTTTATTATTTTTCAAGTTTCCCGTTGAGAATTTAAGTAATCATTTTTTGCTATACTTAATTAAATGAATAAAAATGATTATTTCAAATCTTGAATTTCTGACCTCTTTTTTTATTTTTAACTTGAAGCTGTCTTCAACTGGGGTTGATTGAGTCATTGGTTAGCACTGTGAACTTTAGAGAGATGATCATGATCAGTGAATCAGCGATTTTACAGTGGTTTTTTTTTTCAACTTGAGAAAATCGTTTTGAATGTCGCTCTCAGATATTGCATTGAATTGATTTCATAATATTTATGCTATTACAACTTGTATATTAGAGATTGATATGTTGTCGGATTAAACTCAGTCAGTTCTCGAACTTTGTAAAAGCTTAGCGTTTGCCAAAATTTGAACGTATTCGAGTTTTGTCGACTATTTTGCTCGCAGTGTGGCAAATCCTGTGAAATTGGAAAACGTATATTGTTGTGCTGTTGGCGGCTTATTGTTATTGTCGCACATGTCAATTAATTGTTTATTGCTTGCAATTAGTTGTAAAATGACACCAAATTTGCTGCCACGCCCAGCTGAGAATAAATCACAAGTTGCAGTTGTGTTCCGCTTTCGCAACGACAATAAGAACCGTTATACAATTTTTGTTATTGCGCTGTTACTGTTCTATACTATGTCTGTGTGTGTGTGTGTGTGTGTGTGTGTGTGTGTGTGTGTGGTGTGTGTGTGTGCGCGTATGTATGTGTATATTCAATAGTCATATCTAGACAATGGCAATGCAATTGCCTATGTACTTATAATAGCAGCAAAATTCAGAAGCAAAGACACAAAAACCAAATGCAACTGCAAAAGCAAAAGTAAAAGCAAAGGCAAAGGCAACAACAGGAATCAGAACGCCAACATTAAACATACACCGGCAGCAGCGACAACAACAACAACAACGATTGTCTTTGCGCCCTATGTCCTCTCTCTCCTTCCTCTCACTCTCTCGCGCGCAACACACACACACACACACATACACACACTCTCTCACTCGCTTCCACGCTGTGTGCGTGTATGCAAGCATGTTTGCTGTTGATGGCGTCGCAGCCAGCAGCAGCTGCTGCCTCTGCCACTGCGCTGCTCGTGTCGACGTCGTCGTCGTCGCATCGTCATCGACATTTGCCAGGCGACATTTGTAGTCGGTTGCTCTCAGTCAAAATAACTAACACAATAATAACAACGCGCGATTTTTGTTTGCGGCAATTTAATTTCTATATACGTACAGTATTTTAAATAAATACATATGCAATATACATGTATGTATATATTTACATATATATACACATGTGCATGGATTCCCTTTGTTTTCCACATTGTCAATAACAATACATTTACAGTGCTCAAAACTTTTTTTTTTCGTTTAATTTTTTTTGTGTGTTTGCTCACAGAAGTGTCAAAAAGTTGAATATCAAAAACATAAGTCACATTCCAATTGGACTTATAAGGCATATACATAGAAACATTCTAGGTATATATGTGGGTACGTGTGTGTGCTTATGGCTGCTATAGCTCTAGAAAATATAACAGAGCCCATCAGCTGCAGCTGCTCAACGTCGCAGCCGTTGTCAGCGTCGCTGTCGTCGTCACAGCCGCCGTTGTCGTTGCCGTTGTCGTTGCCGTCGTCGCGCTTTGGTCGCTGATACAATTTTTTTACCTTGAGCCCATTTTAAGTCTCAACAAACCAAGCTTGAGAACACAACGCTATTCTGTACTCACTGAACACTTTAAAAAAAAAGAAGAAAGAAAATACACAAAAGTAACCAAAAAGAAAATACAACAACAACTTATTAAAAGTGCGTGCAAAACAAAAATTGCGAAAAATTTCAACGCCAACCAATTACAACAGAAATCGCGCGAGAGCGAGCGAGCCGAGCAGTGTGTGTAATAAAGCGAAAAACAAAAACAAAAAGAGAGGGAAGTGTGGTATTTATTGTTTATCTGAAAGTGCGAGCGTGTGCTTCATTATATTCTAAACAAGCGTATTAAAGAAAGAAAAGAAAAGAGAGAAAGAAAAGCAGAGAAATACGCAATTCAAATAATTTCGAGGTTTTTTTTTTCTGTGCTGTGCTGTTCGACGATTTGTTTACATTTGATTAAATTGTGTTGTATTTTTGTAAAGGAAAAGAAAGTTCTCTCGTCTTGCGTTTTCTAATACATACGCATGTACGCATACACAAATACAGACACCTTTGAATGTATGTGTAATATACATGTGCAATGCAAAATTGGCAATTGCAAGCGCAAAGCTATCAACAACATTACCAGCATCAGCAACCACTTCATCATCAGCAGCCGCAAAACCAACATCACCAGCAACAAGCATTCGCAATTGTCGCGCAACAGCAACATCAGCAGCAGCAGCAGCAACAACAACAACAACAACAGCAACAACAACAACAGCTGCAGCAGCAGCAGCAGCAGCAACAGCTGCAACACCAACAACAGCAACTGCAACAACAACTGCAGCAACAGCAGCAGCAGCAGCATCAACCGTTGCAATTGCAGCAGCAGCAATACTTGAACAGCAATAGCAACAGTTGCAACAACTGCAGCAACTATAGCATCTACAACAACAACAATTGCTACATCTATAACAACAACAACAACAACAATAGCAATCATCTACAGTATCATATCAACAACAGCAGCAACAACAACAATCTTGATGATGACATTTATTATTTGTTTTACAAAGATTTTTATGTAAGTTTTCCAAAATATACAAACCAAAAAAAAAAAAAAAAACCCAAAACAAAATACAACAGACCCCAATCATTATCTTTAGATCGATTAACACAAAATACATATGAACCACTGGAGAACCCAATGAAAATTAAATGTTTTCCAGCACATGATGAGAATATTAACAGTGGTTCAGATGTGATCATTTATTCATAGTTCGATTCATAGTAATATTAGGGAATTTTGAAGGGTGTCTGAACTTTATAAATACGCAGGTGTGAGGCAAACGTAACAAACAAACCCATAGACTCTCACTTATCATTTAAGCAAGACTTTCAATGTGGGCAAGAGCGAGAAGAAAAAGAAGGCAAGGGACAACAACAATAGCACGGCTACAAGTAGAGCAGCTGCTTCGGCTTGTTTTCTATTCCACACACACACACACACACAATCACAATAATACTGGCTAATGAGACCAATGAACTTTACCAATATGCAATTGATAGAATCAAGCAAAGATAAGTTTTAATTAACGAATATTTATTTTTATAAATGGGGTCTTATCGATCGAGAAGCCCAAATAGATTCCATAACATTGAATTGAGCTTGATTACTGCTCCTAAAATGTGCTCGCAAGATGAAGATATGAAGCTGTATTTTATTAAAATGAGATTGGTCTACTAATTCGAGTGTATATCTGGCCAATGCGACTAATATTTGATAATGCTTAATCGATTCCTTATCAAAATTATTAACCGTTGAATTTCGAGCATTCATTCAACTCATTTCTCGATTGACCCACCAAATATTGCGTTATCAACACACGAGTGTGTTCTGTGTGGTCCGTTATCACTAATTGTGATTATTTATCACACACCTTTGCACATACTTTGTATGCGGTTTCCATTGTGGCCCACTTATTATTTCTAAACTTTTTGCTTTCGAATGGTTAATGATAAGAAACGAATCGAAAAAACACTTGCAACACTCGCTGTTGCAGCTCGAATGTATTATTTGATTTGCAATGCTCAATCTGTAGTTGTACCCATAGATTTGCGTCTAGGAATATCAACAATTTGAGAGTCAAGGTTAAGCACTACTTTGATTAATTGGATTTTATTACCGTGTCGACAAGTTGTTGTATAGAAATCTTAACCGCAAATTGTCAAGTGTCTTTAGTAAGAGCTCTTCTAATATTTCAAAATTATATATATATATATATATTTTACTGTGATCTGATTGAGACAATCACATAGCATTTTCGTCCTGCTGGAACAGATACGGGCAACGAATCCAACTCCTTTCCAGCTAGTCACTTTCTCGGAACGTGTGTGCAGCAACTGTATCTCAGTTTTGTAGTGCTGCAGTTGATTTATATATAATTATATACATACATGTATAGATGTATAGATGTGTCTATGTACGCGTAAGATAATGATTAACAGATATACGTTGTGTACAGATGCAATGCAAGTTAAAGTCTGATTAGTTTGACTTTATACACACATATATATATATATATATAGATAAGTAATATCTTTGCGCACACATCTCTATCTACATATATATATATATATATAGATCTATATATCTAAACACAGATATGTCTACATACATATGTATGGCTATTTTTATGGCCCACGGAAAAATGCATTTCAATGTCAATGTCAATAATAAATACATGTCTCTCGCCTTTTATAGCGACGTCAACTCTCAGACAGATATCTCGCAATGCTTATGCATATCTGTCGATCTATATATATATATATGTATATATATATTTATATATCTGTATCTATATGTAAATATTAATATGCTTGCCAAAATTATGCGTCATTTTGCAGTTACAATCACTCGCATTGCATTACATATGTACATATCTATATATTTATATGTGTATGATTATTTATATACTTTATGAGTACTATTTGGGGGTTGGGAACTAACAACAGCACCCTATCGCCAGCTGTGTACCACTTGCTGTTCAACTGTGTGGATGATTCGCATACCAGAAATGAGATTTTTTCAGCAATTTGACACGGACTTTTCAGCACCTCAAGTCCATATCTAGATATAACATTTACAAGCAGACTATCAAAAAGTGATTTAAAAATTTCGATTCGATTTGAAACTCATTTGTGCTCGATCTTTTTTATGCGAGTTTGGATTGCTTGTAAAATGTTTTCAAATCATGAATGGAATTGAAATTTTATAGTTGAGCGAACAGTTTGCAAAAGTTGAGTTTTTTTGTTTTTTTTTTTTCACTTTTTCGCTTGTCGATTTAAAAAAGTGCTATTGACGATTTTGTTCGCTTGATTAGCTCAATGTCATTTCAATCAATGAATGTATATATATATATATATATATATATATCCCAAAATGTTGTTGCTATTTAGCTATGCGCAGGCATTTGTCGTTTTGGTCGATGTGCTTTCGAGATGCGCAGTTTAAGCCCAGAAACTAACCCCCGTTGACCGTCGCCAATCTCAGAGATCCCCCCCACTCGCCCTTCCCTCGGCGCTTCCAATACGCTGCTAAGATACTGAGATACTGTCTTGGTGTAGTTGGATTACAGCACTAATACACACGCAAAACGTTGCCCCAAAACGCACATATCTAACGCGTAATTAACATGTCGTCATTTGGTGCTACTCCTCTGTCTCCCAACCCGCAACTGGATTGTTTTCGAGTAGCGCCCCCGCTCCCCCATCCCCCGTCAAACCCTTAGCATATTTGGTTCATGCGTTTGCCACTGCCTTTCGGCAATCTAATTTCATTTATTTGCCCTTTTTTGGAGAAAGTATTTTTGGTTAAGTTTATTTTTTTTTTTTAATTTTTTTTTGTTTTTTTTTTTTGTGTTCTTTATTTTTGGGTTTACGTTTTGGGTTATATTGGGTTTTTCGAGGGTTGATGTCGTTGTCGCTGTTGCTGTTGCTGTTGCTGTCGTATTATACACCATCTACATTTCCATCTTTATTCTCGCATCTTCGCCTGCGTCATTGTCTTTTTGTTTTATCTGCAACCCCTCCTATTTGACGCCGCTATTTTGCCCTTTACTTCCTGCGCTTGTATATGCGTCTCAAAGAGAGAAAGAGAGACAGATAGAGAGACAGACAGAGAGAGAGAGAGAGTGTGTGTGTGCGAGAGAGGGAGGGAGGGAGAAAGAGATAGCTAACGAAATCCAAAAACGGAAAAACCGACACCAAAACATGAGACAGCCAGCCAGTCCGGTATATTCCAGTCTGTCAGTCTGGCAGTCAGTCAGTCAGCCAGTCAGCCAGTCAGTCAGTCAGTTTAGCAATATTTTGTTCATTCAATTATTTCTTCAATGCACGCTTATAAAAATATATGCACACACATACACACACTCGCACACACTCGCACACTCACATGCTTGGCATTTGAACAAGGTAATAGGCACACGCACAGATACCATTGAATAGATACAGATACATTTACAGATTCACAGCTAAACAGATACAGATACAGATACAGATACACAGATACGCAGATACAGATACGCAGCAACTATTCGCTAGAGTAACACATATCAAGCGTACTAGACACATATACACACACACACACACACACACTACATACAAATGTACTCACGTACATAGATACACATGTATCTAGATACACATGTATCTAGATACACATTTCCGTTTCGCTTCTGGTTCATAGCCCATTGCCAAATGACGTACGACAATTTGTACACAATAAGTACTTATCTATCGATACCCATTTGCCTAGATTCTCCCTTCTGGAATAACGAGTGAGGAGCCGAGTATTTGTTGCACTTGTGCTTTGTTACATAGCCCAGACCCAGTTGACAAAGAAACTATTTTTAATCGCGCCTCTCAGTTGGTCAGTCAGCAATATTCCAGAATAGACTACAACAAATTCGTCGGCCCCTTTGCCACAATTTACCACAATGGCTCAATGGGCGTCTACCACCTGAACAATCAACTTATTTGAGTACAGATAAAATGCGAAGAGTTCAACATATTTCCAATCGGAGCCGCCCATTCAAAATGAGAAAAACTGTGCAAAAGTCATGGGAAGGAAACAGCTGTGTACTCATAAGGCTTATATATTCCTGATCAGCATATTGATGCTGCCTATGTCCGTTTGACTGTATGAATAGCCGAACTCAGAGATTGCAAGAGCAAGGCGAGTTCCGATACAAATCGATTTTCGATATCAATAAAAGACACAATCGTAAATATATAGACTTACATATTCCTGATCAGCATATTGATGCTGCCTATGTCCGTTTGACTGTATGAATAGCCGAACTCAGAGATTGCAAGAGCAAGGCGAGTCCCGATACAAATCGATTTTCGATAACATTTGTTCTGTAAAATTGTATTTAGATGGAATAAGAAACGCAGATTAGGTTAACCTAAAAGTATTTTGATATACACTGTCTCAACTGGAGCATTCCAGCTTAATATTTTCAAATATATAATATTATAAATATTATATTCTATTCATTTTCTTAGCCCACTCAATCCCAATCAATTGCAATATTTTTCAGTATTATTTGTCTTATTTTTTGATACCCTCTTGTCTAAATTCCAGACAAACCAGATTCGTTGCGAATGTTCTCGTGTAGAATACACGTATTCCACAGTTAGAGAGTATCTCATAGTCTCACAGTCGTCTGCTTATGTTCGAGGATGTGCTATCCCCTACGCTAGGGGTTGTATCTGTTGCCCTAACGGTAAAGGGGCACTCGTTCCTGTCTGTTCCAGTAACATTTCGTGTGTGTCTGACCTCGTGCAAAGCTCAAACTTACATACATGGATGCACAAATATGTGCATGTATGTATGTATGTACATATATATATATATAAATGGGAGGTACAGCTGTAAACGTGTGTGCAGTTTGATTTTGTTGGTGTTTTTTCACAGGCACTCTTTTTACATGCCCACGTTCTTCTACGGTTGTTGTGCGAGCAGCTAACCAAGAGTTAAGTGTAGATAGACACAATGCAAGTACATGGCCCTGTTGTATATACACACACACACACACACTTACACACAGAGTATGCACACCAAAGCTATGACAACATTCTTTGTTATACGCTGAGCTCATTAAAAATGGGTAAAGTGTATGCTAGTTTTGAGCAACAGTATGTAACCGGTACAGTAGGCAGAATCTTGCGACCCCATGAAGTGTATATATATATATATATATTCTTGATCAGGACCAAAAGGCGACGCCATATATCCATGTCCGTCTGTGTGAACACGCGGATCTCACAGACTGTAAGAGGTAGTCACTTGAAATGTATAATATATAAGTATATATATAAGTTCTCGTGTTTATTTTATTTGATATCGATACATATCGATTTGCGATAGCAATAAAAGCACAATTTTAGAGACGGAGGCTTCTAAATTTATGAAATTGACTTGAATTTCATCAAGATCGCATAAGAAAAAAACAAGCTATAGTCAGGATTGAATTGAGCCATAATATATGTATGTGTATGTTCTATAATGCCCCGTTATATATAAAACATTACACAAATACATCCATATGCACCCATATGTGATTTCACATCAGGCTTGCCAGAAGAAATTAGATCATTTTGACTTTAGTATATAGAATATATTTAACAGCTGTGCTTAGGGTATACCGTAGTCGAGCTCACTCGACTATTGCATTCCTACTTGTTTTCAGTGCTCTTTGGCAAATGACTGTAGTAGCCCCTTGTTAAAAAAGAACACACACAAAGCATAAGGAGATGAATCCGAAGCAGAAGCAGTAGAAGGATGCCCCTTTCGAAACCCACTTACACACACACACACAAACACAAACAATATGCGACGCATCTGTGGCAGATAGTTAATATTAATAAAAAAAATAAAAAAAAATAAAAAGAATAAAAATATAAAAGAGGCATCGGTGACGAGTCTGCATGGTGCGTCTACGAGTTGAGAACGTATAACTGTATAACCGCACATCCCACACACCCTCACACACACACACACACACACACACACACACACACACACACACACACACCTACACCCATCACTAGCGAACCAACCAATTACCAACTCTCCCGCTCACTCACCCCACAGCACAGCACAGCACAGCACATCGTGGTGCAGTGGGGGGTTGTGCCGTGAAGGAGGAGACTGCGTCAGTTACTCTCCTTATATGCATGTATTGCGACGACTCTTGAATTGCGTATAATAATGGCAAATAGATAAGCCCTATATGCATCTATGAGTGCATATAAATATATATATGTGCATATATATATATATATATATATGTGTGTGTGTGTGTGCTTGCACCTATATAAGATACATTAGATACATTATAATACTACGCATTAGTCATGCGCTCTTCTTGGCTGGCATATGCCAATTTCCATAAATGCATTAAAGCATTTTTTGATTTTAATTCGATTCTATAATTACTATTACATGCACAAAATATAATGTAATAAAATAGTATAAAGTATAATCTATATGCAACACATTTAAAATTAAGCATGACATGTGCACTATACTCCAATTATACTAATTGAATTGACTTAAATTTTGTTTCGATTCGATCATTTTACTAAATGTTCATTTACGCATTAGCATTTTAACCGAGTTGCATTATTAATCAGTATATTGAAAAAGGATTTTAATTAAATGCCGTTACGTAAATCTCAGTTGACAAACACACACACACACACACACACACACACATAATTGAAATTATATCAGAATGCGTCTTTAAGTCAATTTTAAATGCATTTTCTCATCAGCAAATTTTGCAGCAAAAAAACATTAATAATTAATTAAATGCTCAGAAATAGCTAGCAAAAGTAAAATGCTTTAAGACTAACAACTAAAAATATTTGTATTTTTTTTTTTAAATTTCTTAAATTCAAATTTGTATTTATCAAAATTGTTCATGCATATGTTTTAAGTGAGTTATTTAACCTAATTTAATTTCGAATTTAGAAGTGCATAACTTTAGCTGGCAGACAACTTTTAGCGCCATCTCAATCAGAGTGCGGCAAATCATGCCACAGGTTAAACCATTTGATGTTAGAGCAGTTTTTAATTTCATTTCACTTCAGCTCTTGTGTTCTCTATCCTCCCCGAGAGAGAGACAGAGAGAGAGAGAGAGAGAGCAGGCGGGGGATTCTCATTCTCCACCTCTTGCTGCTTATTGGCTGCCATTGCTGCACATCTTTTGTGGATTAACACAAAGAGCAGAAGTGACCAGTGACCGCGATGGGCTGAGGTGGGGTTTGGAGAAAAAAAAGACTTGCACACGCTTCACCTTTTATGTTTAATTGCAGCATATTATTGCATATTGCACTCAATATATGTGTGTGGACATACATACATATGAACCCATAATATACACACATACATACATACATACATATATATATATATATATATATATATACAAAGACAGCTTCGGCAAAAACAGCTTCGCGACGTTCAGCTGCAGCTTCCGAGCTTTGCATTTTGCGACTTCGGCCTGCTCTGCGCTGCGCTCAGTCAGCGGACAAAGCTTCGAGTGGTTTCCAAGCTGACGCACATGCGTAAGCTGCGCTGCCGTCGACAGCTGCATTCGCCTTTCGCAGCAGCAGCAACAACAACAACAACAACAATAATCCCGCACACACTCGCAGGTACAGCAATGAGCAGCAGCTGCTGGCTGCCTGCCTTTGCTTTGCCTCTGTTTCCGTTTCTGTTTCAGCCGCTGCTTCTGCTTCTGATTCTGCCCTGCCTCTGCTGCTGTCTGGTCGTTCTTTGCAGCATACAAAAGCTTTTATGCTTCTAGGCAGTTTTGCTCTTAACTTTTAAGATGCAAAAAAAAATTAAGAAAAAATCCAGCTACTTCTAGGGGGAAAAAACAAAAGAATAAAGAGAGCGAGATATTGTCCACTTTGACAATATCATTGCTAGCTCTATTAACGGCACATTTCTTATATGTATATACTCAGTTCGTTGGATATCCGACTGAAATATAGCCTGTAGCCAGTCCCCAAAGCTCTTCTTCACTACAAAAAAAAACTTGTTTTTGTTACATAGATTTGCACAATTTAAAAGATACTCTTTGAATGTATATTGGAATTATTCACTTGAAAAATCCAAATTTTACTGTCTGTCCTGACAAAAGTTTGTCTCTTTTGTATTGTACAATTTCCGAAAATATTTGAAAAAACATTTATTATAATGTAATATTATTTATCAAATTATATTTAAAAAAAAAAGTCTTTTCTTATTCATATATTTTTTTAATATTTAAAATGTAGCAAATATACTGAATTGAAATGTCTTGAAAGAAAAAGCTTTCCTAAAGCATGATACTTATCGTGTAGCAGCATAGCTGCTGTTCAGGTATAAGTGTATGTAAGTAATATGTATATATTTGTACATATTTGTATACATATTTGTATATATACATATTACTTACCTTTGTGTTTTCTTCTTCTTCTGCTTAACTACTTATACCTTGCTGTCGCCTCATGGTTCGTCTCATCGGTATTTTGTTGCTGCTGCTGCTGCTTATTCAGTTTTTTTTTTTTTTTTTCTTTTTCGTTGGGCGCTGCTTTCCTTAAGGAATTTTTTGTAGTTGAGCCTGTACAGTTGAGCTAAGTCCAAGTATATTATGTTATTATGTAAATAAGCACCTATATATATATATATATATATATATATACAGAGTACAACCACAATCGCAATTCCTTTGCTTACATTTTGTACGTATGCCGCTTTTGACACCTTCTGTAGAAGTTATTACACTTTTCCAACACATTTTGGAACGCATTGAAAACATCTTGTCGAAATCTATATGATATAAGTACATCTGTGTAACAGCGAATGGAACAATATTAATGATAGACTGCAATCTGCGAGCTTCGATGCACTTCTTCAAAGCATATTCCCCAACGAAATCGATATATTTGTTATATATTCAATTTTTAAAATTTTTCATTTTTGCTTTTCTTGCTGTATACATTTTGTCCACCACGAACAGTTGCATAAAGGTACCAGGTTCCCAGAGGCCGAGAATTGTGGCGCTCTCACAGTTTTTTTTTCGCGTCCATGCATCCGCCAACAAATTGAGCATTGTTGCCATGCTGGCTGCTCTCGCATTTTTGTGTCTAACAGAAACGAACGACTACTTAAAAAAATCAATAAATTCGGAACGTCTGAGCCAATAACCTTTTTTTTTTCATTTTTTTTTTCTGCGTTTTCGCTTCGTTTTAATTTGAAGAGGCGAGAGATGCATAACGAAAAATAGCCAAAAACGACACAAAACAAAATGAGACAGTGGTTGATGTTGCTGATGCTGTGTGTGCTGCGGGGGCGGCTGTTGCAGGAACAGGAATGGGTTCTTTCAGTTTATTGTTCTTGTTGCTGTTGTCGCTGTCGTCATGCCTACGAACTCGCTTTTGCTTCTGCTTCTGCTTCTCATACTCCAGCAGCTCATTTATTTGTTGCTCTGCATTTTTCTGTGTCTTTGTTGTACAGTTTTTTTTTGTTTTTTTTTTTTGTCCACCTTTTCGCCTTTTGTTTTAAATATTGTTGTTGTTGTCCTTGTTGTTGTTGTAAATGTGGTACACGATTCTTATTCGCCATCATTGCTGAAGTCTCGCAAGATGCTCGTGCGTAATGACCAGACAACACCCCAATTTGGCTCAGTGTGCTCTCTCTCTCTCTCTATCTGTCTCTCTCTCTCTTCCTCGTTCACCCACAAGCTGGCATTTATCTTATGTATGCATGTGCAGCAACAAGCTTTGACCCTCGTAGCCAGAGTCTGTCAGTGAAACTAGCGATCGCATTTGGCTGCTTTTAATCCCTACTCTTATTAATCAAATTTTTCTTAATTTGCTGCACTTTTCAATTAATGTGAATTCGATGCATCTTTTTTAATGACGAGCATAAATATTTTGCATTACACTCATGACTTTGAAGTAATTAAAATAGTACAAAAGCAACAAAAAAGTGTATACAACAGTCACATCAAATCCCTTACAACTTGCTGAAGATATATTTTCTTCCACATGCTCAGCTAACTGCAATTTGCATTTGCAACGGCGAAGCAGTGTAATTGAAAACCAATTAAAATTGTATTTTGCACTGGTCATCTCCTACTTCGCTCTGCTCTCCCCTGCTCTGCTCTCCCCTGCTCTGCTCTGCTCTGCTTATATTTTTTAATGAGAGTGAATTAATTTAGCATAGCTATCATTTAGTTGCACTTGCCTCAACTTGGTTGGTTAATTGCTGGCGTTAATCAGTTATCAGTTTGTGGGTTGCTTCGTCTAATTACAACTATTTATTAACTTAAAGTTGCCTTTAGCTGCTTTGCGCAATTTCAAATCTTAACAAAAACATTCGTTTTTATTTATTTATTTACTAAACTTATTCAACTTGCTTACACTTAAAGAAATATTACGCATAGAGCAGCTGAAAATCATCGAATAATTTGTGTGTATTTTTCGGACAATAATACACGTTCTGCTTTGCGGATCGACACGAGCAGTACTAATCGACCTCGCAGTACCAACCAATGCCTCACACCACACCACACCACACCACACCACAGCACATAACACAACCCCTCCGCCAGCCGCCCTCACCCTTCTCATCACAGTGCCCTCGAATTTACCCGCAATCCCTAACTCGTTGTAGTTGTTGTATGCATATAGTAAATGTATTTATTTAGCGCTTATCAGTTTACTTTGCTCAATGTGTTCATAGCGGTTTCTATTTATAAGGCAACCAACAACGACAGATACTCGCTATACATACACTTATATACATATATATATATATAGTTATATATATACAAGTATATATGTATAGTAAAATTCGTTTAGTTCCCATATTGTTGTCAGCAAAGAGAACTGTGAACTGTGTACAAATAAGGCAAAAAAAAAATAATACAAAAAAAAAAAAAAAAAGAAAAAAAAAAACTACACTTTAATTTTAATTGGCTTTAAAGCTATAACTAAAGGTATATCGACTTGTTTCACAGCTGTTATTGTCGTTTGCTGAATTAAAAATTACTCATACGCCACGTTTTGCAATTGCAATTGCAATTGTGACCCAATTGAAAAACATTTGTTTGCATTTATGTTTTGCATATTGTTAATTATTGCATGGACTCAACAAAAAGATACAAATATGCGCATTGTTATTGCCTCCACCCCGTGCGTGTGTGTGTGCGGGTGTGTGTGTATGTATGTGTGTGTGCGGGTGTGTGTGTGTGTGTGTGTGTGTGTGCGGGTGTGTGTGTGTCTGTATCTCTAAAATATTTTTGCGCTTATTGTTTTGTATCTCGATCTTTCCCGATTCGATTGCGAATAAACTGCAGCAGCAGCAGCAGCAGCAGCAGCAGCAGCAGCAACCAGCGCGCTTTGACAAGTGCAGAACTGGTTTTCATTTTATATTTCTTTATTGATTTTTTTTTTTTTGCTCCTCTCTTATTTTGTTTTTTATTTATTATCATTTACTTCTTGCATTTTTTGTGTATTGTGTTGCAATCGGCAAACAAAGAGCGAGCGCTGATAGCTAAAGACCGAATCAAAAGAGTTGCAAAACGTGCCACAACCAAATACCTTTTGCCATCGATAGAGTTCTGTTGAAAGCGCATTAATATTTAAAATAGTTGTTGTTTTTAGGTTGCGTACATTTGTGCACCAAGTTGGTGTCATAAATAATGTTTTGAGCAAATTTTTGTCATTTTGCAAACAGTTAGCGACACAATTATTGCAACATTTTGCATTTGCGACCGCAAATTGTGCATCGATGTAGCGACAGATACAATTGTATTGTCTGCATTAGCTGTGCGAGTGTGTGAGTGTGTGTGAGTGTGCGTGAGTTTGTGTGAGTGTGTGTGTGTGCTTGTGTGTGTGGACGAACCCAAGAACAGTTTTAGATGAGAACACTATCTGTGACATTTTTGTTTACAATTTCAATTGCATGCCACCCACACGCTTGTATATGCACCATATATATGTATATATATGTATATATAGGCCTATATCTGTAAACCATGCACTCTCTTTAGCTTATTTCCCACTCGCACTCTCTTCTTTGCTCGCTGAGCTTAATCCAACATTTGCAATCCAAGTCGAAGCTTTTTGATTTTAATTGTCTTTTGTTTTCTTCTTTTTATTGTTTTTGTTGTTGTTTTCTTTCGCACATTTTGCACTTGAACGACTTTCAATTGAATATTGTATTTATGCAAACTGTGAGGCGCATTAATGCACACACAGATATATGCACTTATTTATATACACGTACATAAATACATATGTATCTATCTATCTATGTATGCATGCATGTATATATGTATGTTGTTTTTTTTTTGTTTTTTTTTATTTGCCTGCACTTTATATATATATATATATATATATATATATATCGTCGTTGCCATCAACAAAGCAATTTACATAGCCACAAAAACACTTGCACATAAGCTCAAAGTTTGCACTCTTTATTGAGATGTTGTTGTTGTTGTTGTTGTTGTTGCCACTGTGCAATTTGTCATGCCATGCAATCAATGCCCAACGCAAATGTGCAGTGCGCAAATTTACTTGCAAAATAGAAAGCAAATCACAAAAAAAAAAAAAAAAAACTGTCTCATGCCACACAGGAAACTCATTCAACATAATGTCTTCTAAGTTATCAATCAGCTAAAATTTAAGATTTTTAGACAACATATTAAAGAATGCTTAATTAAAAAAATTTAATTATAAAAATTTAAATTAAAAAATAAAAACCAAATTAATATTTAAGAATATTTCTAAAAAAAAGCCAACTCTTTTCTAGCACATTAAAATCCCATAATTGTCCATTTAATGCAAACTTCTTTCTAATGCAAATTTTTCATATTCTATTTCTCTTTTCCAGGTAAGTGTCGTTGGGTGCCAGAACACAGAAAACACATTGAATGAATGTTGTGCATCTTAACCAGCTGCAACTCGCTAAGTATTGCAAACTATATATTTAAATCAATATGGGTTGCTAAGGCCTGACATGCAATTTACTGGGAAACTTTTCAGCTGCTCCAAATTAGTCATTTATTATTTTATTTATGCGAACCTGAAATTCATCAGTAAATACATGAGAACAAAAATAAATAAATTAACTTTTGTTTATGAACAGTTCGATCTGAAGTGTTTCGAACTATTCAATTTTTTTTGGAGAAGCGAACTTTCGGAAATTTGTCATACAATTTGTATACACAATTCATGTGAACTTTGATTGAGTGCATGGGTGGGGGGGCTGCTGTGTAAACAGTTAACCTTCAATGGAGCTAGGTCAATTCCATTTACAGCTGGAACTGCTGCTGCTGCTGCTGGTGCTGCTGCCGCCGCCCAAAGAGAAAAATGCCAATCGGCAACCAAACAAAATGCTGCTCACACATTGTAGAGCAAATAGAGTTTTAATTTCGAAATACTTGCGCAAAATCGACAACGATGACGACGATAAAATAAACAGAGTCTCAACACAAGACCACTTTTACAATATGTACAAGCAGCCATATATATATATATATGCAGAGTATATAGTACTATGTATATATATAAATGTGTGTATTTTTGCGTGTGTATATATGTATGCATTTAAGACGCGACAGTTGTTGCTAGGTGCTTGACTCAATGGGGCTCTATGAGCGCTACTTGTGTATGCGATTAAATGGAAGTTTGCTTCATTTCAATACTCCTGCTCTGAGTGGGTCTTATAAGCGGCAACAGCATCTTAATCTCAACCATGACAAAAAGCTACAGTATTGTTTTTATAATGTAAACACAGGGTATCGTCTTGTCGAGCATTTGCAGC
>JAWNLC010000235.1:6355000-6382500 GCA_035041535.1 Drosophila cognata
TTTCGAGTAATCTACAAAAGGTGGCCAACAAAGTGCAGGGTATGGCTTAGTCGACCAATATAACAGTATGACAGTTGCATAGGGAACATTTAAAAGCGAACTAGTATGCAACACCAGAGTATTTAATAAGCACAACGTTTAAGAAGAGCGCACAACAAACAATTGAAAAATGACGAAACACAGAGTAGAGCGAAAGATAGACACATGTATATTGAGAGCACATTGAGAAAAACACACACACACACACACACACACACACACACACACACATGAAATATGTACGCTCTCTGTAGCTGTAAGTCACGTACAGGTTTAGGCGTGGGGTAGGAGTGCGCTGTGCGGTGGAGGGGTTGCACGGACAGCTAGCTTGCAACACAGCCAGTCACAGAGGCAGAAGAGGGGCACCGCCTAAGCCTTCTGCTAGTCACATAAATTAGCACTAAACAGCTCTTATGCTCTCGCTTACATAACACCCAAATTCCCGCCCACCCCTCTTCGCCAGCGACAAACCCTCGCCGCGCCGCGCCTCGCCTCGCCTCGCCACCTTTCTACCCAACGCGTTCCCTTCCAATGCCCCGCTTGAACTTGCCATTTCCAATGGTGGTGGGCGTTGAGCCATTGATTCTTGTTGTTGTTGTTGTTGTTGTTGTTGCTGTTGTTGTTCTTGTTGCTGTTGTTGTAACTGGGGCTGCGTCTGAGGTTACGCCTCAAACTTCTTTAATCGCGTGACATGCCATGAAATAATTTCATAATTCCAGGCCACAACACACACACACACACACTTGCATACATACACGTATTTGTATATATACAAATTTTTATAGATACACAAGCCAAATGGAGTTCGGGGCCAACTTCCAATGTGCACCCCCCTTGCTTCCCTTTGCCCCCTTTGCGCCGCATCACTTTTTTGTACTTGACTTTTTTTTCGTTTATTTTTTTGGCCCCGCACTCGTAACTCTTTCCACGCACATTTTACTTATTTTTTTTTTTGCATCTTGCTTCTTCTTTATACTTTTCAATTTCATGTTGCTTTACAAATATATATGTGTATGTGTGTGTGTGTGTGTGTGTGTGTAAGTTTGCTCACTTTAGGCTGTGTTTAGAGCAACAACAACAGCAAACAGCCAAATGTGTGCGGGGGGTGGGTAGGGGACAGGAGATGGGCAGCAGCAAAAAGACCCAGAGACGACCAAACGACCGACAAGCAGCGACGACGACGACGACGACAGCAACCAGCAGCAACCAGCAACAACAACAATAACATTGACGTCCTTCCGTTTTGTCCATTCCGTCACTGGCAGCCCGCAGCCTGCACCCCCTGCCCCTGCCCCTCCCCCGTCCACAGCCCTGTTTGGCTTTTAGTGTAGTAGTCCTGTCGTCCTATCCTCCTATCATCCTGTCGTGCTTCCGTCGGCGACGCCTGCGTGTGTTCGCCCTTCACCCTTCCCCCCTCGCCATGCGCCCTTCGTTCATTTTTTTCCCGTTTTGCTTTGCATTTACTGTGTGTGTGTGTGTGTGTGTGTGTGTTTTTTTCGCTTCCTCTTATTCTTTTCTTCGTTGTTTTCCCTTTTGCTTGTTTTGTTGTTGTTTTTGTTTTTGTTTTTTTTGCACCGTTACCTTTTAAGCACTTATTACACGCTTTGTTTTACTCTTGGCTGCTTTCGGCTTTTGCACAACTTTAAATAATTTAGCGCCGCCCCACACGACACGTCTCCCCTCTCCTACCCCACCCTAAATCAGCCCCCCCACCCTACTCCCGTTCAACAAGCCCCTGACATACCCCTCTCTCTGGTTCGGTTGCCACTTGTGGTGTGGTGAATATTAAATGGTCTCGGTTTCTGGTCTCACTGTGTGTGCTTGTGTGTGTTGAACACGAGAGGGAGCCAGAAACACAACACCCCCGTCCATCCAAAAACAAACCCACCCCACCCACGCCCACACACAACACGCTCCAGCAGCCCAAGTTGGGTTTTGTAGCTCAGCTCTCGACGCATTTCGCTGGGCAACACCATTTTTGTAGCATATTTTTCAGCGCCCAGTAACTTTCTACTTGTGCTTCGTCTCCTTCGGTGTGTGTGAGTGTGTACGTGTGTGTGTGTGTGTGTGTATGTCTGTTTATGTGTTTGCTGCTTTCCGGTTAAGTCAAAATGAAAATGTTTCGCAACTCAATTCATAAGTCTGACAAATGAGTCAAAATTTGTATGCTTTTAGAGAGAGAGAGGCGGTTGGCATTGAGTAGCGCACAAATGGAAAAGTTTTCGCTGTTTATAATTATTTTGAAGTTGTACCCATTTTATGATAATTATTCATTTTATAATATATCCATATATATATAGTTTGTACTCTAATCGTTATATTTATTCTAATATTTATTTATTTTGATTTTAATTTCATGCATTTCTCAACTTTAAATTAAAGCAAATCTTAAATAAATTTAGAAAACATTCGTTTTTTTGTTGAGTACTTAAATATTGGCCTTTTACGCATTTCATTTGGGTTTTTGGTCTAGCAAACATTTTTTGTGTTTCAATTCCAAGTATCGATTTCAAACGTTTCGTGTGCTGCACACGCTTGCCGCCAGATGGCGCCTGCGTGTACCAGTATGTCGCTGATTTCTATAAGTTGATGATTTTAGCTGGCCGCATTCATGTGCGTCTGTGTGTGTGTGTATATGTATATATGTGTGTGTGTATGTATGTATGCATGTATTGTGTATGTATGTATGCATGTATTGTGTATGTATGTATTCTATATATGTATGTATTGTGTATGTATGTATGCCTTCCAAGAAAAGACCCGTAACAATCGGGCCTGCGACAGCTGCCAGCTAAAACTTACTCACTCACCCACACCCACCCACACACACCCACACACACCCACACACACACACCCACACACACACACACACCTATGTAAACGCAGACAGTCCTATTTACAAGCCGGTGAGGCAAACACTTGCATTTTGTGGCTGAACTTTAATGAGTGTCACAACAACAAAAAAGCAGGGGAATAAATGAAAAATTGTTTACATTAAATTGGTCGCCTCACAGATACCCTACATCCAAATGCATACTAGTTGCTTGTGGAGTGATTATTTCTCAGAATCCAAAATATAATTGCAGTTCTTAAATACCTTTAAGGTTAACTAAAAGCTAACTTGAAAAATTTGTTCTCAATAATTTTTTGTATTTGCAAATTTGTTAAATAATAAAAATGAACCTAAATTTTTTTCATAGTTTTTTTTGTGAAACACATAAGCTGGATCTGCTGGGTCAATATACCCGATGTCTCAGTTGCACTAGGGTGGGCAGCATAATGTTAAGGGTATTATAAACAGCGTTCACATAATTATTTTCACTTACATATGTATGCTGCATACTCAACACTGTTTCTTCTTCTTCTACATCCCGTACGCTACCCCTACACATCCCTCGCTATCTCTCTGTCTCTCTCTCTCTCTCTCTCTCGCTCTCTCTCTCTCTCTCGCTCTCTGTTGCTAGCTGCCTCTTTCTCTGCTGCTGCAGGTGAGGTTGCAAAGTGTGTTTGTGTGTGTGTGTGTGTGTGTGTGTGTGTGTGTGTGTATGCGTGTGTGTGTGTGTTGTTGTGTGTGCGTATGAAAATCCCCACTTTTTTTTCTGTATGCCAGTGCTCTGAATGTATCTTACGGATGTGCAACTCAAAATCATATGGCCCAATCCAATACCCTATTCCTCTCTATTCTCCCTACCAACCAACTCCCCCCTCCCCCTGCCCACGCCACACACACATACACACACACACACACACACAACTTCAGCGCTAGCCACTCCCCATTTTGGGCCATGCACAATGCATTTGTTGCCATGGCTAGAAAGTGCATAAGGAAAATTCAGAATTTTGTGCACAGTTTTTCAGCTGTTTCCCCTTGTTGCCGCAAATAAAATCGATTGTCTCGGTGCTCGCTGGCGTTTTTTTTTTTTCGTGCGGCAGGGAGAGAGGGGACCGTTGGCGCTGTGGCACGAAGGGGGAGAGGAATAATTTTTTTTTTTTTTTTTGCAGTCGTAGCTGCTTGAATTTGTAGGAATTACTTTGCTCGCTTGTTGTTGCTGTTGCTTTTGCTTTGCATTTTCGGCAGCTGGAAAAGTTGTAACACTCACACACACCCACACACACACACACACACATACACACACTCAACGCTTACATACATACGCAACTGGAAAATGTCAAGTTTTGCGTGTTTTTGGCCAACGCCGCCATTTTGTCTCCATGTGCTGCTGCTGCTGCTGCGGTCCGTTGTTAACCAATAAGTTTCTGACTGCCGCCAAAGAGCGCGAGTTACGCACACTCACACACACACACACACACACACACATAGATATATATATATATATATATGTACAACATATACAGCAGCACATACATACATACATACACACATATACAACATCCATTGGCTTTCCAGGCGGTTGCGTCTCCGCCATTTTGAAATTGATACACAGCCAGGCAGAGGCAGCTTTTGGCCAAGTTTGTTCGCTTTCTGTTTGTGGCAGGTGCTGCGTTGTTGCTGCTGGCCTGCCCCTCTGCATTTTCCATATGCAATTCGACTACGACGGGTCAGACACACACACACACAGAAGCATACAGTATACACGAGCCTGCTCTCTGTGTGTTTAGCTAGGCTCATGTTGAACTAACACCCACACACACATACAGACACGCACACACACGCACACACACGCACACGCACACCCATATTCACGCATTGCCGGCCTTTCCATATTTCCAGTTGAAATATTGTGTTTGCCTTGTTGTTTAGTTTAGTTTTGCACTTGCTGCTGCCAGTTTGCAGTTGTTCTTGTTGTTGTTGTTGTTGCTAGTTGCTAGTTGCCCCCAATGCCCGAAATGCGCGTGCGAGCGAGTGAGCCAACCATTTTGTGTCGAAGCCAAAGCCTGTGCCCCACAAGTACAACTCAGTACACAAACCACCCAACTTGCCAGCCAGCCAGCCAGCCAACCATCCAACCACTCAACCACCCACTAAGTGGTATCCACCTATGCCTTTCGAATAGGAGCAGCTGGATGGCAGCTGCCTCTTTATCAACCCCTGCTAATCTGGCAAGTGGCTGCGTTCTCCTCAATGCGTTGCTATCAGCAACCGCAGCACCACCAACACCAGCACACACAACCAACACCAACACGCACAACCAACACATACTGATCCCTCAGTTGACCAGCAGCTGATGACAGAGTCGAGAGTAGCAATTTGTGTGGGAAATTGTGTGAATATTTCAGTTATAAATGGCATTCAAGCAATAAACTCACACAATAACCTGCACATCCTGAACATCCTGTTCCTGAATCATGTAGCATGCAACAACCAACTGACAGACACAAGTGACAGATTGATTGGAAAACTGATTAAGTTTTGAGCTAGCTTTGAAATATTGTTGATAACTTGCCACCTTTAAAACAAATCCGTCATATGCTCTCGCACATAATGCCAAACCGCAAAATTCCAATTGTAGTTGATTGATAACACCTGCTATGTGGTTTAGGAATCCAATCTCTTAAGAAGGCTCTAGTCGAGACAGCTCGACGTGGAGATACCCTGAAACCAGCTTATGCTGTTAACAAAATCTGTGTTTCTTTTCCGATTTTAATGAAATTTATACAGTTCATCAAAAAGACTACACTAGAACGACAACTCCTGGTCCGACTTCAATGACCACTCACTGGACATGGTGCTCAAAGCTACCTACCCAAATATGTATGAGATCTGAAGAGATCACGCCAATGAAACACGTTCTCAGCAAAGATAACTTAAAATGGGCAATAAATAGCTTTAAGCCGCTTATATATGTCCAGCCCAGCTACGAAAAGCGGGCGAAACAGCCATAATATGGTTCTTAAGACTTGCCAAATCCCTCCTGCTTGGCTTCAGTCAAATGTTACTTTTATTCGTAAAGCCATCACACACCAGCGCACAGGATTTTAGACCTATCAGTCTTAGACTTATATGCCTATATTTATGATGATGTTGAGGAAAGTACACCCAAACTCTATGTGACCTAATGACAAGTAAATTGAAAATACTGGCATCCTGGGCAAGTAATTGCGGGTTAAGCGTTAACCCCGTCAAAACGGAACTAGTTCTCTTCTCAAGGAAGTATAAAGTTCCCACTCTAGTCCCTCCCAGACTAGGCAACACCAACTTTCCTTCAGTAACAGTGCAAACTTCCTTGGGATGATACTGGATAGCAAATTAGACTGGAATCTCAATACTCAGATGCGGATGAAGAAAGCAACAGTTACTTTATATTTTTGCAGGAAATCCATTGAACTTAATTGGGATATGTCCCCTAATATTATCCGATGGATGTACCAATCAATTATCAGACCCATCCTCTTGTGGCCTTGTCTAAAAAGGCAACCACTCAGAAACAACTCACCTAGGTTCAGCGATTGCCTGAGCTATGCATCTCAGGAGCTCTCCGCACCACACCAAATGAGACACTAGACGCCATCTTAGACATTCCATGTCTGCAATCAGACTGAGGGAATCCACAGTGTGGGTTACTCAAAGCATCGGTCACGCCTCTATTCTAGTGGGAAACCCAACGATTCCCACAAAGACGGACTGTGTGCCAGTAGCACAACTCAATATACCCCTTAATACACACTTCCCATTAAGGGAAGAATGGTCTCACGGAACGCCGGAATATAGAAGACAACTGCATAGCTGATGGGTTAGCTAGGAAAGGCACTCTACTACCACTCCTCTCGGACATGGAGGGTATATGAATGCCTGTAGCAACTTGTAAGCTTCAAATCAGAGAAAAGAATAGACGCAGGTCGAATAATAAATGGCTAAATGCCAACTGTGGTCGAATAGCACTCCAAACCTGGCCCATTGCAAATAGGAAGCGCAGTGAGGATAATTCGTGGGTTTCCACACAATGATTTCTGCAGAAGGTGCAAGGATGTAGAAGCAATGGAGACTCCTGAACACTTCTTCTGCTTCTGCCCAGCACTGGCGAGAAAAAGATGCGCCACGCTAGGAAGTCACTTCCTATCCAGTCTAACACAGTCAGAGAATATAGGATCAGCCAGAAGTGCGACTTTCTTAAATGCCACTGGCTGGTTTACCACCTGATCCAGCTCACATACGAGTGCAAGAGAAATGAAGAGAGATCTTACGGTATCACAACGGGCCAACACTGGCCTAAACCTATCCTAACCTAACCTAATGTTGATCAGATTAAATTATTATTAAAATATTATTAAATTATTATAAATTATTTGTCCTTCAGGCTTACATTCATTTTTGTTGTTTTTAATCCAAACAAAATCAACGGAGCAATAGTTCTTGTAGCTTATCTCTAAACTATCCAAATTCCCAAATGTGTAAGAGATCTAGAGAATTTGAATTATAACTGTTAATGGAAATGATGATGATCAAAGTCGATCAAAGTGTTGGCAAAGCGCGATTCGAGTTCGAAATTAAAAACAGAAGAAAGAGGAGAGAACAGAGTAGAGAAGAGAAAATGAGAGAAGTGAAGAAAAGAAAAAGATCGTAAACAAATCAAACGAAGCTAACTGAAAAGTAGACCTCGAAAAAAGCAGCAGCAGAAGCAGCAGCAGCAGAAGCAGCGCAGCAGCAGAAGCAACAGCAGCAGCAGAGGCGAAAATGAAAACGAAAACGTAAATCAAAAGCAACAGAAACGAATCAAAAATCATGATGATTACGACGATGATGATGATGATGCTAATGATGTTGATGAAAAATACGAAGAAGAATTGAAAGAGAAGCAGACAACAACAGTAACTGCAACAAGAACAACAAAAACAACAACATTCCATTGAAATTACGTATGTGACTTTTAGTCCGTATGTATATATATATATATATATATACATATACATATACATATACAGTGAGAGACAGCTCAAATAGACCAGTGTCAAAGAAAAAAAGTAATTGCCTGCCATATGTGTTTGGGATTCAGCTCAGTATTGGATTCAAGCCACACATAATTCCGTCCGTCAGAGCCAAAAATGTTGAATTTGGACTCATCTTCACATATGACTGTGTTCCAGAACTCTAGATCCTTGTCCAAGTGGGTTTTGGCGACCGTCATGTTTGCGCAGGACCATGCGCGCAGTTTCCACACAGCACTTTTTCCCCATTTCATCCTGCACCTGTTGAGTCATTTTTGAGGTCGATAGCTTGGGACTTGCCCTTATTTTCCTGATGATCCTCCGCTCCTCCTCTTCGCTGAAAATCGGGTTTGGTGCCTTTCTGCCCTTGCCCTCAATCCGTTTTTGTGGTGTTCCAGAATGAGTTTCCGTTGTTCAATGGTAGTCCGTTTGTCCATAGTCCTTGTGGGCTTATTGCACCCGGGATGCAGGATACGGGATCGTATAACTAAACTGAACACGAAGGATTGATCTATTTATACCGAAAATACTCAACTTTAGGTAAAAAAATCCGGGTTCTATGGCTCCCAGGTGTCCATAATGTAGCTGGTCCAAATAAGATGTCACCGAAAAATAGGGTACTTTTTTACATAATCCTACCCAGCAGGTGGGGAAACCCAAGTTTATTAGGGTCATTCATTCATATTGGTGGTTAATACATGTACCTACCATCGGTATTTTGAATTTTTGAAAAATTATGAATAATTAGTTAATGGCAGGCAATTACTTTTTTTCCTTGACACTGGTCTATTTGAGCTGTCTCTCACTGTATATGTATATATATATATATATGTATCTATGCATGGCGTATGTTTCAAAATCAGCAAAAGCAGCAGCAACATAAAGACAATTTGTGTTTTGATCCGATTTTGTTTTGTACATTTTCAATATCACTTTTTTCAATTACTGAATTACAAATATTTATTGCGTATACATATAAAAAAAATGCATTTAAATGTATTTAAATATTGACATTAATTCTTTTATTGTTTTATTATTTTTAAATTCGCGCGTGGCAATATTATTTTGTTTTATGTTTTTATTTGTTTTGTGTTCTTTTTTTTTTTGTTCAAAACTTGAAATTCCGTTGATTTTTTCTTTCTTGTATTTATTTATTTATTTTTTTTGCTGTCTACAGATTTTAACAGTTTATTAATTTATTGAGCATAAAAATGGTTTGTTAATTGCCTCAACAAATACGAAGCCATTTGTCTTTATTTGTTTGCTTTTTTACTTCAACTTTGTTTTCGTCATTTCGTTTTCCATATCTTTTATTTTCCTTTTTATTATATTTTTTGCACTTTGCTTTCGCGTTTTATTTGCTTTGTGGATATTATTTCCGCTTGAGAGGCGTCAAAAGGCATGCAAAATGTGATTAATACAAATTATAGAAACGGGGTTATAGGTTGGACTTCATGAGTCAATATATATATAACTTCAAATTATATATATATATATATATATATATATAAAATGTACATTTGTATTGACTGTGATCGGAAATTCTAATGAAATTCCTGAAATAAATACATGGGGATAACAAAAGTTAAAGTCAGACCTAATAAATATGTGCCACAACTTGACTTGATTTATATTGATATCTATTATATGAATAGTCGATCTCGATCTCGATCAATATCAAATATCTTTTCTATATCTCCAATCAATTTTGCTTTAAATTTTAAATGCGAACTGAGCAGAAAAAATCGATACGATTTTTGAAAATTATTAAAAGTTGTATCTGTCGATTGTAAACTATATAGGTCTGTATATAGGTATATATATCAAAATTCTGCATAGTCAAGTTCAAGCATAATTCTCAACTATTTTCATATCACAACACAAACAGAGTATGGTGCAGTCGATCAGGTCTGTGACTTTTGTTTCGCTATGCTTTGGTTGGGATGACGGGGCAACGTTCTATTGAAATTGTGGGTTGTATAAATATATATGTTCTTATGCCTGTGTGTGTGTGTGTGTGTGTGTTTGTTTGTTTGTGTGTGAGTGTGTGTGGGAACATGCTTAGACTATAGCCCGATTACATTTGCAAGCGCCAACTGAAAATGAAAAGCAAAATCAATAACAACAAATGGGCTTTTTTTCTGCTATGCAAACAAATCAGCGGGCTTTAATTCTAAATATTGTCATAATGCTCACCTATATATAGTATATGGCTTGCGTGCACATACACACATATGTATATGTCTGTATGCATGTGTGTGTATCCTATTTAACTAATAAAAACTGAACGCGAGCTAACTAAAGCGAAATAATCAAAGGTCACCTTCCAATTGGAGTTGGCAATGCTGATGAAATTGTTTGCGATATATGTATATAATATTTGTATATATAACTAGAAATTTCCATAGAAACAATGCAATTCAAATGAAGCAATATTATTGAAGGTTCTTTTGCAACACTGGCAACTAGACAAAACTGAAATTGTTACATACATATATTCACGTTCCAGACAAAGTAATAGTAATTGGGTACTTAAGATTAAACTAAATGACAGAGAACGTACACCCCATTGTAAAGCATATTCAGAATACTCAGTATAATTCTCAAAGATTTTCAGAGCACATTTGTCACCGACTTCGAGCGACTTTTAATTAGCGCAGTAAATTGTAATTGTATTCAAGCTCTCTCGTATAATACAATCACGATGAAAGCACATACATGTATGTATGTATTTATATATGTATGTATGTGTATGTATGTGTGTTGTGTGTGTAATTTACATGACAAATTCCGTGTATTCTGAATTTCAATTGATAATGCAATGAATCATTACTTGAGTTTGAATATTCGCAGCAACGTTATTTCCCCTCGCCAACAAATCTGTGTTAGAAAGTTTCCTAAATATGTTTTAATACATGATCTTATGGAGTCTTGCTTTAAAGACATGGGGCTGCAGCCTAGATGAAAAAAGGAAGAAAAAATGTATATTTGGAAATTTTTCCCATATGTTGTGCATCTATTACAAATAAGATGATATTTATGTACATATTTCATGGATTTTTTTTCAACAATTGTGAACAACTCTCACTTGATCTCTCTCTCTCTCTCTCTGTCTTTCTTACACACTGTGTCTTTCTGTCCCCCTTTCCCTTTTGGGGTTTACCTAGTCTCCACTTAGTTTATAAACACATTGATCCGTTACTTATACACTGCCAACCAACAACCATCGACCCACCAGCCCAGCAAGCCACCCGACTCCCCTCCCCCTTCCACGGTTGCCCTATCGCACTCCTTCACTTGAGAGACTTGCGTTTGCTCTGCCTCTTTCTATCTGGCTGTGTATCGCTATCTCTGTCTTGAAATTTATAAATAAATGTTGGCTGCATTTTGCGCTGCTGTTTTTGTGACTGTTCATAAAAATTCCATTTGCTTTATACATCCGAAGGCAGAAATTCTCGAACAAAAACATTTATATATGCATGTGTGTGTCTGTGTGTGTTTATGAACATACATATTTATCTATAGTATGTGTAGATGTGTATGTGTGTATATGCCAGATGCGGTAATGTTTACCGTTGTTATTGTTGTTGTTGCTGTGTCTTTTCGATTTTTCTGCCTTTTCGCAAATTATAATTTTTCGCTGAAATTTAAATGATTATTATTGTTGTTACGCTGCCCACGATTACCTCATATGAGATTTGTATACATTTGATTTTTGTATTAAGATGTGTTATAGTTGCTGCTGCTGTTCGTCTTGCTCTTCTATGCTTGATATGTTCACAACGTAACAACAATAACAGCAGTTGCTGCACACACATACACACACACACACACACACACATAGGCATATATGCATACATACAAACACATGCACATGTATTCTGCAACCCACCCAACCGCCCACATCGGCTGCCACGCCCATCACACTTTGCACTTGGCGACGGCAGCGACGTCGGCGCCAGCGTCGCGACATCGTCGCTGTCCAGTCGCTAAGCTTTAGTTTTGTTTTTTTTTTTTTTTTCGTTTATATTTCTTTTTCTGCGCCTTTTTTTTTCATTTTCCACCACACTCACTTGTATATACATACATTACATACATACATACCGCCATACAGATATACATACTTTACATACAAACAGACATACATTCATTTAATTTCATTCCCCTTGCGTTCTTTGGCTTTTACTTTTGTATATTTGTTTGCCTTTATTTTAAATGTGACGACGACGCCGACGTCGCTGCTAGCGTCAACGTCATGAACGCGACGCTTGCGCTTACTCACAATCAAATCTCACGCCGCATTTTTAGTCTCAATTTGTTTGTGCTTCAATAATAACTGAATCGAAATATACACGCGGCTAAAGCGACGATTCCGTCAACGTCAGTTTACTTTACCTTACTTTACTCTGCTTTGCTTTGCTTTACACTTTTTATTTGCTATTTTTCGATCTGTTGTGTGTGTGTCTTTCATTATTTTATTTTTTTTTGCTTTTGCCTCTGCCATTGCTTTTGCATGTTTGTGTGTGTTTGTTGCTGCCTGCTGAATAGTAAAATGTTTTCAAACCCACCAATTCGCCGCAGTCGCTGCTGCTGCTGCTGCCGACGCCGCTGTCTTTGACGCTGCCACTGCCACTGTTGCTGCAGTGGGCGAGAGCGTTCCAGATTGAGGGTGTGAGCGACGCGACGGCAGGCAGGCAGCAGGCAAGCAGCAGGCAGGCAGGCAGGCAGCAGGCAGCAGGCAAGGCAGTCATCGGCGCCGCAACTCGTTCGTTTCTACTCGCTGCGCTTACATTTTGTGTTGTCGTGGGTCGCCGCCACCGACGCTGCGTTTGTCGCTCGGTCGCCTCGGTGAGTGGGTCGTGTGCTCCCGTCGTCGTCAGCAGCAGCAGCAACAACAGCAGCAGCAGCAGCAGCATAATTAGACGTCGTTGTTCGCATATTGCTGCTGCTGCCAATCTGCATATGCGTAAAGCGTCGCATTGCATTTGTTATATGCCCGATGCCGATGCTCATTTTATTTTCTTCTGTTCTTTCTATGTACGTACGTACGTCTGTATGTATTTGTGTGTGTATGTTAATTTCTTTTTCACCCTCTCGGCATATTCATTGTGTGTTGTTTACTCGCCGCTCGTTACCGTTTTGTAGGCATCAGCAGCATAATTGTATACATTTTATACATACTCACAAACTCACATACATAGATAAATACATAACTTAAATTTAATTAGTTTAGTTAAGTTCAGAATGTTTCCTTAATACAAGGGCAACCAATTCACATACATGCATACATATGTATGAGTCTACGTGACTTGAATCAAATGTGTGGAATTTACAATTTTGATAACATGTCTTTTTGAATATTACACATGTATGTATGTGCGTATGTATGTGTGAATTATTTTTATTTGTGACTTTTTTAGTGAAGATTAGCGCTTTGTTGTGCTATTTATACATTTACACACACACACACACACACACACACATGTACACTAACTTTCGTTGTGCGAAACGATTAGCAGCAGAAACAATATTCGAGAAAACGACTCCACTCAAACACAGCAGATACTCAATTGAATTGGCAAGTCTTAAGATGTACACATACATTCATACACACATACATACATACATACATAAGTGCGTATAATGTGTATTCGTAAAAATCATATGCACAATAAGTTCAGTTGAATTCATATTCGATGATTCATTCGAAAAGAACTGCGAATATCTATTTCCGCTAAAGGGCAAACACAATTTTACTGCAAGCTAGAAAAGTAAACTTTTTTTTATTTTATATTTTCGACACGCTGCTGCTGCTTTTAATTGTATTGATTATATATTATAGGGCCGAGCATTTTATAAAGTTTTTTTTAGGTTGACCTACAGACCCACTCCTATTTTTGTATATACATACAAAAAGTTTTTAAATATTAATTTCGTTTATTTGGTCCATGCATTTGTGAAACACAATCAATTTTTCAATACAGGAAATGCAGGAAAAGTACATTTTCTCAACGACATTAACAGTCAAATGTCCGCAGGACAATGCACAACTATATTATACCCTTTGATATATATTAATAATATGTACATATGCATTATGTATCTGTGTATTGTGTGTACATCATTATCATACATGAATGGCTTATAATTGTAAGTGTCTGTGTGTAATGAGAATCCTGCAGGGTATTTTATTGACCAGCAGCTGTTCTACCTATCTATGTCTATCCCTCTTATGTCATAGATATCATGGAGTAGCGTAATTATTTATTTTCAACTTCGGACTGAATCGTTAATTCGACTTGAGCACAAAATTCACACAACTTTTGTTTTATAAATTCTTCAACATTTGTTTTTGTTGTTGCTATTGTTTTTTGTGGTTTTTATCAATTGTTGTTGTGTTTGTGTATTTGTTGTTGTGCTGCGATTACGTCAGCTAGGGCGACAGTCATTGGGACGAATGTCAATGCTGAAATATCAGAAATATAAATAAATTATATTTATACGTTTCTATTCTTGTATTGGTATGCTTATGTATACATACGTTGGTATGTATATACATATGTGTTTGCATGCATGTGAATGTTTGTACATCATTTGCAGGTAAACATTTTTGCAACCATTTTTTGTTGTGTTTGTTGATTTGTTTGTTGTCTATTCAGGTGAAAGTTGCGCAGTTTTGAAAGCAAATGAGGGAAAAAAATTCAATGAAATGAAATACATGTTAACATATACATGCACAAACACACACACACATACACAAACAAACACCCAATAAGAAGTGCAACACGAAATCAGTTTATCCATAAAAAAAGCACGGGCAGAAGAAGAGAAACATAAAGAAAACACACACATGCACACAGATGAAGAGTGGAAGACGGAGGAAGCGAGGGAGAGACACAATGAAAACTTGAATGCTGTGCGTTGGCGGCGGCGATGTCGACTGAGTGAAAATATGCCCACTAATTGCAATTCGTATACCCTGTACTCGATTGGCAGACGCAACATGCTTGATCAACATTCCATATTGAATGAAAAGAATTTCAAACATTTGCTTGTTTTTGATAAAGAATCGTTTTTTTATTTGCTTAGTTGTTCGTACATAGATATATAAACAATATAAATAATATACACCCAGTGAAAATTTTGAAAATATTTGCAAGAGGCAACTTTGCCGACATTATATATGTATATATATATTATGTATTTCATGTATATACTTTATATACTCGTGATAAGAACAACGAGCAAAGTCGATCTAGTCCAAAAAAAAAAAACAACTAATTTCGATGACGTTCCCCACTATTATTTTATACAATTCTCTTTATATACGCACACATACAAACATGCAATATGTATGCCATGCCAAATGTACAACATGTAGTATGTATGTATATATATATATATTTATATATGTGTGTGTTTTCTCATTCGCGTATTTAGTGCTGCCCATTAATTTATGTTGTTGAATTTCATTTAATTTTCGGTAGCCGATATGCTTCATTTGCATTTGTCAAGTAAAGTTTATTCAGTTTGTGCTTTTGCTTTTTTTATATTGTACTTATTAACATATGTATATATGCGTGTATATATGTATGTATGTTTGTGTGTACCTATAGTGTCTAAGATTTTGATTTCTATATTCGCTTTTATCAATCATTTCCACATATGCACATACACACATACGCACATACACATACCTTTGCATATATGTATGTATGTATATATTGCACTAATCTACAGAGAGAGAGAGAGAGGGGTAGCGCGAATACAACGGTGCACACTACTCACACTCACACTCACACTCATACTCACTCTCTCCCTCTTCGTCTTCCTCCTGGTATTCGTCTTCGTCTTCCTCTTTGCCAGTTCTTCTGCTTCTGGCTGTGCCTCGGTCTCTGTTTCTGTTTCTGTTCCTACATAGAAACGCCAGGTGCGTCAATAACAAAACACAGACACAAACGCATCCTCGAAACCATTATCGGATAATATGAATGCCCATTACGGGCACACTAATACATGTATACGCACATATATACATGCTTGTGTATCCACATTGTACATATATACAGATACATACATGTGCGTGTGTGTGTATGTGCACTGTTTGCATGTGTGCTCATAGTTAAACAGCACACAAAAATTTAATGTAGAGGTCGATTTTGGGGCTGGGCGACAAACATTTTAACAACAGCAGCAATAACAACAGCAACAACAACAGTGCTCTCAGCGAGTGTTAACGGACAATGTTCTATTAACGTGCTTTCACCAACAGTTACACTTACAAAAACCTAGCTTTGTATGTGTGTGTGTGTATGTTTGTTTGTTTGTAATAACATTTTAGCTGCTGCTATTTTTGCTGTGCGCCTGTTAATAGTTAAAATTTAAATCGCGGTTGCTGCTGCAATACTCGCTGCAAATGGCAACTCTAATATCAAATATGGTTTGCTGCAAGCAAAAAGTGCCAAGAGCTTTCTAACGTACATACAACATACAACACAACATACAACGCAACGCAACAGCAGCAGCAGTAGCAGCAGCTGCGGCCTTGCGCTCGTCGTCGCTCTGTACAAGAACAGACGAGAAACGCCAAGAAGCAGCAGCAGCAGCAGCGCAGCAGCAGCCGACAGAACTAAACAATTTAAGTTCACTCGGTTAACAGACATACAAAATACACACACATGCATATACAAATTTATAGTCAGTCAGCGTCGCAGTCAGTTTCGTCGCTCTCCCTGCCAACGAACCAAGCAAGCAGCCAGCCTGTTGTCGTTTTTGTTGTAGATTTGCCAATTTTACCTTGCCGCTGCTCTCTAGCACAACAGTGTCGAACTTAAAGAGCGAGTAACGTGACGTGTCGCTGTTGTCGGCAACGCGCGCGGTTTAATTTTTTTTATATTTTCCGCCAACTTCCTACTAAATACAAAAACAGCAATAACAACAGCAGGCAATAGCAACGGCAGAAAAAAAAAAGACAAGAGCCAAAGCAAACGATACGAATGCTGAGGCAAAGCGTGTGTGTGTAACATAAATGCAAAACGTGCAAAATAAGCAAACCAACAAAAAAAAACGAAAGAAGGAAAACACGAATACAAAATACAAAACAAAAGGCAGACGACAGTTGTATCGGCAAACAACAGAGAGAGAGAGCGAGCGAGAGAAAGAGCTCGCGTGACAGAGATTGCAAATAAGTTGAGAGAACGCCGGCATATACTCCCCACACACACACACACATACAGACAGAGAGCGCGTTCAGTGAGCAAGAGAGAAAAATCTAGCAAGAGCGCTGCGCCCATGGGCAGCTGATTTATAAAATTTAGCCGGCAAGTGTGTCAGCTGTTCAACGACGGCAACGTCAGCGTTAGCAGCGACTTTTTCTCACTGCTACGTTGTCATGTTAGCGACGGCAGCAACCGCAGCAGCTTCTGCGAGCAGCGCTGCACGCAAACGTAGCCGCAGCGCCAGCAACAACAACAACAACAACGGCAGCAAGCGTAGCGCCGCTGCTGGTCGCAAGTTAACCAAGAGCGTGAGTGTTATTTATTTATTTTTTTCTCTCGTTTTGCTTTTGTGTGTGTATTTCTCTTTGTTTACATTCGAAGCGCTTTGTGCACGTGCTGATGCTTTCTGCTGCTGCGGCACTTTTCTGAGCGCCCAGCATACGTTTTCTTAACAGCTCTCTGTTAAGCAAATGGGGACACAATTCAGGCTAACAAATTGATTGTCCTTTTGGCAAATTAACAGACTATTTACATTTTGTGGAAGAGAAATAAACACACTAGACTTATTAAAGTGATTAACCTTAATTACAAATTAAACACAATTTGCCAATTAAATGTTTTCTTTAAGCTGAAAGCTGATTGGTTCAATAATGTAATGTAAAATGTACACATATAATGTACATAAATACAATTTTCATAAATTGACCAAAACTAAGTACTGAAAAAAAAGTACAATGCTTTCATATGAAAAATTTTAATTAAACGCACATTCTATACGCGTCGCTAATATTAAACCAATGACAAATATAAAACAGCAAGAGCAGCAAAGGCAGCAAAAGAAAATGAAAAACAAAGCAAATATAATAAAAATAAATTAATTAAAAATTCAATGGTGGCTGTCTTGCGTGCTTTTCACGTTCGTTGCCGCTTCCCATTCAATTCATGCGTTGTTGCGACTCGTGTCTACTCGGCTCGCCGTCGTCGCTCACACGAACCACGACGACAACGACACTCGCATGCTAAAAATAAACGGACATAGTTTTTTTTTTGTTGTGGGTAAGCAATGAAAACGAAAATTTGCGTGACGTCTTTCGACCTTGACTCATCGATGTGAACTGTTAAACTGCGGCGACGACGGCGAGTGTTGTTGCTTGGCGTTGCGCGACGGCGTTGCCAGACAGCTGCAATTGTTTTCTGGTTATTTTGTTGGATGGCAGCTCTAATGTCAACGTCTTGCCGCAATGGCGACAACCAGTTTTCACATACACACACACACATGCAGTTGCCCATATATACATAATACATACATCTTTATGTATATGCATATGGGTGTATGTATGTATGTGTGTATTTGCAATGAAGCGTTATCACAACACATTGCTAAAGACAAAAAAAAAAAAAACAAGTTCGTTGCATGCGCTGAGGCTGCGACTGCACTGTCGTCATTTGTGTGTGTGTGTGAGTGAGAGAGGCAGAATGATAGGGTGAGCGTAAAAAAAGCTGCATTTGAAAAGCACAAAATATGCAACGGTTTTTCAAGCTGCATTGGAATGCACTTGCAATAGTAATGGTGCGACTCTCTCTCGCTCTCTCGCAGAACACACATGCACATGTATGTGTGCATATGAGCTGCTGCAGCAGCCGCAGCAGTGCACACACACAGGCACGCATGCACAGATGTTGCCAATAAGAAGTGCATGCACACAGGCATACGTTATGCATGTCACTGCCACACCCTCGCACGCTGCCCCGCACCCTTGCATGCACACACACGTATATATATATATATATATATGAATTTGTATATCGCTATGTGTACGAAGAGAGAGGGACGCTGACGCTTGAATTTCATTTTGTCTCGGCTCGTTTCTCGCCGCCGTCTACGTCTGCGTCTCGGGGGCCTTTTCGCACGCTTTTGCTTTTGTGCTCACCGCACACCGCTGACCCCCCAACTCCTCTTCCCTGCCCGCATCTGCACCCACAAACAACAACCTCCTCATCATCATAGATTTATCTCATTCGCGCGCACGTGAGTGCAACAAGCCCAAAAATTAAGTCGTCGCTGCCCATTTCATTTGGTTTTGGACTCGCCGCGGCTCACACGCTTTTTGTTATCATTTATTTTGTTGTCTCTCTGCGTCTTGTTCGTCGCGTTTTTGCTGTTGCCAGTTTGGCCCGTTACAGCTTGCTTGTGTATATATGTATATATTGAGTATATGTGTGTTCATTTGTTCACTCGCTCGCTCGCATTTGCTCATTTTTTTCTCAGCCATGTTTGGCAACACTTTTTTCACGGCGTCACATCTTTCGCTCTCACTCTCATCACCTCAGCTCAGCTCAGTTTAGCCCAGCTCCCAGCTGTTGTCGTCGTGTTCATCAAACCGCAAACTGCGATGCGATCCGACGACGACAGCGTAAAATTTGCTTCCTTCCTTTATAGCGCCGCTGCTCGCTGATGACGCTGGTAGCGGCGTTGGCAGCATTATGACCATTAATACGTTAAACGTTTAAATTCAACAATGAACAAATTTTGCCAAATCGAATTATGAAATCTCATGAAAAAAAATCAAAATTTGCAAACCAATTTTTTTTATTTTATGTTATTTGTTTATTTATTTTTAATTATTAAAATTTTTTTTTTTTCGATTTTTTAAACATTGTTTTTAAGATTTAAAAACAGCAGCTAAAAACCGGTTTTTGTGTCAGACAATTTATTTTGTGAATGCCGTAAATATAACAGATCTTCCTTGCACTGTTATACACATAATTGAATCTGTTTACATATTTGTGTTTATTCATATTTCTATAAATTGAATTATAATTTTAATTGCTTTTTCATTCACTCACACAATCGCATATCACCAATGTGTAGTACATGTGAATGTGTGTGTATATATATGTAGAAATACCAACATAATTTGGGCAATGGCGTCGCTGCCAACGTCGACAGCAACGCGCGCCTCGCGAAATGACAAAGACGCCGGTTGGGTTGCTCTGCTGCTGCTGCTCTTGTTGTTGCTGCGGCTTGCTTGCTGGGCAATGTTGGAAGAGTAGTAAGAAGAAGAGTGCTCGCAGTCGCGCAGCAAAGTCAGCGCAGCAACAGCAGCAACTACAAAAAGTTGTTGTAGTTGTGTAGTTTAGTTTCGATGTTGTTTTTGGCTGGGCGCGCGCGGAAGTCGCAGAAATTTATCAAAAGCAACAGAAACCAACAACAACAATAACAACAGCACAACGCAAACCAACGAAGGCCGAGCGAACGACAGACGACGACGACAACAACGACGACGAAGCGGTGGCTGCCTGTCAATCGGATTAATTTTTATTGTACATTTCTTTTCGTCGTTTTTTGCAAATAGTATAGTGTTGTGTAGTGGTGCAGTGTGTGGTGTTGTTGTCGTCTCGACTTCAGCTCCGGCTCGTTGCGCGCTCTCTTGCTCTTGTGCTCACTCAATCTCTCTTGAATTTTTTTTTGTGCCTCTCACCCTTGCTCTCGCACTCGCGCTCGCGTGCTGCTCTCTGAAAATAGCAAAAGCGCCGAGACTGAGACGTTCGTCGCTGTCGCTGGCGTTGTTGTGTACGCGTTTTATTGCTCTTGTTCTTCTTTTTTCACCTTCTTTCTTGCTCGTTACGGGCCGCGCGCACCATTACAAATACGCGTATAACAATTTGCTGCCTGCCCCGAAACTGAAAGAAAAATACATATACCAGCCATAAACTAAGTACGCGGCGTGCAAAATAGTCGATAATAATCGTAAAGAGTTATGTTAATTTCGTTAAAGTGAAAAAATAAACAGCGATGAATGTGATAAATTGTAATAGAATGTGAAAATTCATACATTACGTACACACACTCTCATACAGACACACACACACACGGCCTCATACGCACACACACCCACATACACGTCATACACACACATACTCATCAACACACACAGAAGCAAAGCGTATGTGTGTGCAGAAAAATATGCGGCGCTTAAAAAAGGTGAACGGCATTTTGTCATAAATAAGACATACATACATACAAATACACACACGCACACATACACACAAAAACAAACACTGAAACCAAAAATACAAATGCAAAGAAAATAAAATTAAATTGTGTTGTGTGAGGAACAAAGCTTGAGAAAAGAGATTGTTGGCAAAAAGTAAATATGTGAAAACAAAATTGTGTGCGGTAAAAAACATATAATTTGTACAATAATTTTCAACTTTGTTCTATTGTGTCGGTTTTTTTTCTCTCATTGTCGTTGCTTTTGATAAAATAATTTACACAAATGTATACTCACACACACATACACTCAGAAGCATTGCTGCTGCTGCATTGCGCTCACTCACACGCATATCATGCGGAGCGGCGCCCAGCAGAGTAGCACGCGCGTGCTATGACGTCTCACTCACTCATATAAACACATACACGTACACATGCACACTCACACAGTCACACGCTCACTCATCGTTTTGTTGCCATGTATTTTGCACGTTTCTCTTTCACTCTTTTCGCTATTCTACCATTTTAATTTTTTTTCTTCAATTGCTCAGCCTCCACGGTTGCCACTTAGTTGAGAGGCACTCGTCTGGCAGCGCTGCACTGTGTCGCCAACGAACCAGCGAATCAAAACAAAAAGTGGTTCAGTGTTGCAAAACGGCAGCCCACTGCATATCGATAGCAAGAATCGATCAATTGTTTAAATCTCTCCCTTATATATATATATATATATATATAAATTTATTTGTGTGTATGTGTGTGCACAGCAAGCAATAATAAGAGGCGAAACATTTTGAAAATAATTTGACTTTTATTCTGGCTTATTTTGCAGATGTCCGCCGGCGCTCAATTGCAGATGGCCCCACAGACCACATCGACCCTAAGTCATCATCATCCCAGCAGTCAGGCGGCAGCACAGCAGCAGCAACAGCAACAACAGCAGCAGCAGCAACAACAACAGCAGCAACCACAGCAGCAACATTTTGCTAATCATCACAGTACGCAAGCGCAACAGCAACAGTTGCTGCCACAACAGCTATCGCAACAGCATAATTTGCAGACACACACGTTGCATCTGCAGCAGTTGACGACACAACAGCAGCAGCAACAACAGCAAGCAGCGGCAGCAGCAGCGGCAGCAGCAGCAGCGGCAGCGGCGGCAGCAGCGGCGCAACAACAGCAGCAACAGTCGCTGCATCAGCATACATCATTACCGCCACAGCATCAACAACAGCTGCAACATTTACACCAGCAACATCCGCACGTAGCCCTGCATCAGCAGCAGCCGCACGGCGCTGCCGGTGGCCATAGCAGTAATCCGGACTCGAATATGAGCACTGGTTCCTCGCACAGCGAAAAGGATGATATGCTAGGACTCGGCAATCTACAACAGCAACAACAGCAGCAACAGCAACAGCAGCAGCAGCAACAGCTGCACTCCAATAACGGCGCCTCAATGCTTGACATGCTCAATGTGCAACAGCAGCCAGGTAGCGGGCCCGGTCCCGGACCCGGTCCAGTTGCCGTACCCGTTTCCGTTTCAGCCGCCTCCGCCACTGTCGTGAGCAATGCGAGCGGGAAACAGCCACGAACGCCAGCGGAGCGCAAACGTAAACGCAAAATGCCCAACAGCAACAGCGAGGACGCCGGCAACGGCGGCAACAGTTCCGGCATTGTTAGCGGCCTCAAGAAATCGCTCAACATGTCGAAGACGGTGGTCTCCAGCTTGGTCCTCAGTCTCGGCGTCGATCGCTGTGCGTTGCCGCCAGTCAGTGGTTCTGGTGGTGGCGGTGGCGGTGGTGTTGCTGGCTCCGTTGGCGTCGTAACCACGGTCGGTGGTGCTGGTGGCAACAAAAGTACGCGTCTACTGCTGCCCGGCAGCAATGACAGCAAGAAGATCAACGATTACTTCAACAAACAACAGCAGCAGCAGCAGCAGCAACAACAGAGTGGCGCCAATTCAGCGTTGCGGCAACACACGGGCAGCAAATCGCCATCGTCAGCAACACAGGCGCAACAGCAGCAGCAGCAGGTGCAACAACAACAACAACAGCAGCAGCAGCAGGTGGTGAATAGTCAGGTGCAGGTGCAGACGACGAATGCGTATTCCATACACGGCTATCATTCAACCAGTGCACAAACGCAATCGCCCAGCCAACAACAACAGCAACAGCAGCAAGTGCAGCAGCAGGTGCAGCAAGCTGGCCCAGAGTTTCATTTTGCGGCAGCAGCAGCGGCGGCTGCAGCAGCTAAACAACAGCAGGCGCAACAACAGCAGCAGCAGCGGCAACAACAACAACAACAACAGACTTCCAATGCAATGGTTCCTCAGCAGACGCAAATGGGCGTGGCCATGTCACATGTGGGCGTGGGGCATAGCGTGCTTGGACTGGGTGTTGTTGGTCCACAGCAACAGCAGCAGGCGCAACAGCAGCAGCAGCAGGCGCAACAACAGCAGGCACAACAGCAGCAACAGTTGCCGGTTACATCATCAGCGGCAAGTGTTGCCGTTGTGCCGACGCATCAACAGCTTGGCACAATGGGCGTCAATGTGGGCGGCGTTGGTGTCGTTGGTGGCGTTGGCGTAAATGTGGGCGTGGGTGTTGGGGTTGTTGGTGTATTGCCGCCACCGCCGCCACCGTTGCCGCTGTCAATGCCAACAACAATAATGACGTACACGAAGGGCACCCAAACGGAGATGTCACAGCAGGAGCTGCAGGAGCGAGAGGCGGAGCATGAGTCCGGCAAGGCGAAGCTGGACGAGATGACAAGACTGTCCGATGAGCAAAAGTGCCAGATAATGAGCCAACAGAAGTCCATTGATCAGCACAAATCGCACATTGCCAAATGTATCGATGTGGTCAAGAAGCTGCTCAAGGAAAAGAGCAGCATTGAGAAGAAGGAGGCGCGACAGAAATGCATGCAGAATCGATTGAGATTGGGACAATTTGTGACACAGCGTGTCGGCGCCACATTCCAGGAGAACTGGACGGACGGCTATGCGTTTCAGGAGCTCAGCCGACGCCAGGAGGAGATAACGGCCGAGCGTGAGGAGATCGATCGCCAGAAGAAGCAGCTGATGAAGAAGCGGCCAGCTGAATCGGGACGCAAACGCAACAACAGCAACCAGCAGAATAACCAGCATCAGCACCAGCAACAGCAGCAGCAACAGCAACAGAATTCCAATTCCAATGACTCCTCCCAGCTGACGGATCGACTGGGCGGCAATGCCGGCGCGGGCAGTCTTGACAGCGGCATCGCTGTCGCGAACGCGGCCAACAATGCGACGGGCGGCGTCGGCGTTGGTGGCGTTGGCGGCCTCGCTGGCAGCGGCGGCACCGTTGTGGTCGTCTCCTGCGGTCGCGTCCTCTCCCGCTCGAATTCGACGCAGGCACAGCAACAGCAGCAACAGCTACTGCACAATGGCGGCGGTGGTGCGGGTGGTGTTGGTGGCGGCGGCATTGCTGGCTCCGGTGGCGTTGGCGGCGCCAACTCTGGCGTCGGCGGCAATGTGGGCAACAGCGGTGTCGGCGGCGGCGTCGGTGATCGTTTATCGGATCGTGGCGGCGGTGGCGGCGGCGTTGGCGGTGCCGGTGGTGGCGGCAGCGGCCCAGGCGGACCTGGTGCTGGCGGCGGCGGCGGCATCGGTGGCAATGATAGCGGCGGCAGCTGCTCCGATTCGGGCACATTTCTTAAACCGGATCCGGTATCGGGGGCGTATACGGCGCAGGAGTATTACGAATACGATGAGATACTCAAGCTGCGACAAAACGCCCTCAAAAAGGAGGACGCCGATCTGCAGCTGGAGATGGAGAAGCTTGAGCGTGAACGTAATCTCCACATACGCGAGCTCAAGCGCATACTCAATGAAGATCAGGTAAACAATAATTAAATAATATATCTATACATATATATATATATATATACTGATTAATCTGTCAATTGCAGTCCCGCTTTAACAATCATCCCGTACTGAATGATCGCTATCTGCTTTTAATGCTGCTGGGCAAGGGCGGCTTCTCCGAGGTGCACAAGGCATTTGACCTCAAGGAGCAACGCTATGTCGCATGTAAGGTGCACCAATTAAACAAGGATTGGAAGGAGGATAAGAAAGCTAATTATATCAAGTGAGTAGTGGAGCAGCAGCAGCAGCAGCAGCAGCAGCGGCAGCGGCAGTTAGCAGCTAAATTCTCAATTTATATTTAATGTTTTTATGTTCGTGTTGAGTTGTTAGTTATTTTATACAGATTTGAGAGATCCTCTTTAATTCGAATTTCGAAATGGTTAGTTAGATGGCGGCAGTGTTGAGCGGGTGGAGAAGCAGGCGTGGGATGGGCGGCGAGGGGGAATGGGGGCAGGGTTCACCATTGCTCACGATTCCTTAATCATTTTTCTTTTCCTCTTTTTTGTGTTTTCTTTTCCCTTTCCATTTCCATTTCCATTTGCAACACACAATTTAGACACGCATTGCGGGAGTATAACATACACAAGGCGCTGGATCATCCGCGCGTGGTGAAGCTCTATGATGTCTTTGAGATCGATGCAAACTCATTCTGCACCGTGCTGGAGTATTGTGATGGACACGATCTGGACTTTTATCTGAAGCAGCATAAGACTATACCCGAGCGTGAAGCGCGCTCAATAATAATGCAGGTGAGTGCGAATGGAAACATGTTTAAATAGTGACTCATCATCCCAGCCACAAACGTAGTCACTGCTGGCTACTCCCTCTTCCAATCTCACTCATGTCTTTGCTATCTATCCCATCACTAATCTCATCTCTTTCCCATACTCTCATCAATTTAAATGTGCATTATTTAATTGAGATCTATATATATATATATATCTATATATCTTCAGGTTGTATCTGCACTCAAGTATCTAAATGAGATTAAGCCGCCCGTCATCCACTATGATCTGAAGCCTGGCAACATATTGTTAACCGAGGGCAACGTTTGCGGCGAGATCAAAATAACTGATTTCGGTCTGTCCAAAGTGATGGACGATGAGAACTATAATCCGGATCATGGCATGGATCTGACATCTCAAGGCGCTGGCACCTACTGGTAACAATACCCACCATTCCTATCTATCTAAATATATATATATATAAATATATTTATAACCAATCACAGGTATCTGCCGCCGGAGTGCTTCGTTGTTGGCAAGAATCCACCCAAAATCTCATCGAAAGTGGATGTGTGGAGTGTGGGCGTGATATTCTATCAGTGCTTATATGGCAAGAAGCCGTTTGGCCATAACCAATCGCAGGCCACCATCCTTGAGGAGAACACCATACTGAAGGCCACCGAAGTGCAGTTCTCCAACAAGCCAACTGTCTCCAATGAGGCAAAGGTAAGCGCTGCTACAACTATATATATATATATATATATATATATCGCTATATATTTTGGATTTTAATGCTTGACTTTTGTGTGCAGAGTTTCATTCGTGGATGCTTGGCGTATCGGAAGGAGGATCGCATGGATGTGTTTGCATTGGCGCGGCATGAGTATATACAGCCTCCCATACCGAAGCATGGGCGTGGCTCGTTGAATCAACAGCAGGCACAGCAGCAGCAGCAGCAACAGCAGCAACAGCAACAGCAGCAACAGTCGTCCACGTCACAGGCCAATTCGGCGGGACAGACATCGTTTTCAGCCCACATGTTTGGCAATATGAATCAGTCTAGCTCGTCCTAGCTGCCAACTATACGCAATTCCAATTCATAATTCACCGCCGCAGCAGCAGCAGCAGCAGTTGCCGGCCAACAACAACAGCAACAACAACAACAGCGACAGCAGCAGCAGCAACAAACACAGCAAAATCAATTTATCATAAATATCAACGACAGCAGCAGTGGCAGCACTATTAATAATTATGACATCAACTACGATATCTGTAATCGGAACAGCTTTTATGCAACAACATTTCTGGATGCGGCTGCCTATTGCTACGATACGGTTATGGATGCCACACACTATAAACTGCTGCCGCCAGCTGTGGCAGTAGCGGGTGGAGAAACAACATCACTATCATCCACAACAACAACAGCAATGCACTTGCAGCAGCTGCAGCTGCCGTCAGTGTTGGGTGGCATGCCACTGGCGGCAACAAGCGGCAGCAACAACAACCACCACCAACACCACCTCCACAGCAACATCAATCACATCAATGACAACAACATCAACATCAACAATAACAGCAACAACAATAACAACAATAGCGATCCAACAAACACACACACCTATCTGGGCATGTACAAGCGCTGGCAGCAGCAACAGCTGCAGCAACAAGTCCAACTGGACCAGCAGCAGGAGCTGTTGCTGTTGCAGCAGGAGCTGCTCTAAGCGAACACTGCCAACGAA